>OU342746.1:314864532-315358068 GCA_910589775.1 Avena eriantha
CTAACAACAAGATCAATCATATAACCATGAATTGAAAACTAATATAAGATATGTAAAAGAGTAAATGATAGAACTTCTCATTAATATTCCATAGCGGCAACTCACACCAAGGGATACATATCTAACGAGAGAGGGGACACTTCCATAATGCAAACCATCCTACATGATAACTTCTCTATTCATGATATGACTCTACTAAAAAGGTAAAAAGATAGAAGATAGTGATGTGATACCGCGACACTCCCCCAAGCTTGGAACAAACCAAGGGGATGCCAAACCTGATGACGAATTACTCCTTCAGTGGTGGTGGTATTCCCTCATCATCATCCTACTTCCAGGGTAAGGGTTTCCCATCAACAAAGGACATCGTGGTCTCCAGCATCCTGAAACTTGCAGCAGCACTTATGCGTTTAAACCTAACCTCATGCTCACAGTTTTGATTTTGAACATCGTAGAGCTGTGCTTGCAGTTCGTTGGTTGTTTGGCGGAGTGAGAGGACTTCATCCTTGAGCTCAGCAGTCTCCTCTTGGAGCTCGGCAATGAGTTCGGAACAAATCTTATGGATGATATCCACTTCGCGTTTCGCCATCTTCTTGTAACTAAAGACTTCTTGCTCCAGTGCTTCCATCCTGTCCTCCAGACTTCCTTCACCCCTAGGGCCTTGAACCTCTTTTATCCGGATCTCCCCATCTTCAAGAAACAACTCCTTGGGATGAATCTTCAACTCTCTCATGTATGGGTTGATGATATCCTCTAAAGAATCTTCATTGGCTGATCCAGAGGAAGACATTGTGACTCCAAATATGGGACTCTACCTGTCAGAAATAGATCGAAACAAAAACACGACGAAAACACGATATACGAACCTCGGGAGATCCGGGGGATTATATATTACGAAGTTTCACAACAAAAGGAAGGTACTGGGAGAAAACGAGTCAGAGGCGAAGTCCGGAGTGGCCACACCACCTAGTGGCGCAGCCAGGGGTGGGCCCACGCCACAAGGTGGTGTGAGCCACCCTGGCTCCGTTTCCGTCCCTCTTTCGCTTCATAACTTTCCTTATTGACTAAAAACTGCAAAAATATAGTTGGATAGCATTTTCGCGGAACTTTTGTTACCAGAACTGTTACCTATTTGAAAACGGACTCTACAAGTCTCTGAATTTGGTCTTTGATAAAATTTTCCGGAGTTATAACTTGAAAGGCATCAATATCTTCATCTTCATACACTTACTACTCGAGTCAAGAAACCCTTCACTTCCTTATTACACCATTATCTCCACTACCTGGAAATTTCTTTCACACAAAACTTCACACAATTCTCATTAGCAACATTACTATAAGTGAAGTGATAAAACCTTTTGAGTTCAACTTCAACTTAAAATCATCAAAACACGAGCTACTGTAGCAACTCCTTCTGAAAACCCAAAAAGAATTCAAAAGGAAATCAAATAAAGAAGCAATGCAAGAATGGCAAAAATCTATCAAAACAGACCAACAGGTAAAGATCAATTTTTTTGAAAATCTTCTGTTGCTCAAATCAAAAAGTGCAAAACTACCAAAAGTTAAATAACATCCTGGGACAAAAGCAACAAAAATTACAGCTCAATCCGACATACAGAGATCTCTCACAAATTTTTACGGTGAAGCACAAAAATCTGTTTTGGGACAGCAACTTCCCCAAATCTTACTTCTCTCTCATTAGAGGTTGATCTTGACAAAAAAAACCAAAAAAAAGGATAATGAGCGGTTATTACCGAAGTAATAACTTCCAAGACTCAAAGAAACAAAAACAAACTAAAAACCAAAAATAAATTGGGTTGTCTCCCAAAAAGCTCTTTCTTTATAGCCATTAAGATGGGCATGATAATTTTGAAGATGCTCACATAGGAATATGAATTGAAGTGAAAGAGAGCATTAAGAAGCAAAAATACACACGTTTAAGGCTAACCCACTTCCTATACAAGGGAATTTTGTAAACAAACAGGTTGTTGAAACCCGAGGCTACTAGCATAGGAAGGCAAAAGAAGGGCAACATAAAAACTTTCAGCATAAAACGTGGAAACTTGATATTATTGAGATGCATAAGAACACTTTTCCCTCTCTCATAGTAACTTTCAGTATCATGCATAAACTTAACAATATAAATATCACAAGGACCATCGTGACATTGATCGCTTATTCTAATAGAAAACACAGGAATACTAGCTTTCATAACACTACTTTGTGAAACAATATTAGAGGTATCCTTACAAAGGATAGTGTGTCCCACTTCTACATATTTGGTGACAAAGTCTTTCACATTTGCTATTATAGGTTCATCATCCATTTTTTTATCAGGTTCAATAGCTTTACTTATACTTTCACTAACCATACTAGCTATCATAGAATGCTCCTTTATCTTAACTGGGAAAGGCATTTTCTCAATATAAGGTTCAGGTAAAACATGATTAGTAGTATAAACTTCAGTATTTCTTGCAGGAACACTCTTAGAAATATCTTTATATGGTTCATGATACTTATTCCACTTATTTTTAGGCACTTCAATGTAGGAAGCAAAAGCCTTAAAATAAGAAGCAATAGCTTGAGAGTCTAGACCATAAGCATTTTTACTATTTCGAAAGTCATCAGTTCCCATAAAAGATTCAATGCATTCATAATCATAATTTATACCTGACTTTCTTCCTTTGTCATTCTCCCAAGCTTCAACATTGTCTTGAATACGGTCCAAAAGATCCCATTTAGCTTCTTCTTCCATACGAGTCAATGATCCAGCACAAGAAGCATCCAATAAATCCTTATCATGTAGAGGGAGACTTGCATAAAAGTTATTGATAATAATATTGTTGGGGAGCTCATGAATGGGACATTTGAGCATTAGTAACTTCAATCTCCCCCAAGCTTGAGCGGTACTCTCTCCATCAAGAGGCCAAAAGTTGTATATATGATTCCGATCTTTATGAATCTCACTAGGAGGATAAAACTTTGAATAAAAGAGAGGTACTATTTCCTCCCATTCTAGAGCTTGACCATTCTTTATCAGCTTATACCATTCCTCAAGTCTTCCTTTCAGTGATAATGAGAATAACTTCTTCTTGACTTGATCTGTAGTAATACCTGCACACTTGAACAACCCGCATAATTCGTGTATAAAGAGCAAATGATCACCGTGATGGACAATTCCATCTCCAACATAATAGTTATCCATAACACGATTGATAATTCTTGTAGGTATTTTAAAAGCATCATTCTCAGCAGGTGGTGCCTCATCTACTACCTTAGAAGTGGTAGTAGCATTACCAAATAAGAAACTCAGCGAATTATCCATAACGAAAATAAAGCAACTAACAGAAGTAAACAATACTCACAGTAGAAGTTTGCTTTACCAGTTCCACTCTCCAATAGCGCTTCACTCCCCGGCAACGGCGCCAGATAATAGTCTTGATAACCCACAAGTATAGGAGGTGTATCGTAGTATTTTCGATAAGTAAGAGCGTCGAACCCAACGAGGAGCAGAAGGTGCTGGCTAGTGGTATGGATCAAGAATTCTCTGCAAATACTTAGCAAACGGATTTTTAGGGCTTTTTGATAAAGCAAGTAAATAAAGTACGAGTAAATAAAAGATAGTAGGAATAAATGCAGCAAGTGGCCCAATCCTTTATGTAGCAAAGGACTAGCCGGTTGTATTACTTAAGATGACCAAACGTTCTCGAGGACACATGGGAAGACTGTCAAGTGATTTCGCTTCATATAGTTGATTAATCTTCTTTAGCTTGCTAAGTGTTGTGTGGGTGAACCTGTGCTAATGTACCGACCTTCCTAGGACTAATACATGCTTGTGATTATACCCCTTGCAAACATCCGTAAGTACAAGAAAGTAATTAAGGTGGAAACCTAACCACATCTTTAAACTCTAAGACCTTGACGTCCCTTGTGCAATGGTTTCCTAACGGGGGTTCAGGTTTCTGTCACTCCAACAACCCCTACGATTAGTAGCCAAATACACAATGCATTCCCCTAGGCCCATATAGGTGAAGTGTCATGTAGTCGACGTTCACATGACACCACTAGAAGAAGTACACCACAACTTAAATAGAAAACCATTGAATCTTGCTCAACACAATTCCACTACTAACAACATGACTTCTCCCATGTCCTCAAGAACAAAACAAACTACTCACAAGACATCATACGGATCATGGTCAGAGATGGAATAATGATGTATAAAAATCTGAACATAAACAATAATTCAATGGTTCACTCAATAGCATCACTACAAAGAGTAATCAACACCGGGAAAGTTTCCCCTAAGAACTATGCAAGATTCAACCCAATTGTTACAACAATATGGAGATGGTGATGAGGGTGCTGATGGTGATAATGGTGGTGATGATCATGATGATGATACCGATGAAGTCCAGCTTGATGGTGGTGTTGATGGTGACGATCTCCCCTCTCCGGGAAGGAATTCCCCCAATAGAAATCTGTCTGCTGGAGAGATCTTTCTCTCTCGGTGTTTTCCGCCCCGCAGAGGCAGCGAAATCTTTCTGTGGTCGCTCCCCGAGTCTTAGGGTTTCGGGAGGATAATATACGCCAGAGGGGAGAGCCAGAGGTGGGCCAGGGCGGCAACACCACCTGGTGGCGCGGCCTAGGGTGGCCCGCGCCAGGGGGTGGTGTGGGCCCCCTGTGGCCCATCTCCACTCCTCCTTCTGGCATCCTTCGGCTTCTGGAAAAATAGGATTTTCCGTATATTTTCCCGGATTTTCTGATCTTCGCGAATTTTGCCTCCAAACAACACCTTTTCCATCAGAATCCTGACTGCAGCGATCCATGCTCCAAAAGTCATCAACCATGCAAAAACAGATGAAATAACATAAGTATCACCTCTTAATATGAAATATATCAATGAATAATAGTAAATTATGATATAGAATAGTGATGCAAAATGGAGGTATCAAGACTCAACATGAAAGTAAAAGAAAGGCCATCATAGAAGGAAGTAGGGATTCAAGTTTCATAAAGAGCTTCCAAAAATTATGGTACTTATTAGCTTTCAGCTCTCATTTCCCCTATCATAAGCATCTTTAGGTGATTAAGGTTAAAGTCACACAACTAAGAGGATATGCTTGACAAGTAATAAGTTGAAATCTCATGCCCCTTACTTACCAGTACCGAACCTCATGCTACTCAACTTCAGTCACAAGTAAGCTCTTGTCATTGTAAGTACATATGTATCATAGAGAACCGCCAACGGGGTAACCCTTTCACATGATACATGAGCTATCCCATAATGAAAATGACAAGGCAAGCAGACAATGAGCATCTCAGTGATCTTTTTATTTGCTATTTGCATAGGTTTTTATTGAGGATGCTTCATAGAGTGCTCATTATGGTTACGCTGCAAGTTTCCAGCATGATTAGGCATGGCTTAGGCTAGCGGCCCAGGCGTTTCTCTAACACACATACAAACTCCATCATCTTACAAGTTCCCATTTTATTTCACACTGTCGGGATCCATATGCAAAAGAATCATGATATCAACGGAATAATAAGTGCAATGTTGAAAGCGTTCCCCATGATACATGGTTCTGCTAACTTCAACTTATAAAGCGCAAGCATATACGCAACAAAGATGGACGCAATGGTTCAAGATTATTAAATGCAAAAAATTAAAGTGTGCCATCAAGTTCGTGAGAGCTTTAATCACTAGTTTTCACATAACAAGTTTAATTCGGAAGGTAGATGAAAACATGAATATACTTGGAATAGCAAATGCTAATAGGTAGGTATGGTGGACTCTTTGGAACAACTTGGTTTTATTTGGAGTTGGATGCATGAGTGGAACTCATACTTGGTTATGGAGGCTAGCAAAACACTGGGAGCGACCAACTAAGAGAGCAATAATGGACATAATCATGCAAAACGACAAAAAATTATTAATCAAAGCATAAAATGATATTACAAGTCGAAAACTAAAGGATCATAAAGGCTATGGTGACTTGGGATAGTCGTAATATGGTGTGAGCATGCACCAAGTCAACCCAAATAAAGCAGCAAAGGAGAATACCACAATACTATGCTTTAATATGCTAAAACAACGCATGATTCTTTCAAGTCACATTAAGCAATCTCAATTGTTTATAACATGTCATGCTACAGAAAAGATCACTAGGCATAAGCCAAAACAATATCAAGCATGACATGACAAAGCATAGGCCACAGTCAAAAACAAGCTCTCTTTACCACTTAAGCATGAACTTTCCTACTCTTTTCCAATCGAAACCAAACTATTTGAAAACTAATGTATGAAAGAGGGGGTCCAACCAATTTATTCAAGCAAACTAAGAAAACCAAGAAAACGAAAATGGAAAATGAAAACAAAGACGCTCCAAGAACAGCACAACTTGTGCATGAAACAATAAAAATGAAGTGTTTGGAAGAAACCCGGGATTTTTATTGATGAAGAAGGGGATGCCTTGGGCATTCCCAAGCTTTGACGCTTGTACTTATTGGATATTTCTTGGGGTTACACGGGTGGCATCCCCAAGCTTAAGCTTTAGTCCATTCTTCATCTCATTACGTCATTCTTTCCATACACCTGAAATTTTTCCTTCATACAAAACTTCACACAATCTTTATTAGCAACATTAGTGTACTCAAGATAATAAGTCTTTGGTTTCAGTTTCAACACCAATAAAACTTCCATTAAAACACGAGATACTGTAGCACTTCCCTCAAAAAGCTCAATTCCCCAAAAAGAACTCAAAAAGGAATCAATAAGAAGCAAATGCAAATAATGGCAGAAATCTGTCAAAACAGACCAGCAGGTAGAAACGATTTTTTTCGAAGACCTTCTATTGCTCAAATTGAAAAGTATTGAACTCACTAAAGTTATATAACAACTTGGGGCAGAAGCACCAAAATTTACGCCTCAAAACAACGTACAAAGATTTTACCCGAATGTTTATAGTGAAGCAGAAAAATCTGTTTCGGGACATCAACTTTCCTAAGCATTACTTCTCTTTCATTAGAGGTTACTTTTGGCACAAAAAGAAAATAAAAAGGATAAGGAGTGGTTATTAATGAAGTAATAACTTCGAGGACTCATCTAAATTTTTTGGGTTATCTCCCAATAAGTACTTTTCTTTAACGCCTTTAAATTAGGCTTGGTAATTTCGATGATGCTCACATAAGAAATATGAATTGAAGTAAAGGAGAGCATCAAGAAGAAAATTCAAAACACATTTAAGTCTACCCCACTTCCTATGCATAGGAATCTTGTATGCAAATAAATTCACAAAGAACAAAGTGACAGGCATAGGAAGATAAAACAAGAGTAACTTCAAAACTTTCAGCACATAGAGAGGTGTTTTAGTACCATGAAAACTTCTACAACCATATTTTCCTCTCTCATAATAATTTTCAGTAGCCTCATGAATAAACTCAACAATATAACTATCACATAAAGCATGCTTTTCATGATCTACAAACACATAATTTTTATCAAGCTCAAAAATAATGGGATTAAAACCTTCAAACCCACTTTTAACAATTTTATAACAAGGTGACCGATCATTCTCAAGAGGTATGGGGTTCCAAGATAAGGTCAAGACCCCCCTAATCTCATTTTTAATAGTAGTACAATTAATATTATCAACCAATATAGGACCATCATCTAGAGCTTTGTCATAAACATTTTGTAAGCAACGCTCTTTAGTACCATGCATTTCAAAGTTAGGCACTAATAAAGGATTATCATAGATAACATGAGCATAATTATATCACAAGTTTTACCCATAGTAGATTTTTCAAGAGAATCCTCGGGAACATAACAATCATCCTCCTTTGGTAAGCATGGGGGACAATCAAATAATGTAAGGGATAAAGAGTTACTCTCATTAGAAGGTAGGCATGGGTAGCTAATCCATTCTTCCTCCTTTTGTCCATCACTCTCCTCCTCTTTTTCATCTAATGAGCTTTTAGGTTCAGCAATTTCTTCTTCCATAGGCTCCTGCAAATTGTGGACACATTCTTGTGCATGACTGAGTATCTCTTTGTAATCAATGGTATAACAATTATTGCTGAAATTTTCCACGCAATGATCAAGGATAGAAGAGACCATATCTTTAAGGTCTTTAGAAGCAACACAGGTTTCATAGTTTTTAGACATGAAGGATTCTATTTCAGAAGCTCCCATAAACAAAACGAATTGTTCTACTTCTTCAAATCCAAGATGAATATAGTTATTCCAATGATAGTTCATAATTACAAATTATTTACTAAAGCCACATTGGAATTTAAGATGTTTAGTATCCTGTTTAGAGCAACAATTTATATTATGGCGTTTAAGCAAAATTTTAGCAATTAGATCCAACCTTTTTAACACGGCTCTCATGATTTCACCCCTATAAGATTCTCTATACCTTATAAAATCTTCCATGGAGGTTCTAGCAGGAGGTGGTTCATCTACTACCTTAGCAGTGATAGTAGTTTTCCCAAATAGGAAACCGAGTGGGCTATCCATTATGAAATAGTGATTGGAGCAGAACTAGACATAAAAACAACTTGAAGTGGGAACTAATTTTTGTGTGTGTTTTTGATAAAGAAAGCAAACTAGTATAACTAATTTTCTAATGTTTTTTTGATAAAGAAACAAGCAAACAAAGAAGAAATAAACTAAGCAAAACAAATAAAACAAAGTAAAGATATTGGTTATGAGGGACTCCCCTTGTGAAGATGTCCTTGACTCCCCGGCAACGGCGCCAGAAAAATAGCTTGATGGCCCAAAATATATCGAGCTCAACGGGGAACCCCAAGAGGAAGGTATGATGAGCACAACAGCAAGTTTTCCCTCAGTTATGAAACCGAGGTTATCGAACCAGTAGGAGCAAGGAAACACCTCCAAGGTGTTGTTGCCAACTTGGAATCCTGCACAACACAAACACAGAACTTTGCCCCCAACTTACAGTGAGGTTGTCAATCTCACCGGTTTTGCTGAAAACAAAGGATTAAACGTATTATGTGGAAGAAAGTAAAAGCTTGCAGAAAGTAAACAGAAAGCAGTAAATAGTTGTAGATTGATGGTAAAAGAAAGGACCGAGGTCCATAGTTCACTAGTGGTGGTTCTCCTTAAGATAGATGACATGTTGGGTGAACAAATTACAGGGGGCAATTGACAAACATCGAGAAAGCATAAATGCATATACTAATCATCTTGACTCCTATGAGATCTGATTGGGCATTACAACATTATACATAGACCGTAATCCAACTGCATCTATGATTAATAATCCACCTTCAGGTTATCATCCGAACCCCCTCCAGTATTAAGTTGCAATCAACAGATAATTGCATTACGCATTGCGTGTAAAGTAAACATTACGATTGTTCTATGAACAAATGATTGCTGTTTTCTCCCTAGTAGCAACAACTCATCTAGTACCTTAGAGATTTCTATCACTTCCCTAGATTACTAGAGGCATGAACCCACTATCGAGCATAAATACTCCCTCTCGGAGTTGCTAGCATCTACTCAGCCAAGATATCTACTAACAATGGAGAGCATGCAAGATCACAAATAACAAAGACAAGATAGAATCAATAATCAATCTGAAATAGCATCTCAATATCCATCGGATCCTCGCAAACACAACATGTAGGATTACAAATAGATGATCTTGATCATGAACGAGCTCACAAGATCTAAAAATGGTAGCACAAAGGAGAATAACCAACCATTTAGCTACTACATGGACCTGTAGTCCAAGGATGAACTACTCACGCATCACGCCGGAGGCTTGCATGGTGATGAAGAAGGCCTCCAGGGTGAATTCTCCCCTCCGATAGGGTGCCGGGAAGAGCTTCAAATCCCTCCCAATCTAGGGATGGAGATGTGGGTGGCTACAGACTCTTTCGAGGAATTTTGATCGGGTACTTAGGGTTTCTGTATCGGAGGCATCTTATGGGCGAAAGGGGAGGCCGAGGGGGTGCCCTAGGCGGCCACACCACCCCCTGGTGCGGGCCAGGCCTGGCCGCGCGGCCAGGTTGTGTGGCGGTCCTCTGGCCCCTCTCCGTCTTGTATTCTGGCTCCGTGTCCCCCTCGGTGAAAAACTGACTTTGGCTTTTGTCCCGTCCAATTCCGAGAATATTCATTTTCTTACTTTCCTGGAACCAAAAATAGCAGAAAACATGCAGCTAACACTGTGGCATCTTGTTAATAGGTTAGTCCAAGAAAGTGTATAAAAATTACTCCAAAGTGTGGACAAAACATAAGAAAGTAGATAAGAACCAAGCATGGAACATCAAAAATTATGGATATGTTAGCAACGTATCATGATCCACCACCTGAATCAGAAAACAAAATAGAATATAAAGCAACACTGGCCTACGTAGAACCAATATATGAAGTACCTTTCCCTAACACTACACAAAATCATATTTTTGAATATGAATAGGTCAAAGCAGTATATGAAAAGAGGGAAGAGGAAAGCATGCCAGAAGTCGTGGAACATCTGAAGGAAACCATAGATGAAGAGGTAACCAAGGAAGCAATTATGGCTATGTAATCACACCGTAACATATTTGAACTTGATGTAGAGACTTCCATATTGGTTGAAGGTAAAACAAAGGTAAAAGATGTGGGTAAGCCTATTCTTCCCTACATATTTAAAGAAACCTCTCATTACTATTTATGTGATCTTGGCACCGAAGTTAATGTTATATCTTATGATTTCTACTTAGAAATCAAAGAAGAAATAGAACCAGCTACAATTGAAAATACTGATATGACAATTATGTTAGCCAATAAGAACCTTAGAATTCCAATGGGAGTAGTTGACAATGCAACTGTCACCATTGGCAATAAAAGCTTTCCTATAAATTTTGTAGTTGGTTATATGCCAGCTGACACTCTTTGCCCTATTATATTTGGAAGAAATTTTTTGTGTGATATAGGTGCCTATGTTAATTTCAAGAAGGAGATTCTGTCTCTTAAGCTCGGGGGAATGGAAAATAAATTCCATTTTTCCAAATTTAAAGACAGACCTCCACAAATACAAGAAGAAGAGGAAGAGAGAACTATTGAGGAAATGGCGTCTCTTTTCTTTGGGAATCAAGAAGAAGAAGAAGAAGAAGAAATAAATGAAGATCCAAATTATGAAGAAATAGTTATGGAGGACAAGTGCCTAGAAGAACTAGAAGATGAATTCGACTCACTTCCCATTTTGGGACCTCCAACTGATGAGGCTTTTGAAGAGCCAGAAAAGAGAGGGGACGAGGAATTACCACCCCCAGAGTTGAAGACTCTACCAGATAATCTTAAATACAGGATTTTAGATGATACCAATAAATTCCCTGTTATTATTAGTGTTAAACTTTCAGCAGAAGAAGAAGGAGAACTCATGAGGATACTTAAGGAGCATCACCAAGCCTTTGGATACTCAATGGATGACTTGAAGGGCATTAGTCCCATGATAGCCGTCCATCTAATATTCATGGAAGAAGGTGCAAAACCAGTTGCGGAATTTAATAGAAGATTAAAGCCTAAAATAAAAGAAGTGGTAAGAAAATAAATTGTACGCCTACTGGACGTAGGTATAATTTATCATGTTGAAGAGAGTGATTGGGTAAGTCCTGTTCATTGTGTCCCTAAGAAGGGCAGTTTTATAGTTGTTCCTAATGAAAACAATGAATTAATACCTACTAGAAATATTGTTGGGCACAGGATGTGCATAGACTTCAGGAAATTAAATGAACAAACTAGGAAAGATCACTATCCATTACCATTCATAGATCAAACGTTAGAAAGGTTAGCAAACCATACTCATTTTTGTTACTTGGACGAATACTCTGGTTTCTCTCAAATAGTTGTTCATCCGGATGACCAACTTAAAATAACTTTCATAAGTCCTTACGGTTTACATGCTTGTCGACGATGCCTTTTGGTCTATGTAATGCTCCAGCTACTTTTCAACGATGTATGACTGCTACTTTTGCGGATTTTATAGAACTTATAATGGAAGTACTTATGGATGACTTTTATGTCTATGGAACTTCATTTACTAGTTGCTTGGATAATCTCAAGCGAGTTTTGTAGCATTGTGAAGAAATTAATCTTGTTCTAAACTGGGGGAAGTGCCTCTTTATGGTCAAAAAAGGTATAGTCGCAGGACACAAAGTATGAGGTAAGGGAATTGAAGTTGACAGAGCTAAGATTGAAGCAATAGAGAGAATGCCACCACCTAGGGATATTAAATGTATAAGGAGTTTTCTTGGTCATGTGGGTTTTTATAGAAGGTTCATTAGAAATTTCTCTGGAATATTGATGACCCACAAGTATAGGGGGTGTATCGCAGTATTTTCGATAAGTAAGAGTGTCGAACCCAACGAGGAGCAGAAGGTGCTAGCTAGTGGTATGGATCAGGAATTCTCTGGAAATACTTAGCAAACGGATTTTTAGGGGTTTTTGATAAAGCAAGTAAACAAAGTACGAGTAAATACAAGACAGTAGGAATAAATGCAGCAAGTGGCCCAATCCTTTATTCAGCAAAGGACAAGCCGGTTGTATTACTTAAGATGACCAAACGTTCTCGAGGACACATGGGAAGACTGTCAAGTGCGGCCACACCACCAGGTGGCGTGGCCTAGGCTGGCCCACGCCAGGGGGTGGTGTGGGCCCCCTGTGGCCCATCTCCAGCCACCCTTCTGGCTTCCTTCGTCTTCTGGAAAAATAGGATTTTCCGTATATTTTCCCAGATTTTCTGATCTTCGCGAATTTTGCCTCCAAACAGCACCTTTTCCATCAGAATCCTGACTACAGCGGTCCATGCTCCAAAAGTCATCAACCATGAAAAAACAGATGAAATAACATAAGTATCACCTCTCAATACAAAATATATCAATGAATAACAGTGAATTATGATATAGAATAGTGATGCAAAATGGACGTATCAACTCCCCCAAGCTTAGACTTCGCTTGTCCCCAAGCGAAACTGAGCTCAATAACATGACCTCAGGTTTATGGAGTGAAGAGTCGATAAAAGAATACAGACAAGAAGCATCACATTCATCGATACATAGATCATAATAGAAGACAACTCACTATTATATAACTCAACTTGCAATGAGTAAAGGAAACACAATAAAGATACATAAAGTAAATCATAATTGGTAATGGCAAACTTAGCTCTTGGTCGAAGAATAGTTGATAATTTGCTGGAGTTCACAAATAACTTATTTTCAATGATAGCTTTCAAAGTAGTAAACATCAAGATAATTGCAATGTGCAAAACAAGGAACATAAGCAACATGAGTGAATAAATCATCATATGAATGAATGAAACACTACAACTCAAAATACTTGCTAAGGTACAAGGAATAGGTTTACTGACTCAACTAAAAAGTAAAAGAAAGGCCCTTCATAGAGGGAAGCAGGGATTGCAAGTCTCATAAAGAGCTCCCAAAAATTATGATACTTACTAGCTTTCATCTCTCATTGCCCCTATCAAGGCATCTTTAGGTGATTAAGGTTAAAGTGACACAACTAAGAGGATATGCTTGACAAGTTATAAGTTGAAATCTCATGCCCCTTACTTATGAGTACCGAACCTCATGCTACTCAACTTCAGTCACGAGTAAGCTCTTGTCATTGTAAATACACGTGTATCATTGAGAACCGCCAACGGGGTACCCCTTGCACATGACACAGGAGCTAATCAAAATGACAAGGCAAGCAGACAGTGAGCATCTCAGCGATCTTTTTATTTTCTATTTGCATAGGTTTTTATTGAGGATGCTTCATAGAATGCTCACTATAGTTATGCTGCAAGTTTCCACCATGATTAGGCATGGCTTAGGCTAGCGGCCCAGGCGTTCCTCTAACACACATATAAACTCCATGATCTTACAAGTTCCACTTTTATTTCACACCGCCAGGATCCATAAGCAAAAGAACATGATATCAACTAGGTACAAAGTACCAATGCAATGTTGAAAGCGTTCCCCATGATACATGGTTCTGCTAACTTCAACTCATAAAGCGCAAGCATATACGCAACAAAGAAGGACCCAATGGTTCAAGTTATTAAATGCAAGAAAATTAAAGTGTGCCATCAAGTTCGTGAGAGCTTTAATCACTAATTTTCACATAACAAGTTTAATTTGGGAGGTAGATAAAACAATAATTTACTTGGAATAGCAATAATGCTAATAGGTAGGTATGGTGGACACAAATGGCAAAGGCTTTGGCTTAAAGGATTGGAAGCACGAGAAGAATTCCCTCTCAGTATAGGTTTTTGGCTAGCAAGGCTGGGTAACAAGTATAAGAGTTGAAGGAAACAAACAAACATACAAGTGATAAAAACAAACATGCAATCTTCCTTGGAAGCACAAAAGACCTTAACTAGGGAATACTAGACTTATGAGCAAATCAAGAAAGAAATATGATGAAATTATTTTTCTTTAGAGTACTTCTATCTTTTTCATTCAACTCTCAAAAATAGTGTTGCTACTGACCGAGCCAGGTTTGCCCAAACCAACTAAATTAACTCAATGATCCCAAAGTGCTACCAATACTAACAACAAGATCAATCATATAACCACGAATTGAAAACTAATATAAGCTATGGAAAAGAGTGAATGATAGAACTTCTCATTAATATTCCATAACGGCAACTCACACCAAGGGATACATATCTAACGAGAGGGGAGACACTTCCATAATGCAAACCATCCTACATAATAACTTCTCTATTCATGATATGACTCTAATAATAAGGTAAAAATATAGAAGATAGTGATGTGATACCACGACACTCCCCCAAGCTTGGAACAAACCAAGGGGATGCCAAACCTGATGAAGAATTAATCCTTCAGTGGTGGTGGTATCCTCTCGATGAGCTCTGTAATAAGTTTCCCCAAGTCCTCAACCTCGAAGGTGAGATTACGAATAAGCTATGAGTTTTGCTCAATGCGGCTCATGATCATGTCGGGTTGAGAATTCCAGCTCTTGCTATTCTTTCCCCACTCTTCCTCCTTGAAGTCTTTTTTTCCTGCATGGCTAGAACGAGGCAAATCCCAATTAGAGGGTAATTTCCCCTTGGGCATATTCTGGTATTGATGCTCATGGATAAGGGTATAAAAGGGTTCTTGGTGCACGGAGGAAATGACCATGGAGACAAACAGTGACGAGGAGCTTTCCCCCCAGTCTGCATCCGTGCAGTCCTTCTAACCCTGGCAGGTTTTGTCACCACTCCAATGCTTGCAATGGTAGTGTCGGTGTGCGGATGTTGGGCTTGCTCCTCTTCACCTTCACTCTTGATCTCCTTCTCCTTCCCGGGGTCTTGGAGGTCTTCCTCCATAGGCTCCTTCCCTTTATCCTTGGTGGACACCATTGTGCTTCAAAGCTTCAAGAATAGTTCCTGGCAGAAATAGATCGAAACAAAAACACGACGAAAACACGATATATGAACCTCGGGGGCTCCGGGGGATTATACATTATGAAGTTTCATAACAAAAGGAAGGTACTGGGCGAAAACGGGTCGGAGACGGAGTCTAGGGTGGCCACACCACCTAGTGGCATGGCCAGGGGTGGGCCCACGGCACACGGTGGTGTGAGCCACCCTGGCTCCGTTTTCGTCCCTTTTTCGCTTCGTAGCTTCCCTTATTGACTGAAAACTGCAAAAATATAGTTGGATAGTATTTTCGCGGAACTTTTCTTACCAGAACTGTTACCTATTTGAAAGCAGACTCTGCAGGTCTCTGAATTTGGTCCTTGATAAATTTTTCTGGAGTTATAACTTGAATGATATCAATATCTTCATCTTCATACACTTAATACTTGAGTCATAAAACCTTTCACTTCCTTATTACACCATTTCCTCCACTACCTGGGAATTTCTTTCACACAAAACTTCACACAGTTCTCATTAGCAACATTAGTATAAGTGAAGTGATAAAACCTTTTGAGTTCAGCTTCAACTGAAAACCATCAAAACATAAGCTACTGTAGCAACTCTTTCCGAAAACCCAAAAAGAATTCAAAAAGGAAATCGAATAAAGAAGCAAATGCAAGAGTGGCAAAATCTTTCAAAACAGACCAGCAGGTAAAGATCAATTTTTTCTAAAATCTTCTGTTGCTCAAATCAAAAAGTGCAAAACTAACGAAAGTTAAATAACAACCTGGGGAATAGGCACAAATAATTACAGCTCAATCCGACATACAGAGATCTCTCACGAATTTTTACGGTGAAGCACAAAAATCTGTTTCGGGACAGCAACTTCCCCAAATCTTACTTTTCTCTCATTAGAGATTGATCTTGACACAAAAACCAAACAAAAAGGATAAGGAGCGGTTATTACCGAAGTAATAAATTCCAAGACTCAAAGAAACAAAAACAAACTGAAAGCAAAAACAAATTGGGTTGTCTCCCAAAAAGCTCTTTCTTTATAGCCATTAAGATGGGCATGATAATTTTGAAGATGCTCACTCAGGAATATGAATTGAAGTGAAAAAGAGCATTAAGAAGCAAAAACACACACACATTTAAGTCTAACCCACTTCCTATGCAAGAGAATTTTGTAAACAAACAAGTTGTTGAAACCAGAGGCTACTTGCATAAGAAGGCAAAAGAAGTGCAACATAAAAACTTTCAGCATAAAACGAGGAAACTTGATATTATTGAGATACATAAGGACACTTTTCCCTCTCTCATAATAACTTTCAGTATCATGCATCAACTTAACAATATATCTATCACAAGGACCATCGTACCAATGATCACTTATTCTAACAGAAAACACAGGAATACTAGCTCTTGTAACACTACTATGTGAAACAATATTAGAGGTATCATTACAAAGGATAGTGTGTCCCTCTTTTTCATATTTAGTGACAAAGTCTTTCACATTTGCTATTATAGGTTCATCAACCTATCAGGTTCAACATCTTTGATTATAGTTTCATTAACCCTACTAGCTATCATATAATGTTCCTTTATCTTAACTGGGAAATGCATTTTCTCAATGTAAGGTTTAGGTAAAACATGATTAGCAGTATAAACTTCAGTATTTCTTGCAGGAACACTCTTAGCAACATCTTTATAAGGTTCATGATACTTATTCCACTTCTTTTTAGGCACTTCAATATAGGAAGCAAAAGCCTTAAAATAAGAAGCAATAGCTTGAGAGTCTAGACCATAACCATTTTTAATATTTTGAAAGTCATCAGTTCCCATAAAAGATTCAATGCATTCATTATCATAATTTATACCTGACTTTCTACCTCCATGCGAGTGAATGATCCAGCACAAGAAGCATCCAATAAATCCTTGTCATGTAGAGGGAGCCTTGCATAAAAGTTATTGATAATAATATTGTTGGGGAGCTCATGAATGGGACATTTGAGCATTAGTAACTTCAATCTCCCCCAAGCTTGAGTTGTACTCTCTCCATCAAGAGGCCAAAAGTTGTATATTTGATTCCTATCTTTATGAATCTCACTAGGAGGATAAAACTTTGAATAAAAGAGAGGCACTATTTCCTCCCATTCCAGAGCTTGACCATTCTTCAGCAGCTTATACCATTCCTCAGCTCTTCCTTTCAGCGATAATGAGAATAACTTCTTAACTTGATCTATAGTAATACCTGCACACTTGAACAACCCGCATAATTCGTGTATAAAGAGCAAATGATCACCGGGATGGACAGTTCCATCCCCAACATAGTAGTTATCCATAACACGATCAATAATTCTTGTAGGTATTTTAAAAACATCATTCTCAGCAGGTGGTGGCTTATCTACTACCTTAGCAGAGGTAGTAGCATTACCAAATAAGAAACTCAGCGAATTATCCATAACGAAAATAAAGGAACTAACAGAAGTAAACAATACTCACAGTAGAAGTTTCCTTTACCAGTTCGACTCTCCAATAGCGCTTCACTCCCCAGCAATGGCACCAGAAAATAGTCTTGATGACCCACAAGTATAGGGGGTGTATCGCAGTATTTTTGATAAGTAAGAGTGTCAAACCCAATGAGGAGCAGTAGGTGCTGGCTAGTGGTATGGATCAGGAATTCTCTGCAAATACTTAGCAAATGGATTTTTAGGGTTTTTTGATAAAGCAAGTAAACAAAGTACGAGTAAATAAAAGACAGTAGGAATAAATGCAGCAAGTGGCCCAATCCTTTATTCAGCAAAGGACAAGTTGGTTGTATTACTTAAGATGACCAAACATTCTCGAGGACACATGGGAAGACTGTCAAGTGATTTCGCTTCATATAGTTGATTAATCTTCTTTAGCTTGCTAAGTGTTGTGTGGGTGAACTTGTGCTAATGTACCGACCTTCCTAGGACTAATACATACTTGTGATTATACCCCTTGCAAACATCCGTATGTACAAGAAATTAATTAATGTAGAAACCTAACCACAGCTTTAAACTCCAAGACCCTTACGTCCCTTATGCAATGGTTTCCTAACGGGGGTTCAGGTTTCTGTTACTCCGGCAACCCCTACGATTAGTAGCCAAATACACAATGCATTCCCCTAGGCCCATATAGGTGAAGTGTCATATAGTCGACGTTCACATGACACCACTAGAAGAAGTACACCACAACTTAAATATCAAACTATTGAATCTTTCTCAACACAACTCCACTACTAACAACATGACTTCTCCCATGTCCTCAAGAACAAAACGAACTACTCACAAGACATCATATGGATCATGATCAGAGATGGAATAGTGATGTATAACAATCTAAACATAAACAATAATTCAACGGTTCACTCAATAGCATCAACTACAAAGAGTAATCAACACCGGGAAAGTTCCCCTATGAACTATGCAAGATTCAACCCAATTGTTACAACAATATGGAGATGGTGATGAGGGTGCTGATGGTGATGATGGTGATTATGATGATGATGATGATCTCGATGAAGTCCAGCTTGATGATGGTGTTGATGGCGACGATCTCCCCTCTCCGAGAAGGAATTCCCCCGGCAGAAATCTATCTGCCAGAGAGATCTTTCTCTCTCGGTGTTTTCAGCCCCAGAGAGGTGGCGAAATCTTTCTATGGTCGCTCCCCGAGTATTAGGGTTTCGGGAGGATAATATACGCTAGAGGGGAGTGCCAGGTGTGGACCAGGGCGGCCACACCACCAGGTGGCACGGCCTAGGTTGACCCGCGCCAGGGGGTGGTGTGGGCCCCCTGTGGCCCATCTCCAGCTCCCCTTCTGGCTTCCTTCGTCTTCTGGAAAAATAGGATTTTCCGTATATTTTCCTGTATTTTCTGGTCTTCGCGAATTTTGCCTCCAAACAGCCCCTTTTCCATCAGAATCCTGACTGCAGCGGTCCATGCTCCAAAAGTCATCAACCATGCAAAAACAGATAAAATAACATAAGTATCACCTCTCAATATGAAATATATCAATGAATAATAGTGAAGTATGACATAGAATAGTGATGCAAAATAGACGTATCAAATATCTAAACCTTTGACAAACCTCTTGCAAAAGGGAATAAGATTTAATTTTGATGATAAATGTTTTGAAGCCTTTGATAAACTCAATAATGCTTTATCTCATGCTCCAATTATTAAACCACCTATCTGGGATACAACCTTTGATTTAATATGTGAAGCTAGTGATGATGTTTTAGGCGTAACTCTAGGACAACATTTGGTCATAGATTTAATATTATACATCATGCTAGTAGAACTCTCAATGGTGCTCAAAAGAATTACCCTAAGGAAGAAAAGGAACGGTTTGCTGTTTTTTTCTCTTGTGATAAATTTCGTTCTTATATAGTTGATGCAAAGGTAAGAGTTCACATGGATCGTGATGGCTTAAAAGAACTCCTTGAAAGGAAAGACCATAAGCCAAGGCTAATCCGTTGGATTCTTTCACTTCAAGAATTTGAGTTGTAGATTATGCAGAGGCGAGAAATAAAATGTTAGATGAAGTGTCCATGTTTTCCCAGAAAGACACCAATCTTATTGAGAGGAACTTTAGTCCTGGTGATTTTTGTTTACGGGAATTATCTAATGAACTAAAGTCAATTCCTCCAAAAGAGAAGGAGTCCTTGTTGTGGGAGGAACTTTTCATCCCCAATTAAGCAAATGGTAAGTGCAAGGTAAGTGTTCTTACCCAAATAAGTGATTTATTTTCACAATTTTTACTCTTGAAAATTCTGCCTTCAAATTCCTTGTGTTTTTCTGAAGTTTTAGAGGGGTTTTACCAACTATACGGGCGGAGCTATACGACCGGAGAGGGGCTCCCGTCGTATAGTTGGTCGTTAAACTCTCTGTATCATCTTTGTGAAATTGTTTTCGATATCTGAGCCCATATGGTCGCAACTATATGACCGAACCAAAAATTCCGGCCATATAGTTGGTCGTTGAACTCTCAGATAGTTTTGCTTTTTTGGTGTCTGTACCTATACGGTCGCAACTATACGACCGGATCAAAATTTCCGGTCATATAGTTGGTCATTAAACCCTCAGACACTTTTGGTTTTTGTGTTTGTATCTATACGGTCGCAACTATACGACCGAAGCAAAAATTCTGGCCATATAGTTGGTCGTTAAACTCTCAAACACTTTTCGTTTGATCTTTCTTTTATATTCATCTATATATATAAAAAACCGTTATTGTCAGTTTCGAGTCATGATTTAATCGACTTGGACTCGAGATATTTGGAAATATCTGCCCGGAACCAACTATACGGCCGGAGCTATATGGGCCACGCCCGTATAGTTGGTCGTTACGCGGCAGGACACTTCCAAATCCATGATTTCTTTCCCTATTTTGTTTTGATTCTTTTCTTGGATGACAATTTGGTGTTTCTCGCGAGTTTTACCGACCTCTGACCCCTTTTATATACTGCCATTGTCTCTCCCTCTAATCGCAATCTACAGAAACTAATCTACCTCTTATTTACACGTGAGGGCTCTCAACCGAGGGATAGAAGTCAAGAAGAAAAGCTCCCATGGAGATTGGGAGCAACAACGACCAAGGCAAGGAGATCAATACCATCCCTATAGAGTTCCTCGACGCTGACCATGGGTGTCAGAAGAGGGATTTGAAGGCCCTAGAGTTAAAGATTGAGGAATTGGACAAGGAGAAGATAGGGACACCCAAACACCTTCGGTTCCTACAACTTTATCTTGATAAACTTGATGAAGATATCAAGCAGACAACCGAAGCAGGTTTTGCCATGAGTCTTAAGGCGATACAAACACTTCAGGATAACAATGAGTTCATTAAAGAATAAGCGAAAGTGTTGGAGAGGAACAATCTTTTCTACAAGCTGCATGTTAAGGAATTAGAAGCTACCAATCAATCCCTCTGCCTCAGGCTAGCCTGTGAGCACCACAGTGATCTACAACAATCACGGTATCAAATAATCACAAGGGATTATTTGATCCCGCCTGGCTTGATTCCAAGCTTGGGGAGATCTTTAAGACCTTGTAATCTATCTTATAAGTTATTATTATTATTATTTTTGCATTAGTTCAAACTAGAAATAAAGTTTGCATCATTAGAATTCCCTTCGAGAATAGTCGATCCCTTTTATGAAATTCCAAGTTTATTTATATATGGAGCAATATTGAGTTTGTGTTTTCTTTATTGATATATGAATGTCTTGAGTATGATTTTACTTGCACTTGGTGATAGAAATAGCAGTCTTCCACACCATTGGTATTAATGGAACACATAAAGTTAATTTGGTCAATATGCTGTAAGTCTACGGTTTGATTCACAAAGAAAAATTATCTATACAATTAAGTTGAAAAAGAAACCTTGAACAAGGGAAAATGAAAGTGCTATCCAAATAGAGTGAGAACAGGTCGTGGTAGAATCTCAAGTCATAAGAATGCTTCATATATATAGTTGGAATTTGATAATTGAGATCGTTGAACTTTGAATTCCTACATAAGGTGGAATATATGGCTAGCTTCTTTGCACAACACTTAAAACAAAAGTGTGAGCATATATGCAAAAGAAAAGAAAAAGAAAGAATAAAAAGAGCGAATGTGCAAAGAGCAAATAGGCATATACCACTATATTGTAGTATGCCAAAGAGACACTTTTAAGATTTTGAATCCCAAGTGAATACATTGATACTAAAACACTTGGGACTACCTCGTTAACTCATTCGGTTGAACCGGATACTTTTACATTATGTTGAGATTTATCTTTTATGAAATATTGATAACTAAGGTGTGGAAGCCTTCTAACACTATTTAGATGGTTTGACTAAGGTACTATTCATGAACTTATTTCCCTGTATCGTACATGATAAACAAATGCTGCAACTGCCTCATTTATTTTATCGACTTACCATCATGAATGTGAGGATCACATCCATTAAGCTAAAAACTTGCTCGGGACGAGCAAGAGTCTAAGATTGGGGAAGTTGATGAGTGCATATTTGCATCATCTTTTACATTATTATTTTGCATTGTAGATGTAGGATCTTGGTATTTTACGGCGCTCGCACGCACATTTTATGTTTGTGACCAGGATCAGGACAGATGATGGATCCAATGGATACAATTATTGGAGATGTTGTACTATGGAGAAAAGGAGTCAAAAATAACGTAAATCAATTATTTTGGAAAATTAATAATACCAGAAGAAAACCAGAAGCGAACAAGGAAGGCAGAGAGCCCAATGACCAACTATACGACCAGAGCAACTCTTCCGCCCGTATAACTCCGGCTGTATAGTTGGTGCCGCCTCCGCCTCGTGAAATAGTTTCACCCTGTGTAATTGGTTTGAAGAGACGACAAACAGAACACCTAAAAATCACAAAAACCTCAGCTCCGGAAGGCATCTGGAGGGGGAACTCATCCACAAGGGACCCATCTTCGCCCTGCACAGATCCAGAAGTCTGAGGCATCGATCTTCATCATCCACCGCTGCATCACTACCATCTCCATCCATCCCATCTACATCTTGTCAAGATATTGTTGTAATTCATATACTCGTTGTGGATTCATACAAGTACTATTCATCTATGATTGTTTCCATTACCATTGCTATGATGTTAATTGCCTCCATGTCTGAGTAGATCATTAGTTCTTGGGGAGATGGAGAAACCCTAGTATGAGATTGAAATAAGATAAAGTCTATTATAATATTCATCGATGTGACCATGTGTTAGATTCTCTACATATTGATGTTGAGAGAAGTCGACCTCTCAATATTTTCCTCTCATGGGGACTTGATGGAGGGAACTACTTGTTGGTACACGGAGGTGTGCTAGCACTTACAGTGACTATAAAGCTGTTGTCACGCCTTACGTATCAACTTGGGAAACTGAGGAAACTCACGGAACACTATCCATGCCATGGGATACGTCCTACGAGATTACGTCCCTTAATAGCGCAGTAATTCAATTGATATCCATTGCTGACTGCTGTTGTCGTCGGATTGATGACAAGTACGCCATGAGGGGGTCCTCGAGGCGTGCGGAAGAGAGGAGTGTGAGACGTACGGTATTCCGGGACGGTGAGCACACAAGTTTACCCAGGTTCGAATCCGCCGTCTTTGGACGGATCCTACTCCTGCTAGCAATCCAGTAATACGGCAGAGCCGGAATATGGGTTATAAGGGTTTTGCCTATGCGAGTTGAGGGTCTAAAGTATTGGGTGCCCTAAAGGCTCTCCCTAGGACGGCTTATATAGATGTCGGGCCTAGGGTTTACAATAGAGGTCTATCCGGCTACGACTAAGAGTGGGTTACAGAGTACATCTTGGACTACAAGTAACATTATGGGCCTAAGTCGGTAAGTCTTCTGGGCCTTCCCGTAGCCGGATTGGACTCCGTCTTTCTCCCTGAATAGGCCGCCCGTGAAGCAAAGCTCTAACCAGAAGTGGGCCACCCTGGTCAATGATGAACTGTGAGGATACCCGGAAAGTATATCCCCAACAGCAGCTCCCGGAGGTCTCCAAGATCCAAAGTTAGATTTATCATTGTCTAGCTTGATCTTCGGCTTGCAGAATCTTGAAGGGTTACTAAAACTTCACAACAAAAAATACGACCGGGTCTTAAAAAATAAGTCGAACCTATCAACAGGTTACTCGGATTTTCCAGCTTGATTTCAAACTAAGCCGGAACTTGGTCTCTAACGCCACCTGACACAAGTCATAGTCAAGTCACGTCATCTGACAGGCATTCCGTCAGCACGACCATCGGTGGGTCCGCGGTTTGCGGAACCGAGGCGCCGTTTCAATGCATGCGTGGAGATCGAGGCGACGTAATCATCGCGTGGGTCCTTCCTAGTCCCTTCCACGACGCGTGGCGGTTACGCTGTAGCATTTGCACGAATCTTGGCATAGTTAGGTGGATATAAGGGGTTAGGATTTGCTCCTTCTCCTTTCACCAGTCCTTTGCCTTTTCCTCTCCTCCCAATCTCCCTGCGCGCACAGAGCTCTCCCGTTCCTCCCCCAAAGAACTCCCAGCGCTGCCCATTCTAGGTCAACTGCTCGTCAGAGAAATGGCTTCATCTTCCTCTTCCGGCTTGGCGGCAGCGGCGGCGGTGGCGACGGAAGTGGTGGCGGAGAAAGAGAGCTATCGCGGGTCCCTGGATTCCCTGCACACTCAACAACGAGGGTCTCAAGAATGTGGAGAAGGAAGGGATCCTCCGTTCCGGCGACTGGCGGAGCGGCTTCAAAGAAACCATCCCCAACCCGCGCGCCGGCGAGCGGGTCCACTTTGGCACCCACCTCGACAGAGGTTTGTCGTTTCCTCCCTCGGATTTCTTTTCCGAGGTGATTGATCATTACGGAGTTCAACTCCATCATCTTCCTCCCAACTCTCTTTTAGAGATGAGCGCTTGCGCATCTTTGTGTGAGGGCTTTCTCGGCATTAGGCCGAGTTTGACTCTTTTCCGGTACTATTTTCATGTCCGGAGAAACTCTATTACTGCCGGTGTTCCTTATATCCCCGGTACCATAAGTTTTTCGCTTAGACGTGAGCGTGCGTATCCCAAACTATTAGCTAGTGACTCGATCAAACAATGGCCAGCCACATTTTTCTATCATAGGGATATTCTGGCTCCCAACAAAGCTACCGCTCTGCCGGCTTTTGTTGACGGAGCTGCCATGGCCCAACCATCTTGGGACAAGGCTGCTCCGGCTCTCTCTGACGATCTGATCCTTGCCAAGAGGCGGATCAAATATCTGATCAAACACAAGGGACTGAAGGGATCCGACTTGGTTCAATGCTGGGTCTCATGTCGGATCTAGCCCCTTCAGCACCACGGGAATCGACTGATGCACTCCATCACGTCATCCAAAGAAGACTCCCTCCGCATCAGTCCCAAATCCTACACCACTCAGGGCTACATAAGCCAGATCAAGTGGTTGATCAGGGAGCGGATCGAGAGGAGGATCCCGGAGATTTCTCTGGATATGCACACGGCAGAAAACCCCGTAGTGCCGGTAAGCTTCTATCAGTACACCTTTTTATGTGTTTCAATCTTTGAGTTACATTGCAATACTGATATGTTTTCTTATTTTCAGCTTGGAGACCTCCCCCAGTCAGAATTTGCTCCGCTCGAAGGATATCCTCCTGAGTTTTCTCAAGAGACAGAGGTGGTCCCATTGCCGGATGCTGCACTTAAGAAGCGCAAAGTCCGACAGTGGCTGTTGGCACAAAAGAGGTGCCCGTCGTGAAGAGGTAACTTTCAATCACAACTTCCGCCTTTGTACTTTACTCGAATTTCCTTCTGAGATGTAATGTTTCCGACATTACCACATTCTCAGAGCAAAACCGCTTCTCAAGGGAAAGGGGAAGGGGATTTCTTCGAAGCCTCTGCGATAGACGAAGCTTACCATAGCTTCTCCTACCGTGGCTTCTCTGACTCCTGCCCCTCAGCCTTCCGCAACGCCGGTGATAATTCCTTCTCCGGCTGTCACAGAAGATCCGGCTCCTTCCACGGAGCCTGCGATCCTTGAATTGCAAACTGACGTCACCATTGGTGAGTCAGATCTAGATAAGGGTGAACCCTCTTTGGGTAATGATCCCTGAGCAGAAACCTTCGCCGAAAACCTTATCAGCAATCTGGGACTTGCCAAGTTTGGCCTGTCCCGGAAATCTGTAGAAGAAATCCAGCGGCTCGCCAGGAAATGCTTGGAGAAAAGTACTTTATCTGCCGAAGAAGAAGCACAAGAAACAGAGGACGTCAAGCACTCCAATCTTCTTGAACAAGTGGTTCTTCGCAATGAGAGGATCTGGTCCGGGGAGCTTCCAACTGCTCCTGTGACCCCTTTGACTCTCGCTGAGAAGGTTGCCGTTGAGGTGAACACGAGTTTGGATAAACTCACTCGCGAACAATATGTAAGTCGGAATTCCAACTCCTGTTTTTCCTTTATTTCTTATCATATCCTCTAGCCCCAAGCATGAAGTAGGATAAATAATGCGGGTTTATGCTTCATTAGGATGCCAAACAATGAACTAGTGTAGCCCCCAAGGCTCGTGCTGATATTAGCAAAAATATTAGCCCGAGTCTTTAGTAGCTTTCTGACTTTGGGTATTCTGACTTACAGAAAGTATATTCCTATAACCAGGATTTATTGAAGAATGTCTGTGATAAGTGGAGAGAGATCAAGGCTCTCCGACTTCAAAATGTTGAACTTATAGTTGCCAAGGATGAAGCCGAAGGTAAACATTCCGAGACTCAAATCTTGCCTTTGTATTTTCAATGTCGAATTTTTCTGAACTGTTGTTCTTTTTGACTTACAGCGCTGGTGAAACAATCCTGCGCCATTATCGAAGAGGCCGAGAACCTCAAGACCCTGGTGGTGGAGAACAAGGAGCTTCGCCAAGAGCTGGATAAGCTCAAGGTGAATCATGAAAAGAGCATAGCTCAAGTCCTTGAATCCTGCTCCATGGCTACTGAAGAGCGTGATCGCAAGATCGCTGCTCAAGATAAAACAATCTCGGACCTCAAGAGTGAGCTTAGCAGAGAGAGGGACCTTTCCCAGGTGCTCCTGGCTGAACTCTAGAGTCTCCGAGAGGAGAGGACCAAAATTGATGACGTCATTTTCGGTACGTTCCATCTATCTGACTTGTCTTTTTCTTCGACTTCTATCAATGTCGGATTTTCTTAACTTGTTTTATGTATAGGTCCTCTGAACTTGAAGGACTCTTCTTCCACCGAGCCCCGCACCCACCGGCTTACCCAAGTCGGTGAATTGCTTCATGACTTCCGCCAATCCCTTGAGGACATCGGCGAAGCTCTCAAGATTCCGGACATGCACATCATGTCGGATTTTCAGGGTGCGGGACAAGGCAAAGGAGATGCCGCAACTTGTTCGGGATTGGAACATGTCCTACGTGCGGACTGCGGCGCAGAACGCTCTCACCATGGTCATGAGCCACCATGGAAACATGGAAATATGGCAAGTGACCAGAGGGTACTGCAAAGTAGATGAAGACGGCCAGGAGCAGGACCTTCAAGCCATCATGCACTCCTGCGCCGGATATGGGTGTCACGTGGCTGACCTGACCAGCTACAAGACCCCTTTCTTCACCCACGTGGATACTCCGCCTCCTCCTCCAGAAGAATCAGCAGAAGTTTCCGACGATGAACGCACCACCTCGGATGCAGACATCTCGGAACGATACCAAGGCGGCGTCTCCAGCGAGCCGGCAGCTCCTTCATCTCCTCCTGCATCATAGATTACCAGAAACTTTTTGTATTATCTGAAAAAACATGATGCGTTTGTAAATATGAAGTACTATTATTTTGCTAGTGCTAAGCTTTTGATCTATTCAACACTTTTGGCTTTTAAACTTTTTGCGTGCCTGAAATGTTTACACAAGCACTTGTATTTTTCCGTCTGTACTTATCGTTTATCTGGCTTTCCGCCTCATCCCTTTCGTGAGCCGGCTAAACCTTCTGCCAGAAACTTTGCCGAGCAACGGAGCTCAATTGCTAAACCAGTTTAAACTCGGAAACAAAGCCGGCTTCCAATACCAACAATTCACTACTCGGAAAATGCCCGCATTCAGCAATCAGACAAATAAACAAAGTAAAGACTAGAATTTTTTTAGAGTTATACCTGAGGGTAGCAGTTTTAGAATCGAAAATCTAAACCAGAACGAGCATGAACATAAAGTACTTTCAAGCATTCTGAGATTTTCGACTATGACATGATCATTCGGAAATAAGATGGTAAAAACTTCTCAGAAAAAACTTGAGGCAACCAAAACTTTTATTTCTCACAGGACATGTACATATATATGGTTACAAAGAAAGATAAACTACGAATAAAAGGGACGTAGCTGAGCAATATTCCACGGTCTGTCTAACTCATCCGGATTTGTACTGCCTCCAGCTCTCTTTCTCTTCTTAGTAGCAGGTCTTTCTTTGACTGGCCTCATGTCAGTTAAGTAGTACGATCCATTGTGCAATACTCGACTAACTAAAAAGGGCCCTTCCCATACTGGGGAAAGTTTGTGCTTTCTTTGTTGCACAAGCCGGAGAACCAAATCACCTTTATTGAAAGATCTATTTCAGACTCTCTGGTTATGATACTTGCGTAACTTCTGATGATAGGCTGTAGATCTCATTTCAGCAACGACGCAAACTTCTTCGACTAAGTCGAGATTGTTTTGTCGAGAAATCTCGGCATCCTCTTCAATATACGCGGCCACTCTAGGAGAAGTATGAATCAAATCACTAGGAAGAACTGCTTCTGCGCCATAAACCAAGAAGAAAGGTGTGTATCATGTTGACCTGTTTGGAGTTGTTCGTAAACTCCAAACTACAGAGGGTAGTTCCTCTGCCCAAGCCCCCGTAGCACGTTGTAGTGGTGCTTCGAGTCTCGGTTTTAGCCCTTGTAGGATTAAACCATTTGCTCTTTCGACTTGTCCGTTAGCCTATGGATGTGTGACTGACGCAATGTCAAGCCAGATATTTTGCTCGTTGTAGAATCCAGCCAATTCTCCCATAGAGAAATTAATCCCATTGTCCGTGATAATGCTATGTGGATAACCATACCGGATTATAACATCCTCGACAAATCTTTTGGCTGTTGCTCCATCACAACTAGTGATAGGTTTAGCCTCAATCCACTTGGTGAACTTATCCACCATCACTAAGAGGTGAGTAAATCCACTTGGAGCTCGTTTAAATGGTCCTACCATATCAAGCCCTCAGACCCCAAAAGGCCATGTTATAGGTATTGTTCGCAGCTGATCAGCCGGAACATGAGCTTGTTTGGCGTACTTTTGGCAGCCTTTGCACGTCTTGACTAATCGTTCGGCATCTGCCTGAGCTGTAAGCCAGAAAAATCCGTGTCTAAAAGCTTTTGCCACTAAAGATTTGGTTGCAGCGTGGTGACCACACTCGCCTTCGTGGATTTCCCTTAATATTTCCACTCCTTCTTCCGGAGATACACAACGCTGAAACCCGCCAAAAATACACCGTTTATGGAGCTCACCCTTAACAATATTATACGCTTTTGCTCGTCGGATAATCTGCCGGCTCAGAACCTCATCTTCGGGTAATTTGCCATTTACCAGATAATCTAGGTAGGGTTGAGTCCAGCTGGAAATTACAGCCAGAACTGCTATCAAAGGTGAGTCGGATTTAGTCGGATATTCCTCATCTACTCCCTTTATTGAGGGAACTTTGAGGTGCTCTAAAAAAGCGCCATCCGAGACTTCTTTCCGTGCAGAACCTATCCGAGATAGTGCATCTGCTTCCTCATTTTCTGCTCGAGGGATGTGTTGAACCTCAAACCCTTCGAACGATTTAGATAGATCATCCACGACAGCTTTATATGCTGCCATGTGCTTATTTGCATTACAAATATCTGACACTTGTTGAGCAACAAGATCCGAATCTCCGTAACACATCAAACGTCGGATGCCGATATCCTTAGCAATCCGGATTCCATGTAGCACTGCTTCATACTCGGCAATATTGTTTGTTGCTGTGAAGTGGATCTGCAACACGTATAGAAGTTTATCTCCTTGGGGTGATTTGAGCACCACGCCAGCCCCCGAGCCCCGTCGAGCCTTAGACCCATCGAAGAAAAGGGTCCAATATTCCGACTCAGGGAGGATCATGTTCTCCTTCGTCTCTGTCCAATCAGCGACAAAGCCAGCAAGGATCTGGGATTTGATTGCTGTCCGAGGTTTATACTCAATATCGAAAGCTGAAAGCTCTATGCCCCATTTGGCGACGGGTCCTATGGCGTCACTGTTGTTGATTATATCTCTCATGGGAGCTGTGCTCACCATGGTAATTGGATGCTCCTGAAAGTAGTGTCGTAACTTACAAGATGCTAGAAAAACACCGTAAGCCAACTTTTGATAGTGCGGATACCGCTGTTTTGATTCTGTCAGGACCTCGCTGACAAAGTAAGTCGGACGCTAGACTAGGTGTTCCTGATTTTCCTCTGGTCTCTCCACCACCATGACGATACTAACGACCTTATTTGTCGCAGCAAGATAGAGCAACATCGGTTCCTTAGGTTCCGGTGCTGCAAGGATAGGAGCAGACGAGAGTACTTTCTTCAGGTCTTGTAGTGTAGCTTCAGCTTCGTCAGTCCAAACAAATTCCTTGGTATTTTTCAGGAGTTTGTATAATGGTGCGGCTCTTTCACCAAGCCGGCTTACAAATCGACTGACCACAGCGATGCATCCAGTTAATCTTTGTACGTCCTTCAGGCGAGTTGGCCTGGAAATATTGAGTATATCCTTGATTTTTTCTCGGTTCACCTCTATGCCTCTTTGAGACACGATGAAACCTAACAATTTTGCGGCTGGTATTCCAAAGAAGCATTTCTTCGGGTTAAGCATGATGTTGTATTTTCGTAGGTTGGCAAATGTCTCCTCCAAGTCGGAAATCAGTGTTTCCTTCTTTTTGGACTTCACCGCAATATCATCCACGTATGCATGTACATTGTGTCCGAGTTGATCATGGAGGCAACGATGCATCGTGCGCTGGTACGTAGCTCATGCATTCTTCAGCCCAAAGGGCATCGTAACAAAACAGAAAGTTCCGAAAGGGGTTATGAATGAAGTTTTGACTTTGTCAGATTCCTTCATCCGGATTTGGTGATAGCCGGAATATGCGTCGAGAAAACAGAGGAGTTCCGAGTCTGCTGTAGAATCGATAACTTGATCAATTCTAGGCAGAGCGAATGGATCTTTTGGACAAGCCTTGTTCAAGGCAGTATAATCAACACACATCATTAAATTAGTGGTGTCCTTTTTAGGGACCATAACAGGATTGGCCGACCACTCAGTGTGGATGACCTCTTCTATGAATCCGGCTAACTCGAGCCATGCTAGTTCCTTAGCTATTGCCTTATGCTTTTCATTGCCAAACCATCGTAGGGACTGTTTGACGGGTTTAGCGTTCGGGTTTACATTTAGAGAGTGCTCGGCAAGTTCCCTAGGTACTCCGGTCATGTCAGATGGCTGCCATGCGAAGATATCTTGATTTGCTTGGAGGAACTTGACGAGCGCGCTTTCCTATGCGCTACCTAGGCCTACGCCTATCTGGGTCACCTTGGAGGGGTCATCATCCTTCAGCGGCACTTTCTTCGTCTCTTCTGATGCCTTGAACTCTGGATTTGGCTTTGTCACCTCCTTCTTCGTTGCGGGCATCTTGGACGGAACTATGCTCTTCTTGATCTCCTGGTACTCCTGGGCGTGCAGCACGGCTTCGGCAAAGGCGACATTTCCATCCTCGCACTCTCGCGCCTTCTTCGGGTCTCCCCTGATGGTGATCACGCCGTTGGGACCTGGAATTTTCATCATATTGTAAATGTAACACGGACGAGCCATAAAAGCCCAGTAAGCCGGATGTCCGAATATAGCATGGTATGTGCTCTTGAACGAGACCACTTCGAAGGAAAGTGCCTCCGTCCGATAATTCTTTGGAGTTCCAAAGGTAACATCCAAAGTAATCTCTCCCAGGGAATTAGCTTGTCTTCCTGGGACAACTCCGTGAAAGATCACAGAGCCAACCTTAATGGAGTCGGCGGCAGAAGTGCCTGCTTGGTACGGCTAAACACTTCTCTTTTCTTATTTTTGATCCACAATTCCTGGTCAAATGCTTCCTGTGCCAGGGGTGTACATATGAAGGCCTTGATCTAACTTGGAGAAGTATTTAGTACCAGCTAACTCATCCAACAACTCATCAACAATAGGCAGGGGAAATTGGTTTTTCACAGTCAATGCATTGTAGTCCACACAGAAGCGCCATGTGCCATCTTTCTTTTTCACCAGCAAGACAGGAGAAGCAAAAGCACTCATGCTAGGAATGACAGTGCCTGCTTGCAACATCTCAGTAACTTGTTTCTCTATCTCATCTTTTTGCAAGGGCTCGCGGAGTAGCCACAGATAGAAATTCTCGAGTTGTTCTAAAGAATCAAAACGGTCGGTTATTAACGGAATCCCTTGTCGGCTTTCCGTGAAATACTCGTTTGGCCGAGCTATGGTTCAACTAGGTTTCCGAGATCTTCATCCGGCGTAGCGTTTCGACATAGAGGATATTGATGCTGCTACCACCGTCCATGAGGGTCTTGGAGAAACCATAACCGTCAATAAGTGGATTGACGATTAAGGCGTATTTTCCTCGCCTGTGCAACTTAGGCGGATGATCAGCGCAGTCAAACGTGATTGCCACTTCCAACCAGTCCAGATATTGAGGGACAGCCGGAACTGTTGCGTTGAGCTCGTGTAGAACTGCTTTCTTGACCTTTGCTGGTTGAGATCCGAGGAAAGTGACGTAAGTGTCCTTCTTGGTGGGAAAAGTCTTCTTCCCTTCCGGCTTGGGATTTGAAGCGTCAGCTTCCTCCATCTCGGAATCTTCCTTGGTCTCTTTGTCTTTTTCGGGATTTTTCTTTCCCTTTTTCCACTTAGCTTTGTAGCCCGCGGTGTCATCTCTTTTGATGTCTTCATTGAAACGACATTCGGCGTTGGTGTGGGACGAGCCCCCATTGGCGTCTAGGTGATGCACGCATGGGTTATTAGCAATGTCGGCCCAAGAGTAGGTTTTGCCTGGTTGCTGTTCTCCTCTACCTTGGACCCTTGAAGTCCCATGGCCACGCTCGCGGCCTCCGCCGCGTCCTCCTCGTCCTCCAGACCCGGAAACAGTAGTAACCACCGCTGTTTCCGTGTTGGGTTTTTCTTCCGAGGCATTTTTGCGCTTCTGAGCTTGTTGCTTTGGTTGTCTTGCCGACTGAGGCACAACCAGGACATTGAGTAATCCCTCTGCATCATCGTCAGCATATGCATACTTGTTCGCTGGTTCTATCATCTCTCCCAAATCAGTGACCTTGTCACACTTCAAGCGGTGACGCAGTAGACCAATTGGGAGTCCTGCGATGAAAGCTTCAATCGCGGTTTGATTGTTTACTCCTTCACAGGAGTTCTTGGTGTCGATCCATCGTCCGAGGTAATCCTTGCAAGTTTCTCCGGCTTTCTGGGTGCAACGCTGTAGGTCTCCGACCGAACAGGGGCTCCGATATGTGCCTTCAAAATTCCGAAAAAGAACGCACTTTGCATGTCATACCAGTTATGGATGGTGTTCTCCGGAAGTTCATTGAGCCATGATCGCGCCATCTTCCGCAACATAATTGGGAGATATCGGGTTGCGACCAGGCTGTTTCCGCCTTTGGCGATGCAGCAAGCTTGGAAAAAATCATGTAGCCAAGTATCTGGCCGAGCAATGTCGTCGTAGGCTTGGATGTGCCTTGAGATAGCAAATCCTTCCAGGAATCTCTTAGCTCTGATGCATGGTCCAAAGCACTTTGGGCCCACGTAGATATCATCATTTTCGTAGTGCCGCGCCTCTATGTTGGAATTGATCCTATGCCTTGCGTCGTTCGGGGATAAAGATCGTTCCGAATGCCAGCTGTGGCTGTGGTGCCTTGGAGCCGGACTTCGGCTTCTGTCACCACCTCCTCCGCCACGTCGTCCTCCTTGTCCCCCTTGGGAGTCGTTGTGATTACTTCTTGGTGGAGAAGGTGGAGCAGCTAAATTGTTTCCGGCTGATTTTGGTTCCGATCCGGAGCGTCATTATTTTGGTTCCGGGGAGGGTCTTCACTACGACGAGCCCCCTGCCGGCTTGTACCAGCACGGTTTCCGTCGTTCCTTCGTCCATCATTCCCACCATGGTGAGGTTCAGCCGGGCGGCTTGTATGTCTAGGAGGTGGCATTTTTTGACGATCCTCCTCCCGACGTTTCTCTTTATCTTCTCCCCTTCGATCGTTAGACTCTCGTCGAGGAGGGTTCCTCGGATTCAGTGCAGCAATGGCCTCTTTTTCGGCCGCTGGAGCAACGTTGCTCCAGTTACACGTAGTTCTGTAATGCTGTCCTGACGATCCGGTCCTTGAATAATTGTCTTCCCGGCGTTCGGGGTGATGATACTGCTCCCGGACGTGATGGGGTCTTACGTCAGCCCATGCCGGATCTGTGCGACATTGGTCGGAATCCGAGACCAGTTTTTCACTTCCGGACAGGGCGACCTTTTGCTGCTCCAGTCCCTTGTTGAGTAGTTTGATACCCAACCGAATCTCCTCCGGTCCTGGATTAGCCGATAAAATTTCTCGGGCCGCCACGGTATTCTGTACTGGGATTGGATATACCCAATATCCTTTGCTATCTTTCCGTGGCTTCCCCATCTCATCTCTGAAAAGGACGGCACGGACATGTGGGAATTGGTCGTCATTGGTGTGACGCTTCCGTGTCTTCTGATGCAACCGAGACATATAGTCCTTAGTTGCCATGCGTTTCTTCTCCACCTCGATGTTTTTGGCTTCATCGAGGAGTTGTTGACGAAGTCGCTTCTAGGGCTTGGGCCCTTTCGTCCAGCTCTTCAGCAGCAAGTTCTGCAGCTGTAGGGATAGGTGTGGTTAATGCAGCACCGATGAGCTTTTGCCGGGGTCTTTTTCTTCTTGTTCTTCTTCTTTGCCTTCTTGGCAGCGCCGGTAGCAAAGACGGCTTTGGGTCCGTTTCTCGGAGTCAAGCTCTGATCGGTACTTTCGGACATGTGGACTTCGGGATTATCTCCGACGTCCATGTCATCCTATGCTTTGGGAGAGTGTTCCCCGGATCCTTCATCCATGGCTTCTCCTTCTTTTGGAGCTTTGGAGTTATACTCCTCCTCATATTCCGCAGAGAACTTTTGGAAATCTGCTGACGTCATCGATTCATCCGAGGATGCGGGTATGTCGGCGTTTGTTCCAATTGCCTCCAGCACAGAGTCGGTGTTTTCTCCAACATCGGCAGAGCCGGATCCGGATTCCACGTACCCAACAAAGTGCGACGCGTGCTTCCTGAGGTACCTACGGCTTTCGCGATCAGCCATGTCAAAACTTTTGATGGTCTCGAGGATTGCATCTGCGCTTTCGCCCTACAGTATCATATGTCTCAGTGTATACCTCAGGAAAGGCATGTCTATCCCAGCGTCATCAGAGCGGGAATCAGTGTCGTTGACTAGCTCCTCTTGAACTTCGACTTCCACGGGTGGGTCGATCTGGGATCCGGCTTCTCCAGGGAGATCCACTCCAGATTCGACTTGGACCGCTAGGTATTCTTCAGGCTTGGATTTCTCCACTATCTCCGCAATTGGTGCGGGCTGGGTGGGATTAGGGTTTTTTGAGATATGGAACTCTGCCGCCTCCGTGGACAAAGGGGACCTAGAAGATTCTTCAGCCTCTATCATCACCGCTGGGGTGGGTGGGGCAGGTTCAGCGAAACCGATGTAAACATCGATCTCACCAAAAGACATGATTGTGTAGGCAGTCACGGCCTCCCTAGCCGGAATCCAAGTCTCGTCGAGAACGATGAGAGGGACATCGCTGGCGTAGAGGATGCGACCGACGGTGATAGTATTGCCGATTCCGATTCTTGCAGATTCCGCTCGGAACGCAGATCCGAAGCTCACTTGCCCCACGGTGGGCGCCAACTCTCGTTGGATTGATGAGAAGTACGCCATGAGGGGGTCCTCGAGGCGTGCGGAAGAGAGGGTGTCAGACGTACGGTATTCCGGGACGGTGAGCACACAAGTTTACCCAGGTTCGAATCCACCGGCTTTGGACGGATCCTACTCCTGCTAGCAATCCAGTAATACGGCAGAGCCGGAATATGGGTTACAAGGGTTTCGCCTGTGCGAGTTGAGGGTCTAAAGTATTGGGTGCCCTAAAGGCTCTCCCTAGGACGGCTTATATAGATGTCCAGCCTAGGGTTTACAATAGAGATCTATCCGGCTACGACTAAGAGTGGGTTACAGAGTACATCTTGGACTACAAGTAACATTATGGGCCTAAGTCGGTAAGTCTTTTGGGCCTTTCTGTAGCCGGATTGGACTCCGTCTTTCTCCCTGACTGGGCCGCCCGTGAAGCAAAGCTCTAACCCGAAGTGGGCCACCCTGGTCAGTGAGGAACTGTGAGGATACCCGGAAAGTATATCCCCAACAGCTGTGGTTATGAGGATGATGTGAGGAGCGGTTACTGCCTATTCGTCCAAATACGGGGTTCCTCCCACACATACATAGTTGAGAATGTTCATGATGATAATCTTTATCTTAAATCTTTACAATACTACTGGTGTATTCGCTACTCCCTGAGAACGCTTTTTCCCTACTGTAGTTCCAATCTCTCTTACATATGCAATACGTACTTTCTATACTCAGTTGTTTACTTTACTTTATTATTGTTCTTATACCCAAAACCCCAAAACACCTTTTTACACAATACTCACATTTTATATTGTTACTCAGAACTTTATCTAGCATTTATATCGTAATATTTATTTCAAAACTTATTAGACTTCAGACTCCTCCTCCCCGTGGGATCGATATCTTTATTTTGAAACTAGCTACAAACGATATATGCACTTTCAGTCATCACCCATCACTGCTTGCTTTGATTCGAGTATTTCACCCAATTTGTTACTACTTAGTTTTCCATATACATGTGTTTTCTTGTCCGATCTTTTGATTCCAAAGTTTCTTCCTTTAGAAATCTATTTCTTTCCTCTTACTCAGTTCCTATGATCTTTAAAAATTTGTTTATTTGGGAAATCGACCCTTTTGTGCCCCAACTATCGGCATTTAAAGCAACTAATTTGTCGTTTATCTTTTCTCTCTAGATCCCCTTGCCGGATTTGTGACAAGAAACAGTGCATAAACTCATTTTCTATTTCTTGGTCCTTTCTTCTTCCCTCTTCCACCAACCGCATATATTGCAAGAAACTTTGCTATGTGTTTGAGCTTGTTTTGGTTGTGGAAAAACTAATGGTTGGATAATTTCCATTTCCTCAGGTTTGCTTTATCCTATATAATTTTTCCCGTTTGATTTTCTACCTGTTGGTCTTGTATCAGTACCCCTTTCCTAGTCCTGGTGCATTTACATCATAACACCATGTTACATCACGCACATGCACAGAGGGTTGTTCATTTTCAATGCGCTTTCTTATCACTCATAGAGAAATATTGAAGATCCAAATACATTCATAAGATAACAAACATATACCATGTATTCACATCAGAATTTTTACATCGGATTACAATATTTAGTACACAAGTGAGACACAACTCACTTATCTATTTACATCATAGATTACAATATTCATTACCATACACTCTAATATAATCGGCAATACCAAGCACACTAGTTAATACAACTGATCTGACTCACTAGTCATCTCCCTCATAATACTTTTAAGGTACACATCCACTATAGCGTGCACTACAATACAAAGTTCCTAGTAACTCGACTCTACACGCGGGTTTGTACTCTGGATCGGAACTCTATCGAATTGTTAGGTCTGTCAAGGTAAAATAACTACTTACGTACTTCAATGCTTCCTCATTGATGTTTACGCACTTCAATGCTTCCTCATTGATGTCTACGCACTTCTATTCTTGTAGACAGTTGTTCTGCCTCCAAGGGCAGAGGTTTGTAGAACATCAGCAAGTTTTCCCATAAGTGGATCACCCAAGGTTTATCGAACTCAGGGAGGAAGTGCTCAAAGGTATCCCCTCTCAAGCAACCCTGCAATCAATATACAAGAAGTCTCTTGTGTCCGCAACACACGCAATACACTTGTCAGGTGTATAGGTGCACTAGTTTGGCGAAGAGATAGTGAAATACAAGTGGTATAGATAATTATAAGTGGTAACGGTGATAGAAAATAGCTTGATGGCATGGAAAATACTAAAGTAAAAGTGAAATAAATATAGAAGTAAGCAAACATGTAATAGATCTATAGCAAAAACGGTGTTTCAGTGCTTAGAAACAAGGCCTAGGGATCATACTTTCGCTAGTGAACACTCTCATATAAATATCTTCTCTTTATGATACTACTCTTAACTACTCTCTGGCTGGACACTCTAATCGATGGTAGGGCTATAACAGCACACCTCAAAGTATGCCTTTCCCATCTAGAAAACCCCACACTGTCACCTTGAGCACTAGATGGTTCCAACAAACACCACAATTTCAAAAAGACATCCAACTCCAAATATAACTCATAACAAGTATTTATAATCTCTAGCCTAAGTGCCACCATGGTGAGCACGCTATCACTTTCACGCACATGGGGAGAGCAGAGATTCATTAAAGTACTTGAGTAGCAGAATAGATCTATAGATTACAAGCTCACGATCTCAATAAGATCATGCATAGAGAGAGATGAGCACATAGCTACCGGTAGAACCCTTAGCCTCGAGATAGAACTACTCCCTTTTCATCATGGGAATCAGCAACGGTGATGGAGATGGTGGTGGAGATCGATGGAGATGGCTCCAGGGGCACTTCCCCGTCCCGGCAGCGTGCCGGAGCAGAGACTTTCTGTCCCCCGAATCTCCCCTTCGGTGGCGGCGGTGCTGCGGAACTTTTCGTGGCTGGAGGCTTGATTATTTAGGGTTTTTGCATCGGGAGGCATCTTATAGGCGAAGAGGCAAGGTCGGTGGGCGGCCAGGGGGCCCACACCATCTGGTGGCGCGGCCAGGGCTAGCCCGCGCCACCACATGGTGTGGCCAGGCCCTGGCCCTCCTCCGTCTCTGCTTCTGGCTCCATGAGTCTTCCGGTAAAATAGGAACTTTGGCTTTTTTCCCGTCCAATTCCGAGAATATTGATTTTCTGACTTTCCTGGAACCAAAAAAATAGAAAACAGGCAGCTGGCACTGTGGCTCTTGTTAATAGGTTAGTCCAAGAAATGATATGAAAAGTACTCCAAAGTTGGAACAAAACACAAGAAAGTAGATAAAACCAAGCACAGAACATCAAAAATTATAGATACATTTGCAATGTATCACTCATCTCCATTATAATCTTTCCCTTTATCCATATTGCTAAGGTACCCGGATTTCCTAATTTCGAACTGGTTGTTGTAACGGGCTGATTTACTCCTGGGTAAGTGGGACTACAGGGTGTAGGCATGTAATATACTTCAACTCCACTCCCATCTCCAAAACTCAGACGATTTTCCATTGCCTCATGGTACATGGTGTAAAACTCTTTAGACAACTCACTATCTTCTAAAATAGTTTCACTACTCATCCACACGTCTCCTTCCTCTTCTATGCCCCCTTCATGTGTGTTAGAAGGCACATCGTCACTCCAGTACTCCCACTCTTCCTCATTAATGATCACTACAGTGGTAGGGAATTCTGGATTGTGTGGGCTTATGGGGTTATTACATGTGTTTATAGGTTCTACTTCATGTTCTTCTGCTTACATAAGCGTATAGGTGGTAAACTGTGGTTTTTGAAGTTTTGCTTCATCTCCATCCTATTCTTCAAAGCTACGAACTTGTCCTGATCCGTAAAGTCCTCCAACATCATTTCTACTTAGGCTACCAAAGATATATGGGTATTAAAGAAAGAATTGATCATGGTCACATAGTGTTTCGTGTACCGAGCTGCATGTTCAGGATCAGTCCTCACAAATGTGAGATGATCGACCTTATTCTGATCCTCTTCTTCACCATAGGGTAGCGGTGTAAATTCTATCCCAAACAACTCCTTCATCTTAAACTCTCTAAGACTCGTAACAACCTCTATTACAACAATTTGATAAGCCAAATTACTGCTCCTAGCCTCCCGTACGGTATTAAGTTTGCCATCCTTAACACTTCAGGGAACAGTACAAAACTTTTCAAGAATCGTCTCGTCCATATAAGCATAAACTTTGACTCGAAATGGCATCTCAAATCTGATCTCAAGCAACAATTGACGCAATACTTCAATTCAATCCCCTTGGTAATTAGCTAGACTTGTATATCAGACTCTTACTTTAACTCATCATAATGACTGATGATAAAATAAATCAAATAAGAACTTATTTGACATTAATAAAGAATTATCTCACTAATACCGTAACATGGATATTATCATTTGAATACCAATCACCTTACTAGAAAACTCTTTGATAACTCACGTTCTACCTATAGGTTTTGTCCACTTACTAGGTTGCAACCTAAGGTCAAAGCAATTGCTTCGATACCCGTTGCGGTGACCCAGTACACAAGTGCATGTTGTAGTGTACAAGTCATTGATATGACACTCATGGAAGTCCTTATTCGTAGATATCATATCCCTCAGAGTGGTACAACAGAAACATTGTGGGTTCAATGACTTCTATTTATTCATACCAAGAGCCAAAAGTGTACAAAAGCTTCGAGATCCTCCTCAGTCCAATGAGGATTCATAACACGATAAAAGTTCAAATGTATAAGGGATAACTTCCTAATTAATGGTAATACTAAGCTTAAAACCATTGGAGCTGGCAACTTATTGGAGAAGTTATACTATTGCTAGCTCAACTACATATGGTTACTTTGATGGATCCTATATCTACATTATGTCTTATTTCTACAAATCTGATACCCTGTTGTTGATTCTACTCTTCATGTCGATCGCCAATTATTCTATAACGTAAGCAAGGGTTTAAGATGATAGATTGAGTACGAGCATACTCAACAAGTTCTGTGGTGGTTGTATGATGTCTATTTGAAAGTTATTGATCAAAGATCCAAGACTCGTGCAGGTTTTCAAAAATAGTTTCTAGAAAAAGTAAGTTTTAGATTTTTAAAATTCTAAATCTATTAGTATTCACGAGTTGTCTAAACTTTCGTGGAGTTCCTTTACTCATAATCATTTCCCTGTATAGGGTGTAACATGTCGTGTTTTTACATTCTCCAGAGGTGCGCTACTTTGCCCACAAACGTCCTTGGCCTTATTACTCATTCCATGTTTCCTTAGATATGGGGTCTTGATACCAAATTTCACCGAGTCATACCCAGTCCCCCTCCATGACCCCACTACCCACCAAATGTAATGAATTTCGGTTGAGGGACTGACGTTCAATTACCCTCCCTTCTAATATACCCAACTGTTATCGTGAAGCAGATGATAGGTACGTCACAGGCTCTGAGGAGGGGTAACCTCGGCAATGTCCATGGTGATGGACTTAGGGTTTCGCGGAAAAGAGAACGCTGGGGATTTCGTCGGATGTCAGGAAAACAATGAAGTCAAAGTCGCCTGAATATTTGGGAATCGCACTATTATAAGTTGTCTTCTAGATTTCGGTACCCTCCCTTGGGCTTCTCCCGTCCTATATATAATAGGCCAGGTCTTAAAGCTGTATGCGGATAGGTTTTACATACGCGTGATTACAATACCAACACATTGTCGGTTCGGAGATTCTTTCCTAATACAATCAAAGTCTTTGTCGGTTGCTTCCTTGGGTTATCTTCTGAGATCTTCATGGGCCGTAAGCCTTTTATCCAGCATAGGGCAGCAAATCATAAGCATCTGAGTAATCATACTTATGTTAGTAGCCCCCGAGACTCTACTTGAACCGCAGTTTCAGGTTGAGTCTCAAAGTTTCGTTTCCCTTCTTTTCCTTTATGTTTTATTTCTTTATTATTTATTTTTCATAGGGATTTGCTACAACGAGTATGATGCTTCCGATGGATCGGGAATCACTTAATTTCTCCTGGGCAAAAACAAGGTTGTCCTACATCAAATTCAAGTCCCCAGGCCTGAACTCGGAAGTTATTAGTGGCGTAAGGTCTTACCGAATACTGAATACCAGCTTCTATTTTATCGGGTACCCAACGCGTCCGTTGGGATTTTTCATCGTATCGTTGATACGGATATTTTACTGGCAGAGCGAATTCTTGTGCGATTACCAGGCCACACAGGATGGATCCTGGGATCTTACCTTCATGTTTCTGAACACGGCATTCGGATTTTTGTCGCGTTTGAGCGCGATCTAAGATTTTTGGCTTTTTCGGCGGTTGCCCTGCTGGGCTGATTTATCAAACAGTTTTAATGATTTATACTAGCTCTTGATGGGAGTAATCTTTCTTCTGAGGATACCTTTTTGAGGATACATTGATCTAAAACTCAAAGGTATTTTCAATCATGAATATTTTTATTTTATACACATTTGGATTTCTATCTGGTGCGTGCCAACGCTTCCGATGGGAGTAGCCCCTGAGGATATGTTCGGATGCTTGTATATGGACATAGGCTCATAGTTGTTGTTAGCTTGATGGAAAACATAGATCTTTTGAACAATAATAAAGAGCTTAAGGTACGAAAAACTTATCTCTTTATACATAAGGAGAAAAATCTATGATACATTATTGTTTGGATGGATGGCATCTAGCCATTGGACTGGATATTTTGGCTTAAGAAGGCGAACTATAACTCTTATCATATTGTAAATAATCTTATGTGTAAAAGCATCATAGATGTGCCACGTTCCATGGATTTGAGTAATTTACTCATGTCTTCTTGTCTTGTAGTCGATATGCTCCTCCAAGAATAACTTCTGTGACGATGTATGGTCCTTCCCATGGCGATTATAATTTCTTGTGGCCATCTTGCTTGAGACGAAGAACTAGGTCCCCTACTGCGAAGGACCTAGGCCACAATCTTCTACTATGGTAATTATGCAAGTTTTGCTGGTACATAGTTGCTCTTTGTAGGGCTTTATCTCGAGCTTCACCAAGTGCATCCACATCATCTTCAAGGCTTCTCTTGATTCCTCTTCATCATATGGAGCTACTCTTGGGGATTCATGTGACACCTCAACAGGAAGCAGGGCTTCTGCGCCGTGGACCAAAAAGAAAGAGGTCTCTTGTGTTGAGTTTTTTGAATTCTACGTAAATTCCATAAGACAGATGGCAATTTATCAACCCATGCTCCTTTTGCTCTGTCAAGCGGTGCTAGTAGTCTTTTGTTGAGTCCAGCAGTAACTATTCCATTGCCTTTTTCTACCTGTCCATTTGTTTGCGGGTGAGCTACCGAAGCGTAGCTTACTTTGATACCCATCTCCTGGCAGTACTCCTTAAACTCATTGGAAGTGAAGTTGGTCCCATTGTCTATGATGATGTTGTTCAGTACGCCAAATCAAAATACTATGGATTTAATAAAATTCACAACCAAAGTTCCATCTTGGGTGGTGACAGGCATTGCTTCAATCCATTTAGTAAATTTGTTGACTGCTACTAGCAGAAAGACGTGTCCTCCTGGCAAGGACTTGTGAAGTTTTCCCACCATACCGAGTCCCCACTAAGCAAAAGACCAAGCCAAATGTATAAGATTCAACTCAGTGGCGGGTGCTCTAGGCTTTGTTGCGAATCATTGACATGCTTCACATGTTCTGACGATATCTTTTGCATCTTGAACTGCAGTGAGCCAGTAAAATCCTGCCATGAATGCTTTCGCAGCAATTGCTCGGCTACTAGCATGGCGACCACAAACTCCTTCATGTATATCTTTGAGTATGATTTTTCCTTCTTCGGGTGTTACGCAATGCTGCAACACGCCCAAAATACTTCTCTTATACAGATCCCTTTGATTATTCTGAAGGCCTTCGATCTTCGGGTGATTCGCTGGGCTTCTATCACATCTTCGGGTAGTTCTCCCTTAGTCATATATTCTATATATGGCTGCATCCAAGTAGGCTCAATTAGCATGACCTCTCCATTTTCCTGCTCTTCTTCTTTGATGGCTTCTTCTATACTCTTGGTTTCTGATGGAGCCCCGAGTCTTTTTTGTGGATGTTTCTTTTTTCCTGTTTTTGGTGCTACAACCTCGAAGACTCTTTTTTCTTTGATCGATCGCTCTATTATTTCTTCCCAAAAAACTCCAGGTGGTATTGGTAAGCACAAGGATCCGATGTTTGCTAGGTTGTCGGCTTCTTCATTGCTTGCTCTCCCTATATGCGATACTTCGCACCCATCAAATTGAGCTTCCATAATGCCATATAGATCACGATAAGCAATCATATTTTCGCTGACGGTGTTGCACTTGTTCATTGCTTGTTGTGCCACAAGATTGGAATCTCCAAAGATTTTGATGCGAGTTGCGCCGCAAGCTTTGGCCATTCACATGCCATGGAACAAGGCCTCGTATTCACCTTAGTTATTGGATGCATTCGCAAAGCTCATTTGAAATATATAGCACATTTTGTTGCCTTGTGGTGATACTAGTATGACTCCCGCTCCTGCTCCTTCCGTTCTTTTTGATCCATCAAAGTACATTGTCTAGGCGTTAGAAAGGTCTGGTGGAACCGCACATTGCAACTCTGTCCATTCTGTGAAAAAATCCGGCTGAACTTGTGACTTGTAACACCCTCGAATCGGCCCTATGCAAGTTTTAGCCCTTTTCCGCCAAACCCGCATAGAAACGATTCAAGGACGCCCACCAGGCACTTTCGTGCGGGTGGAAAATGAAGTAATACCATTACACAACAGTCCTCGATGGGATCCACAGAACATATATATACAACAACGACTCCATGAGTCAAGAATACAGATATACTATACAAATATCCAAATCACCTTGAAAACGATAGAGCGTCCGACTACGGACAAGATGCAAATGGGGCTAAGAGCCCTGAAGAATAACCAATGGCGTCCATAACCCTGCCTAGGCCAGGCCGGAAGGGTAACCCTGCTAACAACGTCGATCTCGAACCTGCTAAAACAAAAGGGGTGCCGACAAAGGGCAAAGGAAAAAGAGGAGCGTCAGTACTGAGGCCAGTACACGGCGAGGCTAGAATTCAGCGGCTCTCGCCTACATAGGTATGGTGGACTGAAGCGGTAGCGCAGCGGCACTAAACAACCTATAGAGACTCGGTAAAACTGGCGGCTCTCGCCTACATAGGTATGGTGGACTGAAGCGGTAGCGCAGTGCACTAAACAACCTATAGAGACTCGGTAAAACTTGCGGCTATTAGAGAGGGATAAGAAAGACCTATCCGGATCCTACCTGATACTAACACCAAACATACCCATCCTGGTATTTCCCCCTCGAGACCAACGAGGAAGTCGGACCAAGGAACTCACACAGTTGGCAGTTTTACTCATTCCGTTATAGTTGCAGCATTTACTAGTCAGATATATAGCTTGAGTCATCCTGATAGCATAAGTAGTGGGCAGTTTTAGTTAACATTCCGTTGTAGTTGGAACATTTACTAGTCAGATATCATTGTCCTGAGGAATCCCAAAACCCAGCAGTTGTTGGCACTTTTATCACATTTCATTGGAGTTGCAATACTTACTAGGCAGGTATAACATGACACGATACACCCCAGTTCCACTAGTTGTTGGCACTTTTATTATCCATTCCATTGTAGTGAAGCTGATTACTAGTCATATCTTAAGTCAAATTTATAGCACTACTTTAGTTATGCTTGTCTATGATCGAGATACTGTGCTGCAAGTCGTCCATAACCGCGGACACGGCTTTCAGAAAGATTTACCCTGCAGGGGTGCACAAATAGCAACACACACATGATCAACCTCGAAAAAACCAAATCAAAACCCAACGAGGCTTTCACGACAAAGCGATCATAGGATTCATAAAATATTTCAGGGGGCCACCCCATTAAGCTACCCGCAACGAAATTGGCCGGCTCCGAGACGGACCCAAGGTTTGTGACGACGGCTATAAACGACTGGGAACCCGAAAGTGTGACTGGGCTTGTCGATACCGCGAAAACGTGGCACGATCCAAAACAGTACAGGTGCTCCACGCACAATCTTAAATAAAGCAGTAAAGCATGGCATAATTACAGGATAGTAATAAAGCCCCAAACTAGTTTGTGGCCCCAAGAAATAAGATATGAATCAAGCTCTGGCTAAGGGGGATTCATAGACTCTCCTGTATGTGGATAGTGCGAATAGTCAAGGAACAGGTATCAAGTACTCGGGGTCCTACGGGACACAAGTGAGCGTGGAAGAACCAAATAACATCTATTGCCCACCGATGCCTCTGCATTAGTTATATCTAGTAATTTAATAGTTGTATTTAAAGTCATGATCATCTCCACCATTAAGCATCACCACCATTATCATGTGCCAACTTGCCGTCAACGGTGGAACGACATCGACGCGAAGCAACACAGAAGCAAGCAAGTACGACTCGCAAGGCCGACTATCTATCAAACAACAGACAATAGGATGTGTCCATGGCAATATAGAGGCTGCAAGGAGTATAAATAGTACACGGAAACTAAAGCATCGCAACACGGATAGCAATAGATCAACAGGAGGAAATAAAGACTATAAAAGCAAAATAGGTAGAAAGGGGGAGATGCTCGCCTGGGAAACACTGCCGAAGGTTCATATCCGGAGAACTTGTCGATACTCGTATCAACTCATCGGCCTAATCCGCGAAGAGGCAAACACTAGAAGAAACACCGGATGCAATATTTAATACTACGGCAGAAGACCGGGCATGATGCATGTATGATGCAGATGCGGTGCAATTAGACAATATTAAGCGGAACCAGGGTCCCGACAATTAATTAAACGGTTCAAGTTATTTAACAACCCCGCAATTTAAATGTTGTATTAACAAGGCAAAACATGGCATCGATTCGCTACACAAATTTAAATGGAGCCAATATAAGACTAGAAAAGCCCCCATATAGACTCCATATTTAATTATTAGGTGAATCGTCAAAGTTTCCCCAAACCACAAAATATATATAATACATGAATGATTTAATACAACAAGATATATGAAATATTATAAAAAATAGGGATCAGGTCTGGGTCTCACAATTTAGATCAAAGAGGCAGAAGGAGGGTCTTCGGGTCATAGTTGAATTAGCTGATTTCGTGAAAGTAGCCAACACCATGAAGAAGACCTTGTCAAGGGCAGAGGTGTCCGACAACAGACTCCGGTGCGGTGTGACAAGACGAAGTCAAACTTGATGAAGTAGAAGGCCCGCGAATCTAGGACGGATCAAAAGACCGGTAGACAGATGCCAAACTCTTGTGAGCATTTTGTCGAACATGTGGCTGACGAGACATACAGTATGTGAGATGACATTGGACTGATACACCTACGGAAGGAGGCATTGTCCAACACTGGTTAACAAAATTGGGAGCAGTTATATTGATCAGAATTTAGAATTTTGGTGGACAAAATAAACACACGCACGCTGTCATCTGCCTAGCTTGCACGACAACAGAACAGAAGGCAGAGCAGGATACTACCTGCGGGCGACGGGAACCGGGCACGGGGAGGCAGGCTGGTTGCCTCTCGCACCCAGGCCGAAGCTGGGACACGACCCAGTTGTAGGCCTACAGCCAGGCACGGGGAGGAACATGTAGGAGATCCATCTCAGCTGTTGCACGGCGCCAGGCGGCGATGTTGGCGAAGGACCCGAGGTGGTACGCAGTCGCAGGAGGTAGACGTGCGCGCAACGTTGATGGCATGTGGCGCATGTGGCAGCTCGCTGGACATCTGCACGTACCGGGGATTTGCTAAATCCATGCGATTTGGTGGAGGCATGTAGGATTAGTGGAACATGGAGTGTGAGGTTGCACGGAAAACAAGCAGGTTTAAATTGAGCGTTGTCGACAGGACTAGGATCAGGAGAAACACGTTGGCCGACGGATGGCGTTCATGCTCTGCTAGTTAATGCCCTGCATTGCTATTAGGAAGAATCCAACCTAGATTAAAATCAAAACAAAACATGCAACACTCACAGGAATAGATCGAGTGAAGATTTTGCTGTGCGTATGCAGCAGAATTGCAGCGAAATCTGTCGCGAGAATTTCAGAGGAACACCCGGCGGCGGGGAAGACAGGAGAGGAAGATCTCAGATTTGGGATTTTGGGGATAGGGTTTGAGAAGAGGGTGAATAGAGTATTTATATAGTCCAAAGTAGACTAATGAGACTAGTTTTGGGCCAAAACATTAGACGGACTTTTTGCCTAATTTTATTTTTAGTAAAATAAGCAAACCTTTTGTAGTCTGGTAATAGCCTAAAAACTATTAGTTTGTTTTGTTATAAAAAAAGACAAAAGGGAGAAGGCTACATATATATTAACCATACGTATATTTAAGCACATAAATAAAATACGGGTTTTAGTATAAATAATTTTGTGCTTCAAAATATGCATGATGAGGGCAAGAGTGAAAAGTAGAATGGTAGCATGGAGCATGGGGTCATATGCGTGTACATGTAGAATAGATTTAGAAGAAGAAAGAATTAGCTTGAGGTGAGATGTCAGAAGATCAAAGCAATAGGTAGAATGGTACAAGAAGGTATGAAAACGAATTAGAATAAAAGGTAGATAACTATAGGATGTACGAAGGCACGAGAATTAGAGAATCAACCTAAAAATAAAAAGATAAACCCAAGAAGATAAGTAGAATAGAGAGGAATATGATCTTGAAAAGATAGACATATGAGCAAGATTAAATAGAATCCATATGAGTTCAATTGGGCATGATTTAAAATTCGTATGGTGGAATTTAGATGATGATATTATGGCTCACATGAGTCCAACAAGATAGATTAGGAGAGAAAAATAAGAGATGATGCCCCCAACTCAATTTGGGTATTTAACAATATAAAATAGTAGGACTCAATTAAAAGAAATTAGACATTATGGTTCCACCCAGTATGGCACCCACTAGAAATCAAATAGAGGGAGGCCAAAATAGAGAGAGGCAAATACAATATCAAATACAACTACCAAGGACCAAATGCAAGTGAAAAAAATATTAAATGCAACAATTTAATTATATGTTCCATGCAATGTGGCATGATGAATATGATAATGTACAAAATAAAAACAACAAGCTATTTTCTAGTAGTGGTTTTGGCGGGGCGCCACACGACTTGATTGTTTTGCGCTTCTCATACGTCATATCTCGAGGGGATAATTCGATGCCCCATAAAGAGACACGCCCAGTTGCTTCTGGATTGTTGAGGATGCTAGACAAAGGTGCTTCATTGACCACTATGATCGGATGTTCTAAAAAATAATGGCGTAGTTTTCGTGCTGTCATAAATAACCCATATGCTAGTTTTTGGTAATGTGGGTACCTTTGTTTGGATGGCGATAAGTCCTCGCTCAAGAAATAGACTAGCCTCTGCACACCATGGGTTTTACCTTCTTCGGGTCGCTCCACGACCAAGACCGTGTTGACCACCTGATTTGTAGCAGCAATATAAAGCAGTACAGGCTCCTTCTCCTTTGGAGACACGACAACAGGAGATGTCAAAAGTTTCCTTTTAAGATCTTCAAAGGAGCGTTGAGATCCTTCCGTCCATTCGAATTTCTCTAATTTTCTCATGAGGGCGTAAAAAGGCAACGCTTTTTCTCCTAGCCTTGCAATGGAATGGCTCAGTGCCGCTACTCGCCCCGCTAGATGATGTACGCCACGTAGATTTGTTGGCTTCTTCATTGTTAAAATTGCTTGTATTCTCTCGGGATTACCATCGATTCCTCTTACTGATACCAAATATCCGAGGAGTTGCCCTGCCGGGACTCCAAAGGAACATTTCTTCAGGTTCAGTATGATGTTATACTTGTTGAGATTTTTGAATGTTTCTTCGAGGTCCTTGATGAGTGTGGATCCTTGTATTGTCGTAACTATAACGTCATCGATGTATACTTGTACGTTTGTGCCTATTTGGCTTCCCAAACATTTTGGCATCATCCGCTGATATGTTGCTCCGGCGTTCTTGAGGCCAAAGGGCATTGTTGTGTAACAGAATACACCATAAGGCATGATAAACGCCATTTGCTCCTGTTATTCTTCCTTCATCCTAATCTGGTGGTATCCTGAATAAGCATCCAAGAAAGAAAGACGTTCGCATCCGCAGTTGCGTCGATTATTTGGTCGATTCGCGGTAATGGGAAGTGATGTTTTGGACAATGTTTGTTCAGTGCAGTAAAGTCGATGCACATCTGAAGTTCCTTAGTGTTTTTCTTTGGAACACATACTAGATTTGTGACCCACTCCGCTTTTGTTAGTTCTTTGATGAAGTTGGCATCAGTAAGGTGATGGAGCTCCTTGCCAATGGATTTATGCTTTGGTTCGGCAAAGCGCCGAAGCGGTTGTTTTACTGGCTTTGCCTTTGGCTCTAAATTTAATGCGTGCTCAGCGATTTCCCTAGGAATCCCCGGCATGTCAGAAGGTAGCCATGCAAAGATCTCCCAGTGCTCATGGAGGAACTCGATGAGCGTGCTTTCCTATGCGGGACCAAGATTGGAAGCCACAAATGTTGTTTTCGTCGGGTCGATGGGGTGGATCTGTACTTCTTTTGTGTCCTTTTCCATCTCAAAAGCCTGATCGGGATTGACACGCGCTACTTCCAATGGTTCTGCGATTGCTGAAGTTTTGAGTTGTTGGAACTCTGTTGCCATCCGGAACGATTCAGAAAATTTGTTGAACTCTCGATCGAAATTGTCGGCACGTGTGAAGCTTCCTTTTACCGTGATGATTCCCTTTGGTGCTAGCATTTTCATGACTAGGTACGCATAATGCGGCACTGCCATAAATCGTGCGACGGATAGTCGTCCCAGGATCGCATGATATTGTGATGGCTAGTCCATGACTTCAAATTCAAGTTTTTCTCGCCTGAAATTTACTTTGGAACCAAAAACAACGTCAAGAAATACTTTTCCTAAAGGAATTTCAGCTTTACCTGGTACTATTCCATGGAAAGATGTGTCTGTTGGCGCAAGGTTGTCCAGGGGGTAGCCCATTGTTCTCAGTGTTTTTGCGTAGATCATATTTATGTTGCTTAGTGCATCCATGAACACCTTGCTCATATCGAACCCGCCAATTTGTGCTTCGACTATCAAGGCTGAGTGACCTGGTCGTGGGAACTGAAGCGGGTGATCGGCTCTGCTGAATGTGATTTCTTGCTCTAACCAGTGGAGATATTTGGGCGTGGCTGATGTTGCTATTTCCGCCATATTGATATGTCTTGAGATGAGCTTCTGAGTTTTGTTGGATGGACACTCTTTCTGAATCATGAACATTGCTCCTTTTGACCTAGGGTACTCATTGTTTTGATCATTTGTGTTTTGTGGTGGTGTCGCTGGTGGTGGTGGTGGTGCGCCGATGGCTAGTGTGCTAGGCATAGATGCGTATCCTCGATTTGCCGCTTCGGTTGCCTTTGCATTACATAGCTCCTGCATCTTCATGAATGTCCAGCAGTCTTTCATGAGGTGGTTAGATTGTCATCTTCATGCCGAGTCGATGTAAAAATGCATATTACAAGGTCCTTCCAGCATTTGCATCGCGGACATGGGTGGATCTCGTGCTCTTGGTTGATACCGCTGTGTTGACTGGCTTCCTCCGACATCGTCCCTACTCTGGCGATATCCGCTGTTGTAGTCGTTGCTTCTGTTGTTACATTCACCCGAGAAACCGGGTACAACATAACTTGGTCCCATGTTTCCATCATTGTTCCTTCTTCTTCTATCATTGCCGCGTTTATCCCTGTCTTCTTTGGGTGATCGCGTATGTGAAGGAAATATGCCCTAGAGGCAATCATAGAGATGATTGTATTTCATGTGTATCCATGAGTTATTATAATGTTCCTTGAATATCCATATACCAGGCAACTTGTATTGATTGGCAATTATGTGAATTGTTTGTGAAACTCTTTACTTGTATGGTTATCTAATAATTGTCCCTAGTCGGAGTTCATGCGAGGACACACGTGAATATTAGACTAGCACATCGATTGGTTAATGACTATGTTTCGCAAGTCATTGACATGGAGATGTCAAACCAATGATGTGGACACATGTTATGAACATGGGGTTGGATTGACCCAACATGAGACTAGCAATAATACTTGCAGCTCTCTCTACACATCGTGTACGTTTTGTCCTTAGACCTGAGATTGTCGCATGTACTTGAGATGTGGATCGACCTACTTTGGGGCTATCAAACACTACTCCGTAACTGGGTAGTTATAAAGGTAGCTTTCGGGTTTGTCCTGATACATGCTGCAAGGCATCGGTCAATCAAGATGGGATTTGCCCCTCTCTACTTGAGAGAGATATCTCTGGGCCCCTCGAGTGATCGGATCCAGAAATGCATGGTCATGCTACATATGGTTAAGAGTTAACCTAGTAAAGGGATTCTGAATCACAGTATCGAGAAAGAGAGGTCAGCTTAGAGCTAGACCAAATATCGTGAGGCAAAGGGAAAGACATGTACTCAACCTTGTGATGGTTTGTCCGAATGATCTTTATATGCGTTTAGGAGTTGGCACGTCTTGCTAGAGGCCGCTACCAACTATTGACGGAGTAAGTGTACTCGCGTCATGTCTATACGTGTATGAACCTATAGGGTCACACACTTTAGGGGCTGGAAGCCTAATGAGGATTGGATCCGAATTAGACCAGGCTTAGGCTGCTAATGGGCTGCTAATGTAGAAGCCCACCAGGGATGCCTATATAAGAGGGAGTGAGGCGAGCTGAAAAGGAGAGAGCATTCCACCCAGCCGCCACTCCTCTTCCGCCTGTGTTGCACGCGCAGACCTAGCAGTCTGGCGTGTGACGGCTTCCACTCCGGACGTGTGGATACCTCGGAGGTGCTGCATCTGTAGCACTTGGACGAGCCGCGCAAAGGGGAGCTGCTCGTGGGACGAGGACGAGGAGGAGACGTAGAACATCTACACTGCCGCAACGTGCTTCATCGAGTTCCGCACCTGCGCGTCTAGCGGTAATCCCGTGATCTATGACCATAGTATTCCTGGTTGACGCGGTAGAAATTTTTGATTTTACGCTAGTGTAGCCTACCCGTTACCCTACATCCCCCACTATCGCGCTTCAGTTAGAATTACTCACCCGCCTCTACCCCACCTTCCTACCGGGCCTGATTCCTCTCTATCTCCCTACCGCTCACTCGTAACCCTAACCCAATCTAGGGTTTCAGATTCTGTTAGCTAGTTCGACTCTGACGTAACTCCAGTGCTTCCCGCCATCGAGATGGTGCTCCTACGCGTCTACTATATTGCCTATGGTTGCTCTAGTCGGTGCGGGGTAATATGCCCACCTGGGTACTCCCCTATGCTGCCAGCCGCCATCATGACTACTTCTTCCTCCTCTACTCAGTTAGTGTGAGCTCGGTGAAGGGAATATGCTCGGGAGGCGATAATAAAGTTGTTATTATATGTATTCCAAGTATATAATAGATGTTTATTTTGCATGCTATAATTGTATTAATTTTTAAATGTTAATACAAGTGTGTTTAATAAACAAATAGAAGGTTCCTAGTTATGCCTCTCTTATAAACTAGCTCGTTGATTAACAAGATGATCAAGGTTTCTTGATCATGGACATTGGATGTTGTTAATAACGAGGTCACAACATTAATAGAATGATGTGATGAACATTTATCTGAAGTATAGCATTACGATCAAAGTCATTGTGTTTATATTTCTATAACATCATACAAAGTAATCCTAATCCTTAGACCATGAGATCATGTCAATCAGTAACACTGGAAGAGTATCTTGATAACATCAAACGTCACACCGTGACAGGGTGACTATAAAGCTGGGTTCAGTGCTATGAAGGTGTTATGTAGAGGCTCATGTATCAAGAGTGGGATTTGTCTGTCCCGATGACGGATAGATATACTCTGGTCCCGCTCGGTGATATCACATTGAGATAGCTTGCAAGCAAGTGATGTGAACACTAGAATGTTATATCACGGGAACGAGAAAAGAGTGCAAGTCATCAAGAAGATCAAACTAGGTATGGAGATACTGATGATCGAATCTTGGACATGTATTATATCGCGAGACAAAGGGATTTATTTACCAGGGTTAAAGATTCTCACGATCACAAGAAGTCGTCGTTGAATGTGTGGGAGTCAGTATGGATCTCTGGGTCCTTCTACTGATTATTGATCGGAGAGGGGCCTTGATCATGTCTACATTATTCGCGAACCATAGGGTGACACCCTTAAGGGATACCAACACCATTTGGAGCAAATGTGTTCCAGACGAAAGAATTGCAAAGCGCTGGAATTATTTCAATGGACACCGGAATTATTCCGGGTGAAATTGCTGAAATTGGTTCTGCATGTGATATTGAAATGTTGCAGGGGGTTTTATGTGAATGTTTGTTAATTAAATTAATTAACAAAATTATGAATAAAATAAATAAAAGAGTTTTATTAAATGAGAGTTGCATTAAATTTGGCAAAAATTTAATGTATTTTGAGTGGAGAAAATGGAGGGTCAAATTTATGTGAGTGGAGCTTCCACCACATGAATGAGGAAGAGGTGGGGGCACCCTCCATGGGCGTCGGCCATGGGGAGGGGCTGCCCCCCTCTCCCTCCTTCTCACTCACACCTCCTCGTGAAGGATCTCTCCCTCTCTAGAAATATTCCCCCATGGTCTCAGATTAGCGAGATACATGTTCCTGGTGGCATTTCGTATGGAAGGAGTTGTTACTTCTGCTGCATCGCTAGAGAGAGGAGGTGGAGGTTCTTCGGTGGCCTGAACGTGTGTGCGATCTTGGATGCACTGCTGAATTGCGGCGCTGGACTTCTTCTTGATCCTTATCAGCAAGCGTTCGACTACATCATCCACGAGTTCAACCTTGTTACACTTTGTCGGTCTACAAGGGTATGTTCTCTATGGATGTATATCCACCCGTAGCTTTATCTAGTAGATAGATCTTGGTGCTTAGTAGTTCCCATCGTAGGAATTTTTTGTTTTCTATGCTGAAACCCAACTGTGGTATTAGAGCCTAATCTATGCATAGATGCTTTGCACGGGTAGTTCACATATGAGTATGTGGGTGATGATGATCATATTATTGCATCTTATATGTATTTTGGATATTGGTGGCATAGTGGTATGAAGCGGCCCAGACTAACTTTAAATATCCTCGCGCATGAGACCAGTTCCACGCTTGACACGCAACTAGTTTTGCGTAAGTGGCTACCGGATGTCTGTCTCTCCTACTATAGTCAATATCTAATTTACAACGATTTGCTAATAATTTGGTTATTATCGTTGTGGTTCCATATTCGTAGGTAAGACAAGTTCTATCTTTGAAAGCCCTAAGCCACATAAAACATGCAATGGATAAATTAGAAGCATCTAGTTTAGATTGTTGCTAGGCTGGTGTCATGATATGGTAATGTTGTAAGTTGATGTATAGTTGATACTCTTACAACACACCTAACATGTAAGTTCCATAGACCTTGGCCTTACACACAAAAGAATGATGAAGAGCATACCACGATGCACATGATAATGATCAAGTGCAAGAACCATATCATTTCACGCTACACATATGATGTTTGCATCTTATATTGCTGGTTTGGCATTTTAGTAGCATTATAAGATGATCCCTCATTTAGATATCAAGATAAAATGTGTTCTTCCTTAAGTACGCATATGTTTTGTCGCTTCAAGACATCACGTGATGATCGGGTGTACTTGAATCCACGTTCGTATAACGGGTGTAAGACAGTTTTACACACGCGAGTACTAAGGTTCTTACATAGCGAGTGATGATTGCATATTTGCATCATGTTTTATATGATTATTTTGCATTATAGATGTAGGATCTTGGTATTTTACGGCGCTCGCGCGCACATTTTATGTCTATTTTCACCAGGATTAGGACAGATGATGGATACAATGGACATAATTCTTGGAGAAGTTATATTGGGGAGAAAAGGAGTCAAAAACAATGTAAATCGCTTATTTGGGAAATATAATTAATACCAGAAGAAAACCTAAAGCGATCAAGGCACACAAACGATTTAACGACCAACTATACGGCGGGAATAAATTTTCTGGTTGTATAGTCCCGCCGTATAGTTGGCGCCGCCACCGCCTCCTCAAATAGTTTCACACCGTGCAAGTAGATCAGAGAGACGATATACAGAACAACTAGAAATCGCCGAAACTTCACCTCCGGAAGGCATCTGGAGGGGGAACTCGTCCACCGGGGATCCATCTTCGCCCTGCGCAGATCCGAGAGGCTAAGGCATCGATCTTCATCATCAACTGCTACATCACCACCATCTCCATCCATCCCATCTACATCTTGTCTAGATCTTGTTGTAATTTCCATACTCGTTGTGGATTTATACAAGTACTATTCATCTATGATAGATTCCATTGTTATTGCGATGATGTTGATTGCCTCCATGTCTGAGTAGATCTTTAGTTCTTGGGAGATGGAGAAACCCTAGTATGAGATTGAAATAAGATAAAGTCTATTATGATATTCATCCATGTGACCTGTGTTAGATTGTCTTCATCTTGATGTTGAGAGAAATCGACCTCTCAATATTTGCCTCTCATAGGGACTTGATGGAGGGAACTACTTGTTGGTAGATGGAGGTGTGTTAGCACTTACAGTGACTATAAATCTGTTGGCATCCCTTACGTATCAACTTGAGAACCGAGGAAACTCAGCGAACACTATCCATGGCATGGGATATGTCCTACGGGATTATGTCCCTTAATAGCGCAGTAATTTGATTGATGTTGATTTATAACTGCCGTGGTTATGAGGATGACGTAGTGATTGCTGCCTATTTGTCCAAATACGGAGTTCCTCCCAAACACACATAGTTAAGAATGTTCATGATAATAATCTTTACCTTAGTTCTTTGAGTGCGGATTTGCTGCCAAGGGAGATAGCTGCCCCCAACGGCAATACCGTACTATGTGTATTGTGATCTGCACCGGCATCTCGTTGTCATTTTGTGTTTAGCAGCTACGTCCTAGTAATCAGCGATTAGAGGGTGCACTGACTGTCCTACTGTGTCGATGAATAGTATGCATCCGCGCTGCTGACATGTATCTATGCATTTTTTTGGACAGACGTATGCAAAGCTATTTCTCCATGCAGGCACCTGCTACTCTCCTGGTAGCCATGCCACTTTATTCTTTGGTCGGACTCACTTTATCTGTCTGTCTAGACAGTGTAGTGTACACTGAGTTGTGTCTCCCTTGGTACTCTTCCCTCTATATATACGGACAAACGGCTTGGCTGCCCATAATAGACAAGGTTCTGTTCCTTTCAAAAATAGACTAGGCTTTTATACGAATACGATGAACCAAGCATGTGGAGTTCTCATACGGCAGAGAGCGAGAAGAAAAAAGCAAACAAGCGAAGGATGTCTTTGGACAATTGTATGTCCTGATATATCAAGCAGTACCCAGTAGCAGCTATGTATCATCTGCACACAAGTTAAATCATCTACATCATCACTGCTGCTCGCTAGATACCATGTGGCAGACTGGCAGAATACAATGCTTAGTTGTGCGGTCAAGTCATTGCACCGACAACGAGAAAACAGAGAACCCTTCAGACGAACCGTGCAGTAATAAGGATCCTAGTAATATACTCCATATATTTTAAAATATAAGATATTTTATTACTCTCTCGGATCAAAATTAATGATTTCAACTTGTTTAGATACGAATCTATATAAAATTGAGTCCATTAATATAAACAGGAGGGAGTAGTTTTTTCTGAAATATATAGAGGATACTTTGTGATTGCAGAGATCGGTTTGTCGGTACGTGCTCCTGAATCACTATGGTTGCCACCCGATGTGCTGCTCCAGGTAGCCTTATCATCGTTCAACAAAAAGTACCTTTATCACATGTATCGATTAATCGCCTATCATTGGTAAAGGCGCTCTTAATAGATTACACGACAAACCAGGATACAATATACATCCACTTGTTTTATAATCATTGTGTGAATAGTTAACTGATTCAATCCTAGTGGAACTAGGAAGGTTTGTAGAACTTCACATGCTATGCCATGTAAACCACTTGTATGTCATTAACGAGCCCATGTTAACCATTCTTTGGCAATCTAAGCCTAACCAAGTCTAGCATAGAGAGGTTGTTTCCATCGATTAATGAACTTTAGAAAATTTCTCTTTAATGTTTTTTTCTGTGAAGATTAGTTCTAGCATCCAAGTTGTATACTGGTGCATAAAAGTCTGTCACGAGCTGATTTCTACTTAACATAGTATTGCTATGTTTACTAATACCATACTAGTATACTACTAGTGCACGTTCTACAAGACATGGAGATGCAAACCACGTTGAACAAGCAACATGCATGCGGGTTCTGACCAGCTTGGTCTTCTATAAAACACACGACATGGTCATGGGTGCTACGAGTCTGCCACATGGTGCAAAATCAAAAAATAAATAAACCCGTGACAGAAAGGACATCGGCTGGTCAGCAACAATTTGTCCACACTCTTTCATGCACTGACGTAGTACTGTCAGGTTGTCAGCGGTCTGCTTTATTTAGGGGAGGTTAATCAAGCATCATCGTGCGATGCAAGAGCTAAACAATTTTGGCACATATCTCAAGTACGATGATCGGACGATAGCCGCAAGGGGGGCAGCTATCCCCGGTGGCAGCAAACTATTTTCCAATATGTCAATCACATAATGCTAGTATCCGCTACTCCCTGAGAATACTTTTTCCCTATTCACAGTTCCAATCTCTCTTACATACACAATACTTACTTTCTATGTTCAGTTGTTTTACTTTACTTATTGTTGCAATTATGCTGAAAACCCCAAAACACCTTTTTACGCAATACTCGCATTTAATCTTGTCACTTAGAACTTTATTTAGCATTTCTATTGTAGTATTTATTTCAAGAGTTATTAGACTTCAGACTCCTGCTCCCTATGGGATCGATATCTTTATTTCGAAACAAGCTACAAACGTTTTGTGCACTTGCAGTCATCAAGATATTTTTTGGCGCCCTTGCCGGGGAGCTAAGCGTTGTAGGTCTTTTAGTTTTTGCTTATTTATTTTTGTCTTGCTAAGTTTTTTTTGAGTTACAGGTTTCCACCAACATGATGGAGTTTAAGCATATGACTAGTGCTAACCCACTCAGCCACTATGGGAAGCCCTACGATATTTATAAAAGAGACAACTCCAATGAGAAGACAAGGGCTTTGAAATAAATCCTCTATTACTTGATATTCTACACAAGAAGCAATTTACTAGGGATGAAGAAGATCCTGATCCATATGAGCATATTGCATGTTTCAAAGATATATGTGGCACTTGTCAATTGACGGGATATACTGCTAATGAGGTAAGGGTTAAACTTTTTAGTCAGACTTTGACTAGTACAACTCTCTCATGGTATAGATCTCTACCCCTAGAAACCACTACTACCTGGGATAATTTAGCCTGCGAGTTTCTAGCACAATATTATCCATTATCAAAATCTTTTGGAATCAGGCATCTTATAATGACTTTGAGGAACCGTCCTAATGAAGGACTAGTAAGATCTTATATCAGATTTAAAGATTTACTTAATATATGTCCTCATGATGATTTGCCTAAATGGTATTTATTGTATACATTTTATGGCGGTTTAATTGAACCTAATAAAATTGAACTAGACTCTTTCGCGGAAGGAGCCTTTATGATTCTTCCTATAACTAAAGCTTGGGCTATACTTAATAGAATTCGTGATCATAGAGTTTCATGGAATTTTGGTTTAGGAAGTGAAGGAGGTGTAGAAATAGATCATGATTGTATTCATGACTATAATAAAAAGGGCCATGTTAAAGTGAAGGAAATATGCCCTGAGAGGCAATAATAAAGTTGTTATTATATATTCCTTATATATATGATAGATGTTTATTTTACATGCTAGAATTGTATTGATCGGAAACATCAATACATGTGTGTTTAATAAACAAAAAGGGTTCCTAGTTATGCCTCTCTTATAGACTAGCTTGTTGATTAACAAGATGATCAAGGTTTCCTGATCATGGACATTGGATGTTGTTAATAACAAGGTCACACCATTGGTGGAATGATGTGATGAACATCCATCCGAAGTATAGCATTATGATCAAGTCATTATGTTTATATTGCTATAACATCATACGAAGTAATCTTTGTCCTTAGACCATGAGATCATGTTAATTGCTAACACCGGAAGAGTATCTTGATAACATCAAACGTCACACCGTAACAGGGTGACTATAAAGATGGGTTCAGTACTACGAAGGTGTTATGTTGAGGCTCATGGATCAAGAGTGGAATTTTTCAATCCAGATGACGGATAGATATACTCTGGGCCCTCTCGATGATATCACATTAGGATAGCTTGGAAGCAAGTGATGTGATCACTAGAATGTTATATCACGGGAACGAGAAAAGAGTGCATGTCGGTAACGAGATCAAACTAGGTATGGAGATACCGATGATCGAATCTCGGACATGTAATATATCGAGACACAAAGGGATTTAGTTACAAGCGTTAAAGGTTCTCACGATCACAAAAGTCATCGTTGAATGTGTAGGAGTCAGTACGGATCTCTAGGTCCCGCTGCTGATTATTGATCGTAGAAGGGTCTCGATCATGTCTGCATTATTCGCGAACCGTAGGGTGGCACACTTAAGAGTTACCGGACACCATTTTGGAGCACATATGTTTCAGACGAAAGAATTGCAAAGCGCAGGAATTATTTCAATAGAAACCGGAAATTTTTTCGGGTGAAATTGCAGAAGGTGGTTCTGCATGTGATATTGAAATATTGCAAGGGGATATATGTGAATGTTTGTTAATTAAAGTAATTAACAAAATTCTGAATAAATTTAATAAAAAGAGTTTTATTAAATGAGAGAGCATTAAATTTGGAGAAATTTAATGCATTTAAAGTGGAGACTTTAAATGGGAATGTGAAGAGGCATTTTAATGTGGAGGGGTTACCACCACATGAATGGGGGAGGTGAGGGGTCACCCCCCATGCGCCGGCCATGGAGAGAGGGGGCACCCCCTCCTCCTATAAAAGGCCACCCATTCACTCCTTCATCCACACACCTCCTTGTGAAGGATCTCTCTCCCCCTCTAGAATTATTCCCCCATGGTCTCGGATTAGCGAGATACGTGTTCCCGGTGGCATTTCGTCTAGAAGGAGTTGCTGCTTCCGCTGGATCGCTGGAGCTAGGAGGTGGAGGTTGTCCGGTGGCTTGAACGTGTGTGCGAGTGCGGATGCGCTGCTGAGTTGCGGCGCTCGGACTTCCTCACGATCTTGAGATCGGCAAGTGTACGACTACATCAACCACGAGTTCCTACTCGTTAACAAAGCTCGTTGTCTACGAGGGTAAGTTCTCTTTGGATGTATGTCCACCCATTGCTTTGTACCTAGTAGATAGATCTTGGCGTGTAGTTCACACCGTAGGAATTTTTTTTGTTTTCTATGCTGCGGACCCAACATAAAGAATTATCTAAAGAACTTTATTTGGATTCAGATCTTATGTTGCAAGTTGTTAAAGCTTTTACAGAACATATCAAAGCTCCAAAAGAGGGTTTCGTCAAGTATGATCCACCACCAGAACCTAAGAAGAAAAGAGAAGTTAAAGAAACACTGGCCTCCCTAGAACCAACATATGAGATACATTTCCCTAACACTGCATAGAAGCATATTTTTGAATATGAACAGGTCAAAGCAGTACAGGAGAACAAGGAAGAGGAAAGTATGCCAGAAGTCGTGGAACATCGAAGAAACCAAAGATGAAGAGGTAACCAAGGAAGAAATTATGGCTACGTATGCACATTGTAACATAGTTGAAACTGATGAAGAGACTTCCATATTGGTTGAAGGTAAAACAAAGGTAAAAGATGTGGTTTATGTGATCCCTATTCTTCCCTGCATATTTAAGGAAACCTCGCATTATGGTTTATGTGATCTTGGCACCGAAGTAAATGTTATATCTTATGATTTCTATTTATAAATAAATGAAGAAATAGAACCGGCTACAATTGAAAATATTGATATGACAATCATGTTAGCCAATAAAACTCTTAGAAGTCCAATGGCAGTAGTTGAAGATGCAACTGTCACAATTGGCAACAAAAACTTTCCTATCGATTTTGTAGTTGTTGATATACAAGATGACACTCTTTGCCCAGTTATATTTGGAAGAAACTTTTTGAGTGATGTAGGTGCCTATGTTGATTTTAAAAAGGAGATTGTGTCTCTTAAGCTTGGGGGAGCGGAAAAAGAATTCCACTTTTCCAAATTTAAAGACAGACCTCCACAATACAAGAAGAAGAGAAATATAAAACTATTGAGGAAATGGCATCTCTCTTCTTTAGTGATCAAAAAGAAGAAACAAATGAAGACTTAAATTATGAAGAAATAGTTATGGAGGACAAGTCCCTAGAAGAACTAGAACATGAATTCGATTCACTTCCCATTATAGGGCCTCCAACTAATGAGGCTTTTGAAGAGCCAGAAAAGGTAGGGGACGAAGAATTACCACCCCTGGAGTTGAAAACTCTATCAGATAATCTTAAATACATATTTTTAGATGACACAAAAAAAATTCCTGTTATTATTAGTGCTAAACTTTCAGGAGAAGAAGAAGAACTCATGAAAATACTTGAGGAGCATTGCAAGGCCTTTGGGGTACTCAATGGATGACTTGAAGGGCATTAGTCTCATGATAACCGTCCATCGGATATTCATGGAAGAAGGTGCTAAACCAGTTGCATGATTTAATAGAAGACTAAAGCCCGAAATGAAGGAAGTGGTAAGAAAAGAAATTGTACGCCTACTGGACGCAGGTATAATCTATCATGTTAAAGAAAGTGAATGGGTAAGTCATGTTCATTGTGTCCCTAAGAAGGGCGGTTTTACTATTAATCCTAATGAAAACAATGAACTGATACCTACTAGAACTATTGTTGGGCATTGGATGTGCATAGACTTTAGGAAATTGAATAAAGAAACTAGGAAAGATCACTATCCTTTACTGTTCATAGATCAAACTTTAGAAAGGTTAGCAGACCACACTCATTTTGCTACTTGGACGGATACTCTAGATTTTCTCAAATAGTTGTTCATCCTGATGACCAACTTAAGACAACTTTCATTAGTCCTTATGGTTTGCATGCTTACCGACGTATGCCTTTTGGTTTATGTAATGCTCTAGCTACTTTTCAAAGATGCATGACAGCTACTTTTGTGGATTTTATAGAACTGACAATGGAAGTATTTATGGATGACTTTTCTGTCTATGGAACTTCGTTTACTAGTTGCTTGGATAATCTCAAAAGAGTTTTGCAGCATTGCAAAGAAACCAATCTTGTTCTAAGCTAGGAGAAGTGCCATTTTACGGTCAAAGAAGTATAGTCCTTGTACATAAGGTATCAGGTAAGGGAATTGAAGTGGATAGAGCTAAGGTTGAGGCCAGAGAGAGAATGCCACAACCTAGGGATATAAAAGGTATAAGAAGTTTCCTTGGTCATGTGGGTTTTTATAAAAGGTTCATTAGAAATTTCTCTAGAATATCTAAACCTTTGACTAACCTCCGGCAAAAGGGAGTAAGATTTAATTTAGATGATAAATGTCTTGTAGCCTTTGATAAACTCAAATATGCTTTATCTCGTGCTCCTATCATTAAACCACCTATCTGGGATATGACTTTTGACTTAATATGTGAAGCTAGTGATGATGTTGTAGGAGTAACTCTGGGACAACACATAGGTCACAGATTTAATATTATACATCATGCTAGTAGAACTGTTAATAGTGCTTAAAAGAATTATCCTAAGGAAGAAAGGGAACTTTTTGCTGTATTTTTCTCTTGCGATAAATTTCGTTCTTATATAGTTGATGCAAAAGTAAGAGTTCATACGGATCATGATGGTTTAAAAGAACTCCTTGAGAGGAAAAACCATAAGCCAAGGTTGATCCGTTGGATTCTTTTACTTCAAGAATTTGAGTTGCAGATTATGCAGAGGCCAGAAATAAAGATGTTGGATGTAGTGTCCATATTTGCCCAGCAAGACACCAATCTTATTGAGAGGAACTTTAGTCCTGGTAATTTTCGCTTACGAGAATTATTCAATGAACTAAGGTCAATTCCTACAAAAAGATAAGAAGTCTTTGTTGTTGGAAGAGCTTATCATCCCCGAATAAGTAAACGGTAAGTTCAAGGTAAGTGTTCTTACTCAAATAAGTGATTTGTTTTCACAGATTTTACTTCTGAAATTTGTGCCTTTGAATTCCTCATGTTTTTCTGAAGTTTCTGAATGTTTTTACCAACTATTCGGGCGCAACTATACAACCAGAGAAAAATCTCCCGCTGTATAGTTGGCCGTTAAACCCTCTGTATCTTGATATGAAATTGTTTTCGATGTATGGACCTATACGATCATAACTATACGACCGAAGATACATCCCGCAAAATAGTTGATCGTTGAACTCTCAGACACTTTCGGTTTTTGATGTCTGTATCTATACGGTCGCAACTATACGACTAGAGATAAAATTCTAGCCGTATATTTAGTTGTTGAACTCTCAGACACATTCAATTTTTTATGTCTATATCTATATGGTTGCAACTATACAACGGAGATGAAATTCTGGTCGTATAGTTGGTCGTTGAACTCTCAGATATTTCGTTTGCTTTTTCATTTTTCTAAAAACAATAGGTATTGTCGGCTCCGAGTCGTAACTTAATCGACCTGGACTTGAGATATTTGGAAATATCTGCCCGGAACTGATGTCTATGCACTTCTATTCTTGTAGACAGTTGTTGGGCCTCCAAGTGCAGAGGTTTGTAGAACAACAGCAAGTTTTCCCTTAAGTGGATCACCCAAGGTTTATCGAACTCAGGGAGGAAGTGGTCAAAGGTATCCCCTCTCAAGCAACCCTGCAATCAAGATACAAGAAGTCTCTTGTGTCCCCAACAGACCCAATACACTTGTCACCAACAGACCCAACACACTTGTCAGGTGTATAGGTGCACTAGTTCGGCAAAGAGATAGTGAAATACAAGTGGTATGGATAATTATAAGTGGTGACGGTGCTAGAAAATAGCTTGATGGCGTGTGGTTTACGTGGGAAAAGACTAAAAGCAAATTGAAATAAAGATGGAAGCAAGCAAACATGTAACATATCTAATTGCAAATGGTGTTTCAATGCTTAGAAACAAGTCCTAGGGATCATACTTTCACTGCTGAACACTCTCATATAAATATATTCTTCTTTATGATACTACGCTGAACTACTCTCCGGTTGGACACTCTAATCGATGGTAGGGCTATAACATCACTCCTCAAAGTTCATCTTTCCCATCTAGATAACCCCACACTATCACCTTGAGTACTTTATGGGTCCAACAAACACCACAATTTCATAAAGACATCCAACTCCAAATATAACTCATAACAAGTATTTTTAATCTCTAGCCTAAGTGCCACCATGGTGTGCACACTATCAACTTCACACACATGGGGAGAGCAGAGATCTAATAAAGCACTTAGTAGCAAAGTAGATCTACTTGATTACAAAGCTCATGATCATAATATGATCATGCATAGAGAGAGAGATGAACACATAGCTACCGGTAGAACCCTTAGCCTCGAGAGAGAACTACTCCCTCCTCATCATGGGAATCAACAACGACGATGGAGATGGTGGTGGAGATCGATGGAGATGGCTCCAGGGGCACTTCACCGTCCCGGCAGGGTGCCGAAACAGACTTTCTGTCCCCCAAATATCCCCTTCGGTGGCGGAGGCACTATGGAACTTTTTGTGGTTGGAGGCTTGACGATTTAGGGTTTTTGCATCGGGAGGAATATATAGGCGAAGGGGCAAGGTCGGTGGAGGCCGGAGGGGCGCACACCACCTGGTGGCACGGCCAAGGCGGACCCGCGCCACCCTATGGTGTGGCTGGCCCCTGGCCCATCTCTATCTCGTCTTCTGGCTTCGTGTTCCCCCCGGTGAAATATTGACTTTGGCTTTTGTCCCGTCCAATTCCGAGAATATTCATTTTCCGACTTCCTGAAACCAAAAACAGCAGAAAACAGGCAGCTGGCACTGTGGCTCTTGTTAATAGGTTAGTCCAAGAAATCATATAAAAAGTACTACAAAGTGTGGACAAAACATAAGAAAGTAGATAAAACCAAGCATGGAACATCAAAAATTATAGATACATTTGCAATGTATCAACATCCCCAAGCTTAACTCCTGCTCGTCCTCGAGTAGGTAAGTGATAAAAAGAAAGAATAGTTTTTAAGGTGACATGCACCATCATAAACTTGATCAAAGTATTTGTAAAACATTCAAAGTTGGGATCATAGTACTTCAATCATAACATGAAAGACAAAGTTCTAGCAATAGACAAAGAAACTATGTTGCAACATAAAAAGGCACAAACAAAATATTCAATAATAATGCTTTGCAAGACGTTTGTTTGTTTCACATAAAGAAAACATAGAATAATAGCATTCAGCTTGTCCCTCATAGAGTAGCAAATATAAATGCATAGGACACCTTCAAAGTTCATAAGAGTGACTAGATACAAATAGTTTAAAACAAGCAATATAAAGTTATGCCTCAATCAACTAGTCTTGGGACAATGCACATAGAACTAAGAATGGCCACTGTGCTCTCAAAGTAGGTGCATAAAGATAGAAGGTGGAGACTCAATATAAAAGTGGAAGAAAGGCCTTCATAGAAGGAAGTAGAGATTCAAGTTTCATAAAGAGCTTCCAAAAATTATGGTACTTAAAGCTTTCATCTCTCATTGCCCCTATCATAAGAATCTTGAAGGTGATTAAGGTTAAAGTGAAGAAACTATGGTGTACAAGCTGGACGAAGTATAAGTTAGAAATCTCATGTCCCTTGAATACGAGGGTCGCTCCTCATGCTACTCAAGTTTAGTCACCGGTAAGTTCTTGTCATCCTAAGTACATGTGTATCATAGAGAACCGCCAACAGGGTACCCCTTGCCCGATGATACGGAAGAATCCCCATATCAAAATGACAAGGCAAGCAGACAACGAGCATCTCAGCAATCTTCTTATTTACCATGGGAAAATGGTGCCTTTTTCTCTCTTTCCTCTTTTCATAATCTCTTTTTTTTCTCAATATAGGACTCTTTTTTTATAAGAAGAATGCTTCATAGACAGCTCATTATGGTTACGCTGCAGGTTTCCACCATGTCAGCATGGATTAGACTAGCGGCCCAGGCATTTCTCTAACACATATACATAACTCCATGGACTTACAAGCTCCCCTTTCAATTCACACCGACGACATCCATAGACAAAAGAGCATGATATCAACTAGGTACAAAGTACAAGTGCAATGCTGAAAGCGTTCCCCATGACAGCATGGTTCTGCTAATCCCCAACAAATAAGTGCAAGCATATACAACATAGATGACACAATGGTTAAAGTTTATTAAGGGCAAGAAAAGTAAAGTGTGCCATCAAGTTCGTGAGAGCTTTAATCACTAGTTTTCTCATAACAAGTTTAATTCGGAAGGTAGATAAAAACAAGAATATACTTGGAATAGCATTTGCTAATAGGTAGGTATGGTGGACTCTTTGGAATAACTTGGTTTAAGGAGTTGGATGCATGAGCGGAATTCATACTTGGTTACGGAGGCTAGCAAAAGACTGGGAGCGACAAACTAAGAGAGCAATAATGGCCATAATCATGCAGAGCGACAAAACATCATTGATCAAAGCATAAAGTGATACTACAAGTTGAAAACTATAGGATCATAAATGCTATGGTGACTTGAGATAGTTATAACATGGTATGAGCATGCGCCAAGTCAACCCAAATAAAGCATCAAAGGAGAATACCACAATACTATGCTTTAGTATGCTAAAACAACGCATGATTCATCCAAAGCACATTAAGCAATCTCAATTGTTTATAACAAGTCATGCTACAGCAAAGAATACTAAGCATAAGTCCAAAACAATATCAAGCATGGCATGACAAAGCATAGGCCACAGTCAAAACAAGTTCTCTTTACAACTTAAGCATGAGCTTTCCTACTCTTTTCCAATCCAAACCAAACAAATTGAAAACCAATGTATGAAAGAGGGGGTCCAACCAATTTATTCATCAAACTAAGCAAACCAAGCAAACGAAAAACTAAAACAAAAACGAAAAAGAAGACGCTCCAAGAACAACACAACTGTGCATGAAACAATAAAAATGAAGTATTTGGAAGAAACCTGGGATTTTTATTGATGAAGAAGGGGATGCCTTGGGCATCCCCAAGATTTTATGCTTGTACTTCTTGGATATTTCTTGCGGTGACACGCGTGGCATCCCCAAGCTTGAGCTTTAGTCCATCCTTCATCTCATTACTCGTTCCTTCCATACACCTGAATTTTTTCCTTCATACAAAACTTCACACAATCTTTATTAGCAACACTAGTGCACTCAAGATAATAGGTCTTAAGGTTTAGTTCTAACACCATTAAACTTCCAATAGAACACTAGCTACTGAAGCACTTCCCTCAAAAAGCTCAATTCCCTAAAAGAACTCAAAAAGGAACCAACAAGAAGCAAATGCAGAAAATGGCAAAAATCTGTCAAAACGGACCAATAGGTAAAGACGATTTTTTTCGAAGACCTTCTGTTCGTCAAATCGAAAAGTGTTGAACTAACTAAAGTTATATATCAACCTGGGGAAGAATCACAAAAATTCATGCCTCAAAAAGACGTACATAGATTTTACACGAATTTTTACGGTGAAGCACATAAATCTGTTTTGGGACAGCAACTTTCCCAATCATTACTTCTCTCTCATTAGAGGTTACTCTTGGCACAAAAAGCAAATAAAAAGTATAAGGAGCGGTTATTATAGAGGTAATAACTTCCAAGACTCATCTAAAACTTTTGGGTTATCTCCCAATAAGTACTTTTCTTTAACGCCTTTAACTTAGGCATGATAGTTTGAGAAGATGCTCACATAGGAAATATGAATTGAAGTAAAAGAGAGCATCAAGAAGCAAATTCAAAACACATTTAAGTCTAACCTGCTTCCTATGCATAGGAATCTTGTAAAGAAACAAGTCATGAAAGCACAAAGAAACAGGTATAGTAAAGCAAAACAAGTGCAACTTCAAGACTTTCAACATAAAGAGGGGAAACTTAATATTATTGAGATCCATAAAACCATGTTTCCCTCTCTCATAATAACTTTCAGTAGCATCATGAATAAAATTAACAATATAACTATCACATGAAACATTCTTATCATGAGCCACATGCATAAAAGAATTAATACTCCCCACATAAACATAGTCATTCTTATTAATTGTAGTGGGAGAAAATTCAAAAAAATAGCTATCATTATTATTTTGATCACCATAATTATCAAATATAGGAGGCATACTGTAATCATAATTAATTTTCTCCTCAATAGTAGGTGGACTGAAAATATCATATTCATCATTATAATCATCATATATTGGAGGTTTGGTATCATCAAAGTAAATTTTCTCCTCCGTGCTTGGGGGACTAAAAATAGCATACTCATCAAAACTAGCTTCCCTAAGCTTAGAATTTTCCATAGCATTAGCAATAATGGTGTCCAAGGAATTCATACTAACAACATTGCTATTATCATGCAAGTAAAGTTCCACGGGTTTTTTTTAATTTTCTCTTCAAACACTTCATGTCCTAACTCAAGATAAATACTATAAAGCTCTCTAATTTTGTTGTTGTTTTCCATTAAGCCTAACTAGTGAAAACAAGAAACAAAAAGACAAAATTGCAGAATCTAAAGGAAATAACTTCGAGCACTCACACCGGAGGATGTGAGTGTCTTTTTCCTTACCTCCCCGGCAACGGCGCCAGAAAATCGGCGTTTGCTGTGGGAGGTTATTCTTCTTTAATCCTCTAGTGTGAATACCTTTTACCTTACATCCCTGGCAACAACGCCAGAAAATAGCTTGATGTCTATGCACTTATATTATTGTAGACAGTTGTTGGGCCTCCAAGTGCAGAGGTTTGTAGAACAGCAGCAAGTTTTCCCTTAAGTGGATCACCCAAGGTTTATCGAACTCAGGGAGGAAGTGGTCAAAGGTATCCCCTCTCAAGCAACCCTGCAATCAAGATACAAGAAGTCTCTTGTGTCCCCAACACACCCAATACACTTGTCAGGTGTATAGGTGCACTAGTTTGGCGAAGAGATAGTGAAATACAAGTGGTATGGATAATTATAAGTGGTAACGGTGCTAGAAAATAGCTTGGTGGCATGTGGTTAACGTGGGAAAAGACTAAAAGCAAACTGAAGTAAAGATGGAAGCAAGCAAACATGTAACAGATCTAATTGCAAACGGTGTTTCAATTCTTATAAACAAGGCCTAGGGATCATACTTTCACTAGTGAACACTCTCATATAAATATATTCTTCTTTATGATACTACGCTAAACTACTCTCCGGTTGGACACTCTAATCGATGGTAGGGCTATAATAGCACTCCTCAAAGTTCATCTTTCCCATCTAGATAACCCCACACTATCACCTTGAGTACTAGATGGGTCCAACAAACACCACAATTTCATAAAGACATCCAACTCCAAATATAAATCATAACAAGTATTCGTAATCTCTAGCCTAAGTGCCACCATGGTGTGCACACTGTCAACTTCACACACATGGGGAGAGCAGAGATCTAATAAAACACTTGAGTAGCAAAGTAGATCTACTTGATTACAAAGCTCATGATCACAATATGATCATGCATAGAGAGAGAGATGAACACATAGCTACCGGTAGAACCCTTAGCCCTGAGAGAGAACTACTCCCTCCTCATCATGGGAATCAGCAACGACGATGGAGATGGTGGTGGAGATCGATGGAGATAGCTCTGGAAGCACTTCCCCGTCCCGGCAGGGTGCCGGAGCAGAGACTTTCTATCCCTTGAATCTCCCCTTCGGTGGCGGCGGCGCTACGGAACTTTTCGTGGTTGGAGGATTGACGATTTAGGGTTTTCGCATCGGGAGGAATATATAGGCAAAGGGGCAAGGTCGGTGGAGGCCGGAGGGGCCCACACCACCTGGTGGCGCGGCCAAGGGGGACCCACGCCACCCTATGGTGTGGCTGGCCCCTGGCCCCTCCCCATCTCGTCTTCTAGCTCCGTGTTCCCCCCGGTGAAATATTGACTTTGGCTTTTGTCCCGTCCAATTCCGAGAATATTCATTCTCCGACTTCCTGAAACCAAAAACAGCAGAAAACAGGCAGCTAGCACTATGGCTCTTGTTAATAGGTTAGTCCAAGAAATCATATAAAAAGTACTCCAAAGTGTGGACAAAACATAAGAAAGTAGATAAAACCAAGCATGGAACATCAAAAATTATAGATACATTTGCAATGTATCAGGAACCAACTATATGGCCGGAGCTATACGGGCTGCACCCGTATAGTTGGTCGTTACGCGGTAGGACTCCTCCAAATCCACGATTTCTTTCCATGTTTCGTTAAGATTCTTTGTTTGGGCGAGAATTTGGTGTTTCTCACAAGTTTTACTGACCTCTGACCCCCCTTATATATTACCTTTATCTCTCTCTTTAATCATAATCTCTAGGAACCAATCTAGCAATGCGCTATCCCATTCCAGGCGGTGGAAAACCCCTAGGTCTCATTGCTCCTTCCAGGGACCGCTCTAGCAGCCCGTCCATGGAGGACGATGACGAGGAGGTGGAGAGGTTTAGCCTGGGGTACAAGGAGTACTTGAGCCAAGCTTCTGCAATGATGATTCCGATGAAGATGTGGTTGACGTCTACATCCGCCGTGATGTCTATGATTCCCCGAAGATCAACTGGGCGGCAATGAAGAGAGCTCAAGAAGAGAGAGAAGGTTATAAGCCGCATGGAAAAGGGCGCATGGAGACGGTCAAGTTCATCGCCACGGACCCTAGGCCCTACAAGCATAAGGAATTACCTAATATTGGTGCAGGTGTTAGCAAGGGAGCGAACGCGCCACAGTTGAAGCCTACCATTGGTGCTCGTACGAGGGTGAACCCTCAATAAGAGTGGACGAACGGCTTCCAGTTACCCGATCCATCGATTATGGATGAGGAGGAAGAAGTTGTTCCTAGGACCAAGAATCATGTGCGAGCACTAAAGATATATCAGAAGTAGGAGCTACTCCATCGTGTTGAAGTCCGCCACCGTCTCAAGGAGATCGAGAAGAAGGATGATCTTCTCCCATTGGTGACTAAGCTCGCAGATAAAGTGGACACTCTGCAATCTGATTTGCGCAGGTGCTACAGCCGCATCACCGCTCTGGAGGATACCAACAAGAAGCTATGCACCGTGGTGTTACATGCCATGGCACCACAGTGATCTAAAATAATCGTGGTATCAAATAATCGCAAGGGATTATTTGATCCCTCTTGGCTTGATTCCAAGCTTGGGGAGATCTTTAAGTCCTTGTAATCTATCTTATAAGTTTGACATTACTATTTTAGTCTTGCATTAGTTCAAACTATAAATAATGAATCATTAGAATTCCCTTCAGGAATAGTCGATCCCTTTTATGAAATTCCGATTTTATTATCATATATTGAGAAATATTGAGTTATTTCTTGTCTTACTGGATATATGAATGGATTGAGTATAATTTTACTTGCACTTGATGATAACAATAGGAGTCTTCCACGCCATTGGTATTAATGGAACATACAAAGATAATTTGGTAAATATGTTGTAAGTACATGGTTTGATTTACAAAGAAAGAAAATTTATCTAATCTGTTAAGTTGAAAAGAAACCTTGAACAGAGGAAAAAGTGCTATCAAATTAGAGTGAGAACAAGACGAGGTAGAATATTCAAGCTATAAAGATTGCTTCATATACAATTGGAATTTGGTAATTGAGATCATTAAACTTTGAATTCCTACATGAAGTGGAATGTATGGCTAGCTCCTTTGCACAACACTTAAACAAAAGTGTGAGCATATACACAAAAGAGAAGAAAAGAAAGAAGAAAAAATGCAAATGTGCAAAGATCAAATAGGCATACACCACTATATTGTAGTATGACAAAGAGACGCTTTGAGATTTTGAATCCCAAGTGAATATGTTAATCCTAAAACACTTGGGACTACCTCGCAAACTCATTCGGTTGAACTGAATACTTTTACATCATATTGAGAGTGATCTTTTGTGAACTGTTAAATGCTAAGGTGTCGAAGCCTACTAATATTATTTGGATTGTTCGAGTAAGGTACTATTCATGAACTTATTCCTATGTATCATATATGATAAACACATGTTGAAACTGCCTCATTTATTTTATCGACTCAGCTTCATGAATATGAGGATCACATCCATTAAGCTAAAACTTGCTCGGAACGAGCAAGAGTCTAAGCTTGGGGAAGTTGATGAGTGCATATTTGCATCATGTTTTATATTATTATTTTTCATCGTAGATGTAGGATCTTGGTATTTTACGGCGCTCGCACGCACATTTTATGTCTATTTTCACCAGGATTAGGATAGATGATGGATATAATGGACATAATTCTTGGAGTAGTTATACTGGGGAGAAAAGGAGTCAAAAACAACATAAATCACTTATTCGGGAAATATCAATAATACCAGAAGAAAACCCAAAGCGATCAAGGAACACAGACGATTTAGCGACCAACTATAGTTCCCATCGTATAGTTGGCACTGCCACCACCTCCTCAAATAGTTTCACCCCGTGCAACTGGATCGGAGAGACGACATACAGAACAAAAAAAATCGCCGAAACCTCACCTCCAGAAGGCATCTGGAGGGGGAACTCGTCCACCAGAGATCCATCTTCGCCCTGCGCAGATCCGAGAGGCTAAGGCATCGATCTTCATCATCAACCATGGCATCACCACCATCTCCATCCATCCCATCTACATCTTGTATAGATCTTGTTGTAATTTCCGTACTCGTTATGGATATATGCAAGTACTATTCATCTATGATAGATTCCATTGTTGTTGCGATGATGTTGATTGCCTCAATGTCTAAGTAGATCTTTAGTTCTTGGGGAGATGGAGAAACCCTAGTATGAGATTGAAGTAAGATAAAGTTTATTATCATATTCATCACTATGACCATGTATTAGATTGTCTTTATCTTGATGTTGAGAAAAGTTCACCTCTCAATATTTGCCTCTCATGGGGACTTGATGGAGGGAACTACTTGTTGGTAGATGGAGGTGTGTTTGCACTTACACTGACTATAAAGCTGCTGGCATCCCTTACGTATCAACTTGGGAATCGAGGAAACTCATGGAACACTATCCATGTCATGGGATACGTCCTACGGGATTACGTTGATACGTTGCTAACGTATCCATAATTTTTGATGTTCCATGCTTGGTTTTATCTACTTTCTTATGTTTTGTCCACACTTTGGAGTACTTTTTATACACTTTCTTGGACTAACGTATTAACAAGATGCCACAGTCCCAGCTGCCTGTTTTCAGCTGTTTTTGGTTCCAGGAAAGTCAGAAAATTAATATTCTCATAATTGGACGGGACAAAAGCCAAAGTCAGTTTTCACCGAGGGGGACATAGAGCTAGAATACGAGATGGAGAGGGGCCAAGGGGCAGCCACACAACCTGGCCACGTGGCCAGGCCTGGCCCTCGCAAGGGGGTGGTGCGGCCACCCAGGGCACCCCCTCGGCCTCCCCTTTCGTCTATAAGATGCCTCTGATATAGAAACCCTAAGTACCCGATCAAAATTCCACGAAAGAGTCTGTAGCCGCCGTCATCTCCATCCCTAGATCGGGAGGGATCTGAAGCTCTTCCCGGCACCCTGCCGAAGGGGAGAATTCACCCAGGAAGCCTTCTTCATCACCATGCAAGCCTCCAGTGTGATGTGTGAGTAGTTCATCCTTGGACTACGGGTCCATGTAGTAGCTAAATGGCTGGTTCTTCTCCTTTGTGCTATCATGTTTAGATCTTGTGAGCTCCGTTCATGATCAAGATCATCTATTTGTAATCCTACATGTCGTGTTTGCGGGGATCCGATGGATATTGAGATGCTATTTCATATTGATTATTGATTCTATCATGTCTTTGTTATTTGTGATCTTGCATGCTCTCCGTTGTTAGTAGATATCTTGGGCGAGTAGATGCTAGCAACTCCAAGAGGGAGTATTTATGCTCAATAGTGGGTTCATGCCTCTAGTAATCTGGGGAAGTGACAGAAATATCTAAGGTACTAGATGTGTTGTTGCTACTAGGGAGAAAACAACAATCCTTTGTTCATAGAACAATCGTATTGTTTATTTTACCCACAATGCTTAATGCAATTGTCTGTTGCTTGCAACTTAATACTGGAGGGGGTTCAGATGATAACCTAAAGGTGGATTATTAGTCATAGATGCAGTTGGATTACGGTCTATGTATAATGTTGTAATTCCCAATCAAATCTCAAAGGATTCAAGATGTTTAGTATATGCATGATTACTTTCTCGATGTTTGTCAATTGCCCCGCTGTAATTTGTTCACCCAACATGTCATCTATCTTAAGGAGAACCACAACTAGTGAAGTATGGACCCCGGTCCTTTCTTTTACCATCAATCTACAACTGTTTACTGCTTTCTGTTTACTTTCTACAAACTATTACTTTCTTCCACATAATACGTTTAATCCTTTGTTTTCAGCAAAACCGGTGAGATTGACAACCTCACTGTAAGTTGGGGGCAAAGTTCTGTGGTTGTGTTGTGCAAGTTTCCACGTTGCTGTTAGCACCGGTAGTGCTCCCTGCCAAAGGACAGCTAGCAACACCTTGGAGGTGTTTCCTTACTCCTACTGGTTTGATAACCTTGGTTTCATAACCGAGGGAAACTTACTGTTGTGCTCATCATACCTTCCTCTTGGGGTTCCCCAACGAGCTTGTTATTACACAAGTCAGCAAGTACTTTTCTGGCGCCGTTGCCGGGGAGTCAAGGACATGTTCACAAGGGGAGTCCCTCATAACCAATCTCTTTACTTTGTTTTATTTCTTTTGCTTAGTTTACTTTTGCTTTGTTTGCTTGTTTCTTTATCAAAAACACACAAAAAATAGTTGTACTAGTTTGCTTTCTTTATTAAAAACACAAAAAAATGACAACTCTTGAAAACACTAAGTTGTGTGACTTCACTAGCACCAACAACAATGATTTCATGTGCACACCTATTGCTCCACCTGTTCCTAAAGCTACTTTCTTTGAAATTAAACCTGCTTTACTCAATCTTGTTATGAGAGAACAATTTTCTAGAATTGGTAATGAAGATGCTGCTGCTCATCTAAGTAACTTTGTTGAACTTTGTGAGATGCAAAAGCATAGGGATATATATGGAGATATTATTAAGCTTAAATTGTTTCCTTTCTCTTTGAGAGGAAAAGCTAAAGAATGGTTGCAATCCCTAACTAGGAATAGTATTGATTCTTGGACTAAATGCAAAGGTGCTTTCATTGGAAAATACTATCCTCTTGCTAAGATTATATCTATGAGAAGTGAAATAATGAAGTTTAAACAATCTGATAATGAACATGTTGCTCAAGCTTGGGAAAGAATGAAATCTTTGGTAAAGAATTGTCCCACTCATGGACTGACAGCTTGGATGATTATCCAAACCTTTTATGCAGGATTGAACTATTCTTCAAGAAATCTATTGGATTATGCTGTTGGAGGTACCTTTATGACCATTACTTTGGGTGCTGCAACAAAGCTTCTAGATAATATGACGGTTAACTATTCTGAATGGCACACTGAAAGAGCTCAACAAGGTAAGAAGGAAAATTCTGTTGAAGAAACCTCCTCCTTGAGTGATAAAATTGATGTTATTATGTCTATGCTTGTTAATGGGAAAGCTCATATTGATCCAAATCATGTTTCCTTAGCCTCTTTGGTTGCTCAAGAAGAGCAAGTTGATGTGAACTTTATAAGAAATAACAATTTAAGCAACAATGCTTATGGTAATAACAATTATAGACCTTACCCTCCAAATAATACTTATGGTTATAATGGCAAACCTGGAATACCTAGTGAAGGAAGAATTTTAGAAGTTGAAAGAGCCACTAAAAACTTCATGCAAATGCAATATGAAGAAAATAAATTATTTACTAAAACTATGGAGGAACAATCTACCATTTTGAAGAATATTAGTCATCAACTTGAGAGTTTAAATAGGGAAATTCCTAGTTTGCAATTGAAACTCTCTAATGCTGAAAGAAATATATCATCTTTGTCTGAAGCACAATCCTCTTTGATTAATAAAATGGCTGCTAAACCTGAAACTATTGATCCCTCTGCTGCTACTAATTCCATACAAGTTAGAATTGATGAAAATGTTAGACTATTAGCTGAATTGCATGCTAAGTGGGAAAGAGAAGATGAAATTGCTAGAAACATTAGTGTTTCTACTATCACTACCACTAGTGTTGAGGCTAGTAATAGCTCTACTACTTTAGATGATAATTATGATTTTGATCTTGATGGTTGCAATATCTCTGAAGTAATTAAGTTCCTACAAAAGTTTGCTAAAATTCCTAATGCTAGTGCTATGAATATGGCCTTTACAAAACACATTACTAATTCCCTCATAAAAATTAAAGAAGAAAAGATGAAACATAAAGCTTCTATTCCTATGAAACAAGAAGATGGTTGGGAACCCATCATTAATACGAAAGTGAATAATTTTGATTTCAAAGCTTTATGTGATCTTGATAGTAGTGTTTCTATTATGCCTAGAAGGATTTATGATATGCTTGATTTGCCAACATTGGAAGATTGTTATTTGAATGTCCCACTTGATGATAATGCTAAAAAGAAACTCATGGGGAGTATTAATGATGTTCTTATTATGGTTAACAATTCCTATGTCCCCGTTGATTTCTATGTTTTGGATGTTGAATGCAATGCTTCTTGTCCTATTACTTTGGGAAGACCTTTTCTTAGAACTGTTGGTGCCATTATTAATATGAAAGAAGGCACCATTAAATATCAACTCCCACTCAAGAAAGGTATAGAACACTTCCCTAAGACGAGAGAGAAGATTTATTTTGCCTATCCTATGAAAACAAAATTTGCTCTTAATGCTTCTTCATTTGAGAACACATGATTCTTTTTCTTGCTTCTTATGCCTAACTTAAAGGCGTTAAAGAAAAGTACTTATTGGGAGATAACCCAAAAGTTTTAGATGAGTCTTTGAAGTTATTACCTCTGTAATAACCGTTCCTTATCCTTTTTATTTGCTTTTTGTGCTAAGAGTAACCTCCAATGAGAGAGAAGTAATGATTGGGAAAGTTGCTGTCTTGAAACAGATTTCTGTGCTTCACCATAAAAATTCGTGTAAAATCTCTGTACGTTGTTTTGAGGCGTGAATTTTTGTGCTTCTGCCCTAGGTTGTTATATAACTTTCGTTAGTTCAAACTTTTTGATTTGAGCAACATAAGGTCTTCGAAAAAATTGGTTTTTACCTGCTGGTCTGTTTTGACAGATTTCTGCCATTATTTGCATTTGCTTCTTGTTGGTTCCTTTTTGAGTTCTTTTGGAGAATTGAGATTTTTGAGGGAAGTGCTTCAGTAGCTTGTGTTTTAATGGAAGTTTTATTAGTGTTGAAACCGAACCCAAAGACTTATTATCTTGAGTGCACTAAAGTTGCTAATAAAGATTATGTGAAGTTGTGTATGAAGGAAAAAATTCAGGTGTATGGGGAGAATGATGTAATGAGATGAATAATGGACTAAAGCTCAAGCTTGGGGATGCCACCCCGTGTCACCCCGAGAAATATCCAAGAAGTACAAGCGTCAAAGCTTGGGGATGCCCAAGGCATCCCCTTCTTCATCAATAAAAATCCCAGGTTTCTTCCAAGCACTTCATTTTTATTGTTTCATGCACAGTTGTGTTGTTCTTGGATCGTCTTCGCTTTTTTGTTTTGGTTTTCATTTGCTTAGTTTTCTTAGTTTGCTAAATAAATTGGTTGGACCCCCTCTTTCATACATTGGTTTTCAAATAGTTTGGTTTGGATTGGAAAAGAGTAGGAAAAAGTTCATGCTTAAGTGGTAAAAGGAGCTTGTTTTTGACTGTGGCCTATGCTTTGTCATGCCATGCTTGATATTGTTTTGGATTTATGCTTAGTGATATTTGTTGTAGCATGACATGTTATAAACAATTGAGATTGCTTAATGTGCATTTGAAAGAATCATGCGTTGTTGTAGCATATTAAAGCATAGTATTGTGGTATTCTCCTTTGATGCTTTATTTGGGTTGACTTGGCGCATGATCACACCATGTTATGACTATACCAAGTCACCATAGCCTTTATGATCCTTTAGTTTTCGACTTGTAGTATCACTTTATGCTTTGATTAATGATGTTTTGTCGCTCTGCATGATTATGGCCATTATTGCTCTCTTAGTTGGTCGCTTCCAGTCTTTTGCTAGCCTCTGTAACCAAGGATGAGTTCCACTCATGCATCCAACTACTAAAACCAAGTTATTCCAAAGAGTCCACCATACCTACCTATTATCATTTGCTATTCCAAGTATATTCATGTTTTTATCTACCTTCCGAATTAAACTTGTTATGAGAAAACTAGTGATTAAAGCTCTCACGAACTAGATGGCACACTTTACTTTTCTTGCACTTAAGAAACTTGAACCATTGCTTCCATCTTTGTTGCGTATATGCTTGCGCTTTATAAGTTGAAGTTAGCAGCACCATGTATCATGGGGAACGCTTTCAACATTGCACTTGTACATTGTACCTAGTTGATATCATGTTCTTTTGCTTATGGATCCCGGCGATGTGAAATAAAAGGGGAACTTGTAAGATCATGGAGATTGTATTTGTGTTAGAGAAACGCCGAGGCCATTAGCCTAAGCCATGCCTAATCATGGTGAAAACTTCCAGCATAACCATAATGAGCACTCTATGAAGCATCCTCAATAAAAACCGATGCAAATAGCAAATAAAAAGATCGCTGAGATGCTCATAGTCTACTTGCCTTGTCATTTTGATTATGGGATAGCTCATGTATCATGTGAAAGGGGTACCCCGTTGACGGTTCTCTATGATACATATGTACTTACAATGACAAGAGCTTACTTGTGAGTAAAGTTGAGTAGCATGAGGTTCGATATTCGTAAGTAAGGGTCATGAGATTTCAGCTTATAACTTGTCAAGCATATCCTCTTAGTTGTGTCACTTTAACCTTAATCACCTAAATATGCTTATGATAGGGGCAATGAGAGCTGAAAGCTAATAAGTACCATAATTTTTGCAAGCTCTTTATGAAACTTGAATCCCTACTTCCTTCTATGAAGGCCTTTCTTCCACTTTTATACTGAGTCTCCACCTTCTATCTTTATGCACCTACTTTGAGAGCATAGTGGTAATTCTTAGTTTTATGTGCATTGTCCCAAGACTTGTTGATTGATGCATAATTTTGATATCACTTGTTCTTAAACTATTTGTATCTAGTCACTCTTATGAACTTTGAAGATGTCCTATGCATTTATGTATGCTACTCTATGAGGTACAAGCTAAATACCACTATGATATGTTTTCTTAAGTGAAACAAACAAATGTCTTGCAAAGCATTGTTATTCATGAATCTTTTGTTTGTGCCTTTTCATGTTACAACATAGTTGCTATGTCTTATTGTTAGAACTTTCTCTTTCATGCTATGTTGAAGTAATATGATCCCAGCTATCAATGTTTTACAAATACTTTAATCAAGTTTATGATGGTGCATGTCACCTCAAAAATTATTCTTTCTTTTTATCACTTACCTACTCGAGGACGAGCAGGAGTTAAGCTTGGGGATGTTGATACGTTGGTAACGTATCCATAATTTTTTATGTTCCATGCTTGGTTTTATCTACTTTCTTATGTTTTGTCCACACATTGGAGTAATTTTTATACACTTTCTTGGACTAACCTATTAACAAGCTGCCACAATGCCAGCTGCCCGTTTTCTGCTGTTTTTGGTTCCAGGAAAGGCAGAAAATGAATATTCTCGGAATTGTACAGGACAAAAGCCAAAGTCAATTTTTCACCGAGGGGGACACAGAGCCAGAATATGAGAAGGAGAGGGGCCAAGGGGAAGCCACACCACCTGGTCGCGCGGCCAGGCCTAGCCCGCGCCAGGGGGTGGTGCGGCCACCCAGGGCACCCCCTCGGCCTCCCCTTTCGTCTATAAGATGCCTCCGATAAATAAACCCTAAGTACCTGATCAAAATTCCATGAAAGAGTCGGTAGCCGCCGTCATCTCCATTCCTAGATCGGGAGGGATCTAAAGCTCTTCCCGGCACCCTGCCGGAGGGGAGAATTCTCCCTGGAGGCCTTCTTCATCACCATGCAAGCCTCCAGTGTGATGCGTGAGTAGTTCATCCTTGGACTATGGGTCCATGTACTAGCTAGATGGTTGTTTCTTCTCCTTTGTGCTATCATGTTTAGATCTTGTGAGCTCCATTCATGATCAAGATCATCTATTTTTAATCCTACATGTCGTGTTTGTGGGGATCCGATGGATATTGAGATGCTATTTTAGATTGATTATTGATTCTGTCATAGTTGAGATGCTAGATGTTGATACTTCTTATTTGTCCAAATACGGAGTTCCTCCCACACATACGTAGTTGAGAATGTTCATGATAATAATCTTTACCTTAGTTCTTTATAATGCTAGTGGTGTATCCGCTACTCCCTGAGAATGCTTTTTTCCCTATCGCAGTTCCAGTCTCTCTTACATACACGATACTTCCTTTCTGTGTTCTGTTGTTTTACTTTACTTATTATTGCTCTTATACCAAAAACCGCAAAACACCTTTTTACGCAATACTCGCATTTATTATTGTCACTTAGAACTTTATTTAGCATTTCTATTGTAGTATTTATTTCAAGAGTTATTAGACTTCAGATTCTTGCTCCCTGTGGGATCGATATCTTTATTTCGAAACTAGCTACAAACGATCTAAGCACTTGCAGTCATCAGCGAGCCTAGCATGTACATACATGGCCTCGAAACATGGACCGAAAGGTTAAGCATGAGTCATATAGTTGATATGATGCCCATATAAATGCTCGCATTTGAACCTACACCGACTCACGTGATGATCAGACTTGGTGTAGTGGATTTGGTTCATGTAATCACCAAAAAGACATGACGGATGTAGTTTTTGAGTGGGAGTTCATTTGTAATTTGGATTAGTTCAAATCAATCTATCATAAACTTAGTATAAATAAACTTTACACCGTGTTCATGGAGAAAGAGAAACTTCCAAAAAATGGTAGCTTTACTAACTGGGCCATGAATTTGAGGATTCTCCTCCCTGCTGCACAAAAGCAATATGTGCTAGAAGTGCCGCTAGGCCCCCCACTAGCTCCTGATGCCCCTAACGAGGAAAAGAATGTCTATTTGACTCGTAAGGAGGACCACAACTTAGTTCATTGTGACATATTGTATGGGCTAGAGCCAGAACTTCAAAAGCATTTTGAAAATGGCAACGCCTTTGATATCATGGGTGAATTGAAAATGATTTTCGATACCCATGCTGCCGTAGAGAGTTATAATGCTTCTGAAAAGTTGTTTAGCTGCATGATGTAAGAGAACAACTCTGTTAGTGAGCACGTACTCAAAATGTCTGGGTACGCCGATAAGCTTGTGTCCTTGGGAATAACAATTCCCATTGACTTAGGCATACATTGTGTTCTCCAATCTCTGCCACCTAGCTACAGGAGCTTCGTGATGAACTATAATATGCAGGGCATGAAGAAGTCTCCCCCGAGCTTCTGTCGATGCTTAAGACTGCAGAACTGGAGATCAAGAAAGAACATCAAGTGTTGATGATCAATAATACCACTGGTTTCAAGAAAGACAGGAAGGGTAAACAGAAGGGAAAGAAGGGTGGCAAATATGTTGCCACGCTTGAAAAGAAATCCCGAGCTAGCCCTAAGTCTGATACCGAGTGCTATTATTGTAAGAGGACTGGCCATTGGAAGCACAACTGCCCCAAGTATTTGGCGGACAAGAAGGCCGGCAAGGCAAACAATGGTATATGTGATATACATGTTATTGATGTGTACTTGACTAGTACTCGCAGTAGCACCTGGGTATTTGCTACTAGACCGGTTTCTAATATATGTAACTTGAATCAGGGGCTGCGGAACAAGCGACCTCTAGCAAGGGGTGAGGTCAAGATGCGTGTCGGCAATGGATCAAGAGTTGATGTGATCATCGTGGGAACGCTACCTCTCCACCTACCATCAGGATTAGTGATAAATCTAAATAATTGTTATTTGGAGCCTGCACTGAGCATGAACATTGTATCCGGATCGTGGTTGATGTGAAGTGGCTATTCATTTAAATCCGAAAAACAATGGTTGTTCGATTTATATGAATGATATCTTTTATGGTCATGCACCTATGATGAATGGTTTATTTCTATTGGATCTCGATAATAGTGTTAAGCATATTCATAATGTTGATGCTAAAAGGATTAAACTTGATAATGATATATCTATATATATGTGGCACTGTCGTCTAGGTCATATTGGCGTAAAATGCATGAAGAAGATCCATTCTGATGGACTTTTGGAATCACTTGATTTTGAATCATTTGATACATGTGAACCATACCTTATGGGCAAGATGACTAGAACACCGTTTTCCGGTTCAATGGAACGGGCGAAAGATTTATTAGAAATCATACATACTGATGTATGTGGTCCAATGAGTGTGTTGGCACGAGGTGGATATCATTATTTTGTTACTTTCACAGATGATTTGAGTAGATACATGTATATCTATTTGATGAAACACAAGTATGAAACCTTTGAAAAGTTCAAGGAATTTCAGAGTGAAGTGGAAAATCAACGTAATAGAAAGATCAAATTTCTACGGTCCGACCGTGGAGGAGAGTATCTTAGTTACGAGTTTAGCACACATATGAGATATTGTGGAATAGTTTCACAACTCACGTCTGCCGGAACACCACAACGTAATGGTATGTCGGAACATCATAATCGTACTTTATTGGATATGGTTTGATCTATGATGTCTGTGACTGACTTGCCACTGTCATTTTGGGGTTATGCACTATAAACCGCTGCATTCACTTTAAATCGCGCACCATCTAAATCCATTGAAATAATACCATATGAATTGTGGTTTGGAGACAAACCTAAGTTGTCATTTCTTAAAGTTTGGGGATGCGATGTTTATGTGAAGAAACTTCAGCCTGATAAACTTGAACACAAAGCGGAAAAAAGCGTCTTCATAGGATACCCTAAAGACAAATTTGGGTATACCTTCTATCACAGATCCAAGGGCAAGGTTTTTGTGTCCAAGAATGGATCCTTTCTAGAGAAAGAGTTTCTCGCGAAAGGTGTGAGTAGTCGAAAGGTAGAACTCGAAGAGGTTATTAAACCTTCTCTTCATGAAACGGCGAGTGGCGCAGTGCTAGCAATTGTTCTAGAGTTGACTTCACCGAATGAAGAGGGAACTAATGATAATGATCATGAAACTCCAAAAGAGGACACTACCAAACCTCACAGGTCAACCAGGACACGTGCAACTCATGAACTATATGGAAATCCGGTTATGAATTTCATAGTTGATGAAATAGATGACCCTATGACATATGAAGAAACGATGATGAGCCCGGATTCCAACAAATGGCTAGAAGCCATGAAATCCGAGATGGAATCCATGTACGAAAACTAGGTTTGGACCTTGGTGGACTTACCTCACGACCAAAAGGCCGTTGAGAATAAATGGAGTTTCAGAAGAAAAAACTGATGTTGATGGTAATGTGTCCATCTATAAAGCTCGACTTGTCGCAAAGGGGTTTCGACAAATTCAAGGAGTTGACTGTGATGAGACATTGACTCCTGTAGCGATGCTAAAGTCGGTTAGGATTATGTTAGCAATTGCTGCATATTTCGATTATGAGATATGGAAGATGGATGTCAAAACTGCGTTCCTTAAGGGTAATATTGAAGAACAGATGTATATGATACAACCAAAGGGTTTTGTCGATCCTAAGGATGCTGACAAGGTATGCAAACTTTAGCGATCCCTCTATGGACTGAAGCAAGCATCCCGAAGTTGGAATGTCTGCTTTGATGAGGTGATCAAAGAGTTTGGATTTGTTCAAACTTATGGAGAGGCTTGTATTTATAAGAAAGTGAGTGGGATCAATGTGGCATTTGTGATATTATATGTTGATGACATATTATTGATTGGAAATGATATAGATCTTTTAAATAGTGTTAAAAGTTATCTAAACAACAAATTTTTGATGAAGGACCTTGGTGAAGTGTCATACATATTAGGCATAAAGATCTATAGAGATAGATCAAGATGCCTAATAGGGCTATCACAGAGTACATACCTTGATAAGATTTTAAAGAAGATTAAAATGGATGAAAGTAAGAAGGGGGTCTTACCTATGTTGCAAGGTAAGACATTGAGTAAGACTCAAATTCCGGCTACGGCGGAAGAAAGAGAGATAATGGATAAGATCCCCTATGCATCAGCCATAGGCTCTAGAATGTACGCCATGCTATGTACAAGACTGAATGTGGCACATGCTATTAGTTTGACTAGTAGGCACCAATCTAATTCAGGTTTAGAACACTGGATAGCGGTCAAGAATATCCTTAAGTACTTAAGAAGAACTAAGGAAATGTTTCTTGTATACGGAGGTGAAGAAGAGCTGGTCGATAATTGTTATGTCAACGCTAACTTTGAAACCAATCCGGATGACTCTATAGCTTAATCCGGATACGTATTTCTCATAAACGGAGCAGCAGTTAGTTGGAGGGGCTCCAAACAACCAGTGGTGACAAGATCGACAACGGAGGTGGAATATATTGCTGCTTCAGAAGCAGCGCATGAAGTGGTTTGGATGAAGGAGTTCATAACCGAACTAGGTGTGGTTCCTAGTGCGTTGGACCCAATGGTGATCTATTGTGACAATAATGGAGCCATAGCCAACGCCAAGGAACCAAGGTCTCACAAGAATTCCAAGCATATTGAGCGCCGGTTTCACTCCATCCGCGAGCATGTCGAAGATGGATATATAAAGATTTGTAAAGTACACACAAATCTCAGTGTAGCAGATCCGTTGACTAAAGTTCTCCCTAGGGCAAAAGATGATCAACACCAGAACTCCATGGGTGTTAGATTTATCACTATGTAACTAGATTATTGTCACTAGTGCAAGTGGGAGACTGAAGGGAATATGCCCGAGAGGCAATAATAAAGTTATTATTATATGTATTCCAAGTATAGGATAGATATTTTTTTTGTATGCTATAATTGTATTAATTTGGAAATGTTAATACATGTGTGTTTAATAAACAAATAGAAGGTTCCTAGTTATCAAGGTTTCCTGATCATGGACATTGGATGTTGTTAATAATGAGGTCACAACATTAATGCAATGATGTGATGAACATTCATCCGAACTATAGCATTACGATCAAAGTCATTGTGTTTATATTGCTATAACATCATACGAAGTAATCCTAATCCTTAGACCATGAGATCAAGTCAATCACTAACACTGGAAGAGTATCTTGATAACATGAAACGTCACACCATGACAAGGTGACAGTTGGGTTCGTAGAATTGATGTCTACGCACTTCTATTCTTGTAGATATTTGTTGGGCCTCCAAGTGCAGAGGTTTGTAGAACAGCATCAAGTTTTCCCTTAAGTGGATCACCCAAGGTTTATCGAACTCAAGGAGGAAGTGGTCAAAGATATTCCCTCTCAAGCAACCCTGTAATAAAAATACAAGAAGTCTCTTGTGTCCCCAACACACCCAATACACTTGTCAGGTGTATAGGTGCACTATTTCGGCGAAGAGATAGTGAAATACAAGTGGTATGGATATAAGACAACGGTGTCAGAAAAATAGCTTGATGGCGTGGAAAAGACTAAAGTAAAACTGAAATAAAGATGGAAGCAAGTAAACATGTAACAGATCTAATAGCAAACGGTGTTTCAGTGCTTAGAAAAAAGTCCTATGGATCATACTTTCACTAGTGAACACTCGCATATAAATATATTCTTCTTTATGATACTACGCTGAACTACTCTCTGGTTGGACACACTAATCGTTGGTAGGGCTATAACAGCACTCCTCAAAGTTCATCTTTCCCATCTAGAAAACCCCACACTGTCACCTTGAGCACTAGATGGTTCAAACAAACACCACAATTTCATAAAGACATCCAACTCCACTTGGTGGCGGCAGCGCTGCGGAACTTTTCGTGGATTTCTGATTGGCGATTTAGGGTTTTTGCATCGGGGGAGATATTTAGGCGAAAGAGGCAAGGTCGATGGACGACCAGGGGGCCCACACCACCTGGTGGCGCGGCTAGGGGTCACCCGCGCCACCATATGGTGTGGCCAGGCCCAGGCCCTCCTCCGTCTCGTATTCTGGCTCTGTGTTCCCCCTCGGAGAAATATTGACTTTGGCTTTTGTCCCGTCCAATTCCGAGAATATTCATTTTCTGACTTTCTGGAACCAAAAACAGCAGAAAATAGGCAACTAGCACTGTGGCATCTTGTTAATAGGTTAGTCCAAGAAAGTGTATAAAAATACTCCAAAGTGTGGACAAAACATAAGAAAGTAGATAGAACCAAGCATGAAACATCAAAAATTATGGATACGTTAGCAACCTATCAACATCCCCAAGCTTAACTCCTGCTCGTCCTCGAGTAGGTAAGTGATAAAAAGAAAGAACAATTTTTGAGGTGACGTGCACCATCATAAACTTGATCAAAGTATTTGTAAAACATTGATAGCTGGGATCATAGTACTTCAACATAACATGAAAGATAAAGTTCTAGCAATAAGACAGCAACTATGTTGCAACATGAAAAGGCACAATCAAAAGATTTATGAATAATAATGCTTTGCAAGACGTTTGTTTGTTTCACATAAAGAAAACATAGCATAGTAGCATTCAGCTTGTCCCTTATGGAGTAGCAAACATAAATGCATAGGACACCTTCAAAGTTCATAAGAGTGACTAGATACAAATAGTTTTAAAACAAGCAATATCAAAGCTATGCATCAATCAACAAGTTTTGGGACAATGCACATAGAACTAAGAATGGCCACTATGCTCTCAAAGTAGGTGCATAAAGGTAGAAGGTGGAGACTCAATATAATGGTGGAAGAAGGGCCTTCATAGAAGGAAGCAGAGATTCAAGTTTCATAAAGAGCTTCCAAAATATGGTACTTAATAGCTTTCAACTCTCATTACCCCTATCATAAGCATCTTTAAGGTGATTAAGGTTAAAGTGACACAACTAACAGGATATGCTTGACAAGTTATAAGCTGAAATCTCATGCCCTTTACTTACGAAGACCGAACCTCATGCTACTCAACTTTAGTCACGAGTAAGCTCTTGTCATTGTGTTTAGCAAACGGTGTCATTGTGACAAGAGCTTACTTGTGACTAAATTTGAGTAGCATTAGGTTCGGTCTTCGTAAGTAAGGGGCATGAGATTTCATCTTATAACTTGTCAAGCATATCCTTTTAGTTGTGTCATTTTAACCTTAATCACCTAAAGATGCTTATGATAGGGGCAATGAGAGCTAAAAGCTAATAAGTACCATAATTTTTGGAAGCCCTTTATGAGACTTGAATCCCTACTTCCTTATATGAAGGCATTTCTTTTACTTTTATGTTGGGTCTCCACCTTCTATCTTTATGCACCTATTGAGAGAGCATAGTGGCCATTCTTAGTTCTATGTGCATTGTCCCAAGACTTGTTGATTGATGCATAATTTTTATATTGCTTGTTCTTAAACTATTTGTATCTAGTCACTCCTATGAACTTTGAAGCTGTCATATGCATCTATGTTTGCTACTCTATGAGGGACAAGCTGAATACCACTATGTTATGTTTTCTTTATGTGAAACAAACAAACGTCTTGCAAAGCATTGTTATTCATGAATCTTTTGTTTGTGCCTTTTCATGTTGCAACATAGTTGCTATGTCTTATTGCTAGAACTTTATCCTTCATGCTATGTTGAAGTAGTATGATCCCAGCTATCCATGTTTTACAAACAGTTTGATCAAGTTTATGATGGTGCATGTCACCTCAAAATTATTCTTTCTTTTTATCACTTACCTACTCGAGGACGAGCAGGAGTTAAGCTTGGGGATGTTGATATGTTGCAAACGTATCTATAATTTTTGATGTTCCATGCTTGTTTAGTATCTACTTTGGTTTGCTTTGTCAACACTTTGAGGTATTTTTATATGTTTTCTGGGACTAACCTATTAACAAGATGCCATAGTGCCAGTTGCCTATTTTCTTCTGTTTTTGGTTGAAAAAAGGCAAAAAATCAATATTCTCATAATTGTATGGGACAAAAGTCAATGTGCCTATTTATCCCGGAGCAACACGGAAACACGAAGCAGAGACGGAGTAGGGCACCAGGGTGGGCACACCATATGCTAGTGCGGGCTAGCCCTGGTCATGCCGCCAGGTGGTGTGGTCCCCCTGGCCGCCCACCGACCTTGCCTCTTCGCCTATAAGATGCCTCCCGATGCAAAACCCTAAATCGTCCAGCCTCCAGCAACGAAAAGTTCCGCAGTGCCACCGCCACAGAAGGGGAGATTCAGGGGATAGAAAGTCTTTGTTCCGGCACCCTGTCGGGATGGGGAAGTGCCTCGGAGCCATCTCCATCGATATCCACCACCATCTCCATCGCCATTGTTGATTACCATGATGAGGAGGGAGTAGTTCTCTCTCGAGGCTAAGGGTTCTACCGGTAGCTATGTGTTCAACTCTCTCTCTATGCATGATCATATTGTGATCATGAGCTTTGTAATCAAGTAGATCTACCTTGCTACTCAAGTGATTCAATAGATCTCTGCTCTCCCCATGTGTGTGAATGTGACAGCGTGCACACCATGGTGGCACTTAGGCTAGAGATTACAAATACTTGTTATGAGTTATATTTGGAGTTGGATGTCTTTATGAAATTGTGGTGTTTGTTGGAACCATCTAGTGCTCAAGGTGACAGTGTGGGGTTTTCTAGATGGGAAAGGCTTACTTTGAGGTGTGCTGTTATAGCCCTACCATGGATTAGGGTGTCCAACCGGAGAGTAGTTAAGAGTACTATCATAAAGAGAAGATATTTATATGAGAGTGTTCACTAGTGAAAGTATGATCCCTAGGCCTTGTTTCTAAACATTGAAACATCATTTGCAATTAGATCTGTTACATGTTTGCTTGCTTCCATCTTTATTTCAGTTTGCATTTAGTCTCTTCCACGCCATCAAGCTATTTTCTAGCACCGTTGTCTTATATCCATACCACTTGTATTTCACTATCTCTTCGCCAAACTAGTGCACCTATACACCTGACAAGTGTATTGGGTGTCTTGGGGACACAAGAGACTTCTTGTATCTTGATTGCAGGTTGCTTGAGAGGGGATACCTTTGACCACTTCCTCCCTGAGTTTAATAAACCTTGGGTGATCCACTTAAGGGAAAACTTGCTGCTGTTCTACAAACCTTTGCACTTGGAGGCCCAACAACTGTCTACAAGAATAGAAGTGTGTAGACATCAAGCTATTTTCTGGCGCCATTGCCGCGGAGGTAAGGTAAAAGGTACTCACATCCTATGGCTACTAAGATATCTTCTAGTACTGTTGCTAGTGTGTGTGAGTGCTCGAAGTTATTTCCTTTAGATTCAGCAATTTTGTCTTTTTGTTTCTTGTTTTCACCTGTTAGGTTAATGGAAAAAAAAATAGAGAGCTTTTTAGTATTTTTCCTAATGTAGAACATGAATTATCTGAAAAGAAAATTAAAAAACACATGTAACTTTCTTTGCATGCTAATAACAATGTTATTAGTATGAATCTTTTGAACACCTTTGTTACTAATGCTATGGAAACGTCTAAGCTTGGGGAAGTTAGTTTTTATGAAAATGATCTTTTTAATTCCCCAGCTTTAAAGAAGAAAATTTGCTCTGATGATACTTTATCTCCCATATGTGGTAATTCTAATGATACTTGTGATATTTTAAATCCACATACTGAAAGCATCTCTTTTAAAATACCTATAAAAATTGTTGAACGTGTTATGAGCAACTGTTATTTGGGAGATGGAACTGTCCATCCTGGTGATCATTTACTCTTTATACACGAATTATGCGAGTTGTTCAAGTGTGCAGGTATTTCAATGAACCAAGTTAAGATGAAGTTATTCCCTTTTTCACTTAAGGGCAAAGCAAGGGAGTGGTATGAGCTACTAGATGATCCTCATCATTGGGACTGGAAGGAACTTGAATCTCTCTTTTACTCTAAATTTTATCCTCCTCATGAAATTCATAAAGATAGGAATTACATTTATAATTTTCATCCACATGATGGAGAAAGTATTGCCCAAGCATGGGGAGATTGAAGTCACTAATGCTCAAATGTCCCATTCAGGAGCTCCCTAGTAATATTGTTATTAATAATTTTTATGCAAGGCTTTCAGGACATTACAAGGACTATCTAGATACATGTTTAGAGGGATCCTTCACAAGTAAGGAGGTCAAAGCTAAGTGGGATCTTCTTGAAACAATTCAAAGCAATACGAAAGATTGGGATAATGACAAAGGTAAAGAACCAGGTATAAACTACGAGTATGACTGCATTAAGTCTTTCGCTGAAACTGCTGATTTTCAAGAGCTCAGTGCTAAATATGGTCTTAATCCTCGAATTCTTGTTGATTGTTTTAGATCCTTTGCTTCTCATATTAATGCTCCTAAAGAAAAATGGGACATGTATCATGAGCCTTTTAAAGACACTTGCATGGAAAATGAAATTGTTATTAATGATAGCAATAAACATGCTCAAACCTCTGAAAGTACTATTTGTCATAAGCATGTTAATTTTTGTGGAATACATAGACCTTGTGAGAATAATCAAATTGAAGAAGAATAATATATCACCCACATGAATGAAAAAACTAGAATGTGGTATAGGGCTTTAAATGATCTTGGTAAAAAAGTTTGTGCCCTTTATCCTTTTATTTGTGAACTTTGCTTTGAAGTGGGTCATTTCAATTTTCAATGCTCAGGCCATAATAATAGCCCTTCTAATCCAATGAGTACTGCAAGTTTGTATTGTGATGACATGATCACTCCTAATCAGCATGATGAACTTCCATTATTTTTAGGGTGTGAAGAGTTATCAAGAAAAACCTCCTTGGTAGATATGGGTGCTTTTGATATGAATAGTGTCTTGCATGGTTGTTATCTTTATTGTGTTGATAATTTCCACACAAATACTTACATACAAAATATCCTAAAAGATGAGATCTTACCAAAATATGACATGACTAATATGTGTTTTGGTCTTATTAATGAAAACAACGAATTCTCCAAAGTTTCTTCTATTGTCTCTAACAATGAAACCAGGGTATACGGAGAAGCTTCCTTTCAAGCCTCTCCCTCCTAAAGAGAAGAAGAAAAAGAAGAAGAGTAGGAGTAAAAGGAGAGAGGAAACGGTATTTCCCCCTAAGCATGTTGGTCCTATTATAGTTTTTGATGAGTCTAAACTCGATGATGTTCCCATGCCTATTACCTATAATAGTGATCATGATTGGGAAAAGACACTACTTTGATATTGAAAATCTCTTCGGTACCAATTCTGAAAATGATGATATTAATAATTATTGTACTATTAGTGCTATCCATGTTCCTTCCAATGATGATATGTTTACAAACGAACACACTTTGGAAGATAACTATTCTATTGCTTATGATGATACTATACCTCCAATATATGATGATTGCAATAATGAATATGATATTTTCAGTCCACCTACTATTGAGGAGAAAAATAATTATGATTACAATATGCCTCCTATATTTGATGATTATGGTGATGCGAATAATAATGATAGCTATTTTGTTGAATTTGCTCCCACTACAATTAATAAGAATAACTATGTTTATGTGGGAGTATTAATTCTTTTATGCATGTGGCTCATGATAAGAATGTTTCATGTGATTGTTATATTGTTAATTTTATTCATGATGCTACTGAAAGTTATTATGAGAGAGCGAAACATGGTTTTATGTGTCTCAACAATATTAAGTTTCCCCTCTTTATGTTGAAAGTCTTGAAGTTGCACTTGTTTTGCTTTACTATGCTTGTTGCTTTGTGCTTTCATGACTTGTTTCTTTACAAGATTCCTATGCATAGGAAGTGGGTTAGACTTAAATGTGCTTTGAATTTGCTTAATGATGCTCTCTTTTACTTCAATTCATATTTCTTATGTGAGCATCTTCTCAAAATATCATGCCTAACTTAAAGGTGTTAAAGAAAAGTACTTATTGGGAGATAACCCAAAAGTTTTAGATGAGTCTTGGAAGTTATTACCTCTGTAATAACCTCTCCTTATCCTTTTTATTTGGTTTTTGTGCCAAGAGTGACCCCTAATGAGAGAGAAGTAATGATTGGGAAAGTTGCTATCCCGAAACAGATTTTTGTGCTTCACTGTAAAAATTCGTGTAAAATCTCTGTACGTCGTTTTGAGGCGTGAATGTTTGTGCTTCTGACCCAGGTTGTTATCTAACTTTCTTTAGTTCAACACTTTTCTATTTGAGTAACAGAAGGTCTTCGAAAGAAATTGGTTTTTACCTGCTAGTCTGTTTTGACAGATTTCTGCCATTATTTGCATCTGCTTCTTGTTGGTTCCTTTTTGAGTTCTTTTGGCGAATTGAGATTTTTGAGGGAAATGCTACAGTAGCTTGTGTTTTAATGGAAGTTTTATTGGTGTTGAAACTGAACCCAAAGACTTATTATCTTAAGTGCACTAATGTTGCTAACAAAGATTGTGTGATGTTTTGTATGAAGGAAAATTTTCAAGTGTAGGGAAAGAATGATGTAATGAGATGAAGAATGGACAAAAGCTCAAGCTTTGGGATGCCACCCCGTGTCACCCCAAGAACTATTCAAGAGGTACAAGCGTCAAAGCTTGGGGATGCTCAAGGCATCCCCTTCTTCATTAATAAAAATAACAGGTTTCTTCCAAACACTTCATTTTTATTGTTTCATGCACAGTTGTGTTGTTCTTGGAGTGTCTTCTTTTTTGTTTTCATTTTGGTTTTTTGTTTGCTTGGTTTTCTTAGTTTGCTTGAATAAATTGGTTGGACCCCCTCTTTCATTCATTGGTTTTCAAATAGTTTGGTTTGGATTGGAAAAGAGTAGGAAAAGTTCATGCTTAAGTGGTAAAGGAGCTTGTTTTTGACTATGGCCTATGCTTTGTCATGCCATGCTTGATATTGTTTCGGCATTATGCTTAGTGATCTTTGCTGTAGCATGACATGTTATAAACAATTGAGATTGCTTAATGTGCCTTTGAAGAATCATGCGTTGTTTTTGCATATTAAAGCATAGTATTGTGGTATTCTCCTTTGAATGCTTTATTTGGGTTGACTTGGCACATGATCACACCATGTTATGACTATCACAAGTCACCATAGCCTTTATGATCCTTTAGTTTTCGACTTGTAGTATCACTTTATGCTTTGATTAATGATGTTTTGTCGCTCTACATGATTATGGCCATTATTGCTCTCTTAGTTGGTCGCTTCCAGTCTTTTGCTAGCCTCCGTAACCAAGTATGAGTTCCACTCATGCATCCAACTCCTAAAACAAATTTATTCCAAAGAGTCCGCCATACCTACCTATTAGCATTTGCTATTCCAAGTATGTTCATGTTTTTATCTACCTTCTGAATTAAACTTGTTCATTGGCTGCTTGCCTTGTCATTTTGATTATGGGATAGCACATGTATCGTGTGCAAGGGGTACCTCGTTGACGGTTCTCTATGATACATATGTACTTACAATGACTAGAGCTTACTTGTGACTAAATTTGAGTAGCATGAGGTTCGGTCTTTGTAAGTAAGGGGCATGATATTTCATCTTATAACTTGTCAAGCATATCCTTTTAGTTGTGTCACTTTAACCTTAATCACCTAAAGATGCTTATGATAGGGGCAATGAGAGCTGAAAGCTAATAAGTACCATAATTTTTGGAAGCTCTTTATGAGACTTGAATCCCTACTTCCTTCTATGGAGGCCTTTCTTTTACTTTTATGTTGAGTCTCCACCTTCTATCTTTATGCACCTATTGAGAGAGCATAGTGGCCATTCTTAGTTCTATGTGCATTGTCCCAAGACTTGTTGATTGATGCATAATTTTGATATTGCTTGTTCTTAAACTATTTGTATCTAGTCACTCTTATGAACTTTGAAGGTGTCCTATGCATCTATGTTTGCTACTCTATGAGGGACAAGCTAAATGCCACTATGCTATGTTTTCTTTATGTGAAACAAACAAAACGTCTTGCAAAGCATTGTTATTCATGAATCTTTTGTTTGTGTCTTTTCATGTTGTAACATAGTTGCTATGTCTTATTGCTAGAACTTTATCCTTCATGCTATGTTGAAGTAGTATGATCCCAGCTATCCATGTTTTACAAACAGTTTGATCAAGTTTATGATGGTGCATGTTACCTCAAAAATTATTCTTTCTTTTTATCACTTACCTACTCGAGGACGAGAAGGAGTTAAGCTTGGGGGTGTTCATACGTTGCAAACGTATCTATAATTTTTGACGTTCCATGCTTTATTAGTATCAACTTTGCTTTGCTTAGTCAACACTTTGAGGTATTTTTATATGTTTTCTAGGACTAACCTATTAACAAGATGCCACAGTGCTACTTGCATGTTTTCTTTTGTTTTTGGTTCCAGAAAAGGCAGAAAATCAATATTCTTGGAATTGGACGACACAAAAGTCAATATGCCTATTTTTCCCGGAGCAACACGGAAACACGAAGCAGAGATGGAGTAGGGCACCAGGGTGGGCACACCATATGGTGGCGCGGGCTAGCCCTGGCCGCGCCACCAGGTGGTGTGGGCCCCCTGGCCGCCCACCGACCTTGCCTCTTCGCCTATAAGATGCTTCCCGATGCAAAAACCCTAAATCATCCAGCCTCCAGCCACGAAAAGTTCCGCAGTGCCGCCGCCATAGAAGGGGAGATTCGAGGGACAGAAAGTCTCTGTTTCGACACCCTGCCGGTATGGGGAAGTGCCCCCGGCGCCATCTCCATCGATCTCCACCACCATCTCCATCGCCGTTGCTGATTCCCATGATGAGGAGGGAGTAGTTCTCTCTCGAGGCTAAGGGTTCTACCGGTAGCTATGCGTTCACCTCCCTCTCTATGCATGATCATATTGTGATCATGGGATTTGTAATCAAGTAAATCTACCCTGCTACTCAAGTGCTTTAATAGATCTCTGCTCTCCCCATGTGTGTGAAAGTGACAACGTGCACACCATGGTGGCACTTAGGCTAGAGATTACAAATACTTGTTATGAGTTATATTTGGAGTTGGGTGTCTTTATGAAATTGTGGTGTTTGTTGGAACCATCTAGTGCTCAAGGTGACAGTGTGGGGTTTTCTAGATGGGAAAGGCTTACTTTGATGTGTGTTGTTATAGCCCTACCATGGATTAGAGTGTCCAACCGGAGAGTAGTTAAGAGTAGTATCATAAAGAGAAGATATTTATATGAGAGTGTTCATTAGTGAAAGTATGATCCCTAGGCATTGTTTCTAAACATTGAAACATCGTTCGCAATTAGATCTGTTACTTGTTTGCTTGCTTCCATCTTTATTTCAGTTTGCCTTTAGTCTCTTCCACGCTATCAAGCTATTTTCTAGCACCGTTGTCTTATATCCATACCACTTGTATTTCACTATCTCTTCGCCGAACTAGTGCACCTATACACCTGACAAGTGTATTGGGTGTGTTGGGGACACAAGAGACTTCTTGTATCTTGATTGCAGTTTGCTTGAGAGGGGATACCTTTGCCCACTTCCTCCCTGAGTTCGATAAACCTTGGGTGATCCACTTAAGGGAAAACTTGCTGCTGTTCTATAAACCTCTGCACTTGGAGGCCCAACAACTGTCTACAAGAATAGAAGTGCGTAGACATCAACGTGCTTATCCAATTTTGGTTGTAAACATTTTACTTACGCATAGCATACCAAAATTTAAGAAAAGACAACTCGGGTATTATCCCAAACCATAACTCATATGGTGTCATTTCAATGGATCACGATGGTGCTCTTTTCAGTGTAAAAGCAGTAGTCTCTAAAGCTTTAATCCTTAAAACATAATGGCGGTTTTAAAATGACACCTTTGATCTTACCATGTCAAACAAGGTTCGATTTGATCTCTCGAACACACCATACTCCTGTGGTTTATCGGGAAATGCAAATCCATGGGACAATTCCTCAAATCTTAGGTGTTTTGCTAAACATGTAACTCAAATATCTTCCTTTATGATCAAATCATAAACTCTTTATTTTCTTGCTACAATGATTTTCCACTTCATCTTGAAAGTCTTTGAACAATATAATTTTCAAATGTTTCATACTTCTTCCTTATTAAGTAAATATATAGATATATTCACTCAAATTTCTGGAGAAAGCATATGATACAAAAAGATCCATCGCATATGGCTACACATAATGGACTATGCACATCAACATGCACAATTTCCAATAAGTTAGTCATTTGTTCCTCTTTGGCCTATGAACGGAGTTTCAATTATCTCGAGGAAAGTTTCACAAGCGTCAATTGATCAAAATCAAAAGACTCCAAAAATCCATCAAAATGGAGTTTCTTCATGTTCTCTTTCCAATATAATTTAAACGGTGATGTCACTTTGTAAGTGATCTTTCAATCATTTTTCTTGCGACATTTTAGCATTAGTTTTTATGGATATGATTTCTCCAACTAGACTTGTGAAAGTTCATCCATCTTCTATGGAATACGGTAATTATTTGAACAACCATTATTCTCATAATACCGGAACAAAATAACAATTATTTAAACAAATATTGAAGGTAAGCTTTGTCAACGAGAAACACAATGGCACTTTATTTGTTTTCAATGGACATCATCACATATTCTTTTGTTAGTTACCTAGGCCATTGTAGTTCATGAATTGCGTCGTTCTGTATGACATTTAATACCAACAAATTCGGTATCCAATACCCAAGAACCACATTGTTTAACAAGCAAAGAATACAACCATAACATGTATATCATCTATATACCTTAGCTGGACATTTCCAGTCTTTTATTTTCTACCAAATATTTTATAGATTCTCTTTCAGCATTTCCTTTTCCTTTTTAAAGAATCTATCAACATCAACGATGGCGTCATACATATGACACATCATCCAAAGCATGTACAGTCAAATACTAATACTTTTGTACTTGCACTTTGAAGTTGATCACCATCATCAAATGTTTGGTGTTCTTTCAAATATCCATTCTTTAGTAATCTTTTAGTGTAGTAAACATTTTACCTACATCTTCTATTCATCCTTATCATGACAACTTTCATTATCAATCTACTATAGCTTATAAGGACGAATCATGAGTATAATGTCAAATCCCAAAACCTTTTTGGGAGATTAGGACGTCTAGCGTCTCCAACATTCGCATATTCTCATACAATATGAGAACATGTATTTTGATAAATTATACTCTATCATATTGCAACCATAACCATTGTTTTAGATATCAAAATACCTTCCACACATGATGGCTTCTGAAACAATTCTTTTAGCTCCTAGATAATCTCGATATTCAAAACAACTTTTGAATATCAAGAATCATGGAGGCAAACATGATACTTTAGATACTGACATTGGAATTCTTACTCTCGATTTAATACTACTTATTAAACTTCATGGAGTAAATAGAGTTTGCTAAAAGTTTGCAATAGGACTTCTAAACTTTAAATTGACATTCAAAACAATACGATACCAGTTCGTAAAGCAAATATCCAGAATTCTATAGTTCTATTATCTCAATTAAAACTAAGCATAAGGTAGTAAACATATGCCAATGACTACAACAAATTATGCAAATTCACTTCGATTTAGTTTATGACAAATTGAGTTCGAATAATCCAAATTATAAATGAACTCCCACTCAAAAACGACATCCCTCATGTCTTTTTGGTGATTACATGAACCAAATCCACTACAGTAAGTCCGATCATCACGTGAGTCGGTGTAGCTTCAAAGGCGAGCATCTATATGGGCATCATATCTACCATACGACTCATGCTTAACCTTTCGGTCTGTGTTTCGAGGCCATGTCTGCACATGCTAGGCTCGCCAAGTAATAACCTTAGTACTCGCGTATGTACTGTCTTACACCCGTTGTATGAAAGCGCAGAGTCGAGTACGCCCGATCATCACGTGATGTCTCAAAACACGATCCATAGAACGGTGCATACTTAAGGAAGAACACATTTTTATCCTGATATCTAAATGAGGGATCATCTTATAATGCTACTAAAACGCCAAACAAGCAATATAAGATGCAAACATCACATGTGTAAAGTGAAATGATATGGTTCTTGCACTTGATCACTATCATGTGCATCGTGGTATGATCTTTATCATTCCTTTGTGTGTAAGGCCAAGGTCTATGGAACTTACACATTTAGGTGTGTTGTAAGAGTATCGACTATACATCAACTTACAACATTACCATATCATGACACCAGCCTAGTAACAATCTAAACTAGACGCTTCTAATTTATCCATTGCAAGTTTTACGTGGCTTAGGGCTTTCATAGATAGAACCGGTCTTACCTACGAACATGGAACCACAACAATGATAACCAAACTATTAGCAACTCGTTGTAAATCAGATATTTACTATAGTAGGAGAGACAGACACCCGCTAGCCACTTATGCAAAACTAGTTGCATGTCAAGCGTGGAACAGGTCTCATGTGCGATGACATGTAAAGTTAGTCTGGGCCGCTTCATCCCACTATGCCACCAATATCCAAAATACATAGAAGATGCAATAAAATGATCATAATTGTGCACATACTCTTATGTGTACTACCCGTGCAAAGCATCTACGCATATATCAGGATCTGATACCACTATTGGGTTCGCAACATAGAAAACACGATGGGAACAATTATACACCATGATCTATCTACTAGATACAAGCAACGGGTGGATATACATCCATAGAGAACATACCCTTGAAGAACAACAATGCTTTGTTAACGAAACTGATTTCGCGGTTGATGTAGTCGTACACTTGCCGATCTCAAGATTGTGATGAAGTCCAGCAAGTCCAGTAGGTCCAGCACCAACACATCCATCAGGTCCAGCACCAGCAAGTCCATCACCACAAAGCAGCGGTACATCCGTGACCGCACACACGTCTGGTACCCCGACAACCTCCGCGTCCTCACTCCAGTGATGTAGCAAAAGCAGCAACTTCTTTCCAGATAAAGCCACTGGGAACATGTATCTCGCTAATCCGAGACCATGGGGAATAATTTCTAGAGGGGGAGAGAGATCCTTCATTAGGAGGTGTAATATGAGAGGAGGAGAGGGGGGACTTTGATAGGGGAGAGGGGGCAGCCCCTCCCATGGCCGGCGGCCAAGGTGGTGCCCCCACCTCTTCCATCATTCATGTGGTGGATGCTCCACTAACATAAATATGCCTTCACTCACACTTCCACTCACATGCATTAAATTTCCACCAAATTTAATGCAAGCTCTCATTAAATAAACTATTTTATTTATTTTATTCAGAATTTTTTTAATTACTTTAATTAACAAACATTCACATAAAACCCCCTGCAACATTTCAATATCACATGCAAAACCAGTTTCTGCAATTTCACCTCGAAACAATTCCGGTTTCCATCGAAATGATTCCAGTGCTTTCTTAAATCTGTATCTGAAACATATTTGCTCCAAATGGTGTCGGTATCCCTTAAGTGTGTCACCCTACGGTTCGCGAATAATGCAGACATGATCGAGACCCCTCTCCGATCAATAATTAGGAGCGGGACCTAGAGATCCATACTGACTCCCACACATTCAACGATGACTCTAGTGATCGTGTGAACCTTTAACATCGTAACTAAATCCCTTTGTCTCGAAACATATTACATGTCCGATATTCGATCATCAGTATCTCAATACCTAGTTTGATCTCGTTACCTACATGCGCTCTTTTCTCGTTCCGTGATATAATATTCTAGTGATCACATCACTTACTTTCAAGCTATTTCAATGTGATATCATCGAGAGAGCCCTGGGTATATCTATCCGTCATCGGGATGGACAAATCCCACTCTTGATCCATGAGCCTCTACATAACACCTTTGTAGCACTAAACCAAACTTTATAGTCACCCTTCCTTGGTGTGATGTTTGATGTTATCAAGATACTCTTCCAGTGTTAGTGATTGACATGATCTCATAGTCTAAGTACTAGGATTACTTCGTATGATGTTATAGCAATATAAACATAATGAATTTGATCGTAATGCTATACTTTGGACGAATGTTCATCACATCATTCCACCAATGATGTGACCACGTTATTAACAACATCCAATGTCCATGATCAGAAAACCTTGATCATCTTGTTAATCAACGAGCTATTTTATATGAGAGGCATTGCTAGGAACTTTGTATTTTGTTTATTAAACACACATGTATTAACGTTTCCAATTAATACAATTATAGCATGCAAAATAAACATTTACCATAAACATGGAATAATATAATAACCACTTTATTATTGCCTCTCAGGCATATTCCCTTCAGTGACTAAAAAGGTGGGTTTAGTGCTATGAAGGTGTGATGTATAGGCTCATGGATCAAGAGTGGGACTTGTCCATCCCGATGACAGATATATATACTCCGGGCCCTCTCGGTGATATCACATTGAGATAGCTTGCAAGCAAGTGATGTGATCACTAGAATGTTATATCACGGGAACGAGAAAAGAGTGCATATTAGCAACAATATCAACCTAGGTATGGATATATCGATGATCGAATCTTGGACATGTTTATATCGTGAGACAATGGTATTTAGTTACTAGCGTTAAAGGTTCTCACGATCACAAGAAGTCATCGTTGAATGTGTGGGAGTCAGTATGGATCTCCAGGTCCCGCTACTGATTATTAATCAGAGAGGGGTCTCGATCATGTCTGCATTATTCGAGAACCGTAGGGTGACACACTTAAGGGATACCAACACCATTTGGAGAATATGTGTTCCAGACGAAAGAATTTCAAAGCGCTGGAACTATTTCAATGGACACCGAAATTGTTCCGGGTGAAATTGCTGAATTTGGTTGTCCATGTGATATTGAAATGTTGCAGGGTTTTTTATGTGAATGTTTGTTAATTAAATTAATTAACAAAATTCTGAATACAATAAATAAAAGAGTTTTATTAAATGAGAGTTGCATTAAATTTGGTGGAAATTTAATGCATTTTGAGTGGACAAAATGGAGGGTCAAATTTATGTGAGTGGAACTTAAACCACATGAATGAGGAAGAGGTGGGGGCACCCTCCATGGGCGCCGGCCATGGGTAGGGGCCGCCCCCTCTCCTATAAAAGGCTCCCCTCTCCCTCCTTCTCGCTCACACCTACTCGTGAAGAATCTCTCTCCCCCTCTAGAATTATTCCCCCATGGGCTCGGATTAGCGAGATACATGTTCCCGATGCATTTTTTCTGGAAGGAGTTGCTGCTTTTGCTGCATCGTTGGAGAGAGGAGGTGGAGGTTGTTCGGTGGCCTGAACGTGTGTGCGATCATGGATGCGCTGCTGAGTTGCGGCGCTGGACTTCTTCTCGATCCTGAGATCGACAAATGTTTGACTACATCATCCACGAGTTCAACCTCGTTACACTTTGTCGGTCTACAAGGGTATATTCTCTATGGATGTATATCCACCCGTAGCTTGTATCTAGTAGATAGATCTTGGTTCTTAGTAATTCCCATCATAGGATTTTTTGTTTTCTATGTTGCAAACCCAACACTAGGCTCACCCTTTGTGAAGGTAAGTCTCTCATTCCCCTCTTCTTCCTTCTATGGTTCTATGCTACTTGTAGATTCTAGAGTTAGTGCCTCAGTGATGCTACTATACTAGTTTTCTAGGGTTTACTGGTAGGTTCTAGAGTCTTCTAGGGCTTCCTATATTTTTATTAGGTTCCTAGGGTTCTACATGGAAAATTGGCCTTAGGATTAGACCTTGGTTTTACTGAATTTTGATTACTGTCATTTCTTTCAGTTAACATATACTTGGTAGGTTTCTGAATGTTTAGTTGGGACTTGTCATTCTTTTTAGTTAGGAAGAGCTGGTGTTGTGCAAGTGTTGGTGTTGTCAGTCATCACAGTTAGTGGCTATAGGTATTTCTACTTTAAATGTTTGGTACCGATCCTTCCATTTTTAGGATTAATATTGTCTACTAAGTGTTTAACTGATACTATTATTTCTAGTTGGTTGTTCTACATTAATCTCAAGATGATTAGTCCCGTTAAAAAAATTCAAGATGATTAGTCCCGTTAAAAAACCTCAAGATGATTAGGGTAACTACTTTGTTCTCTCTTGTTACCTGAGATTTTAACTCAATATTTGTTCTGTAAGTATGTTGGTTAAATATGGTTTACTACTTCTCATGCAGGTATTTAGAATACTTTATCATTATCTCCCTTCTCATCCTTAGGCATGCCTTAGGATTTTGTCTAGGGATGAGGGGTGAGATAGATATTTGGTGTTCTATTAGTATTAATTGGTTATGATTTACTGTTTATCTTCTTTCTCTAGCTAGTGGATGTGGTTGTGCCACTATAAGACATCATTGTGCTTGTGGTGTTCTTCACCTAGTGAAGATGCGTAGTGTCCAGTCCTTCTATATACCGGGTGCAACTTATTATAATTCTCTCTCTGGATTCCTAAGGACTCTATGCTTTCCTATAGTAGGGTTTAAGGCTAACAACCTTTGTAGCTTCCAAAGTGGGATTGCTGAAGATCTACAGAAGCTACTGTGGCTCTTGTTCTTGTGTTCTTCTTCTCATTCTTCTCTTCTCTCTCCCTCAATCCTCTCTAAACTCTAACGTGTGTTTTGGTCCAAGCTCGAGTGGTGAGTTATGAGCTATGAGGTCTCAGGTGGTCAGCTATTTATAGTGTTCCTAAGTGGTTGTGATGCTGACACCCATGCCATGAATTTATCTTATTCACCATCTTGTGCAAGTGTGAAACCGCCTATGTTGGTTAAAATATTCATAGGTGGCAAGGGTTTTTCAGTGGTTAAGCCCATGCTGGGTTTAACTTATTTGTGTATTCAAAAATTGTCATGTGACTCTTTTGTTTGTATGTGCAGGGGGTTGGCATTCGTATTTTCCTAATCAGGCATGTCGGTTTAACCTTTGTCCTGTTCTGGTTTTGGAACATGACAAGTGCTTAATCATTTGATTTTTTAGTGAGTTTGATTTAGGTTTCATCCATGAGTCCTTGAAATTCCATTTGGATGATTGTTCACATAATCCATTGTTGTGAAGTTTGATTGGATTATAATTTTCGTTGATAATGTTTTAAATTCTTATGGTTCTAGGGTTCTTGGCAGAATCTAATGCCTTGGTAAATCCTTTGGTGTTTGTTCTTAGCTTGTGGTTACTAAGACTTCTATTAGTTTACAATTTTCATTCCTGATGATTTAAATTTCTGGAGTTCTACCTATTCTTGATAGAATCCTGAGCATGGGGTTTCCCTTTGGCTAAATGCTTTGTATTATGGTGTTTTTCCTTTCTATTGGTTTAGTTTATCTACTTGTTCTGTTTGAGGAATATGGGTAGATGTCTGCCTAGATGGTTTTGGCTCTACTGATAAGTGTAATAGTTCATATGAACTATCAGTGATCTATGCTGCTAGCTATTGGCTATTCTGTTGGGTTCTAATTGTTCACAATGAAGATTTAATTCCACCATTTCTAGTTTTTGTTTGTTCGGTTGCTACTCAGCCTCAGAGTTTAGGATTTATTCCTAGACTCTAATTCATAGGATTCTTATATTAAAAAGGTTTGCCTTAGGGAAAAACCAACATTTTAACACTATCATGTGTTTTCTGTGTTGTTTGTTTTTAACAGGTTGAAGATCATTGGATTGGCAGCAAGGATAAGAAGATACATATGTTGGGTCCGCAACATAGAAAACAAAAATTTTCCAACGATGAGAACTATACGCCAAGATCTATCTACTAGATACAGAGCAACGGGTGGACATACATCCATGGAGAACTTACCCTCGAAGACAACGAGTTTTGATAACGAGTAGGAACTCGTGGTTGATGTAGTCGTACGCTTTCCGATCTCAAGATCGTGTGGAAGTCCGAGCGCCGCAAATCAGCAGCGCATCCGTCCTCGCACACAAGTTCAAGCCACCGGACAACCTCCACCTCCTCGCTCCAGCAAATCAGCGGAAGCAGCAACTCCTTCTAGACGCAAGGCCACCGGGAACATGTATCTCGCTAATCTGAGACCATGGGGGAATATCTAGAGGGGGAGAGAGATCCTTCACGAGGAGGTGTGAGGATGAAGGAGGGAATGGGTGGCCTTTTATAGGAGGAGGGGGGGTGCACCCTCACTCCATAGCTGGCGCATGGGGGGTGACCCCTCACCTCCCCATTCATGTGGTGGTAACCCCTCCACATTAAAATGCCCCTTAACATTCTCTTTTAAAGTCTCCACTTTAAATGCATTAAATTTCTCCAAATTTAATGCTCTCTCATTTAATAAAACTCTTTTATTTATTTTATTCAGAATTTTGTTAATTACTTTAATTAACAAACATTCACATAAAACCCCTTGCAAGATTTCAATATCACATGCAGAACCACTTTCTGCAATTTCACCCGAAACAATTCCGGTTTCTATCGAAACAATTCCTGTTTCTATCGAAACATTTCCTGCGCTTTGCAAACCTTTTGTCTGGAACATATGTGCTCCTAAATGGTGTCCGGCAACCCTTAAGTGTGTCACCCTACGGTTCGCGAATAATGCAGACATGATTGAGACTCCTCTCAGATCAATAATCAGAAGCGGGACCTGGAGATCCATACTGACTCCTGCACATTCAACGATGACTTCTGTGATCGTGAGAACCTTTAACGTCAGCAAGTTAATCCCTTTGTCTCATGATATAATACATGTCCGAGATTCGATCATCGGTATCCAAATACCTAGTTTGATCTCGTTACCGACATGCACTCTTTTCTCGTTCCCGTGATATAACATTCTAGTGATCACATCACTTGCTTGCAAGCTATCTTAATGTGATATCACCGAGAGGGCCCAGAGTATATCTATCCGTCATCTGGATTTAAAAATTCCACTCTTGATCCATGAGCCTCAACATAACACCTTCGTAGTACTGAACCCATCTTTATAGTCACCCTGTTACGGTGTGACGTTTGATGTTATCAAGATACTCTTCCGGTGTTAGCAATTAACATGATCTCATGGTCTAAGGACTAAGACTACTTTGTATGATGTTATAGAAATATAAACATAATGACTTGATCGTAATGCTATACTTAGGATGAATGTTCATCACATCATTTCACAAATGTTGTGACCTTGTTATTAACAACATCCAATGTCCATGATCAGGAAACTTTGATCATCTTGTTAATCAACAAGCTAGTCTATAAGAGAGGCATAACTAGGAACCCTTTTTGTTTATTAAACACACATGTATTGATGTTTCCTATCAATACAATTATAGCATGCAAAATAAACATCTATCATATACAAGAAATATATATAATAACAACTTTATTATTGCCTCTCAGGGCATATTTCCTTCAGTCTCCCACTTGCACTAGAGACAATAATCTAGTTTACATAGTGATAAATCTAACACCCATGGAGTTCTGGTGTTGATCATGTTTTTCCCTAGGGAGTACTTTAGTCAACGGATCTGCTACATTTAGGTCTGTGTGCACTTTACAAATCTTTATATCTCCATCCTTGACATGCTCGCGGATGGAGTGAAACCGGCGCTTAATATGTTTGGAATTCTTGTGAGACCTTGGTTCCTTTGCGTTGGCTATGGCTCCATTGTTGTCACAATAGATCACCATCGGGTCCAACGCACTGGGAACCACACCCAGTTCTGTAATGAACTCTTTCATCCAAACTGCCTCCTGCGCCGCTTCTGAAGGAGCAACATATTCCGCCTCCGTTGTTGATCCAACCACCACAGGTTGTTTGGAACTCCTCCAACTAACTGCTGCTCCGTTCAAGAGAAATACGTATTCGGATTGAGACTTAGAGTCATCCGGATCGGTGTCAAAGCTAGCATCGACATAACACTTAGCGACTAGCTCTTCTTCACCTCCGTATATAAGAAACATATCCTTAGTTCTTCTAAAGTACTTGAGGATGTTCTTTACCGCTATCCAGTGTTCCGAACCTGGATCAGATTGGTACCTACTAGTCAAACTAATAGCATGTGCCACATCCAGTCTTGTACATAGCATGGCATACATAATAGAGCCTATGGCCGAGGCATAGGGGATCTTATCCATCATCTCTCTTTCTTCCGCCGTAGCCGGACTTTGAGTCTTACTCAATGTCTTGCCTTGCAACATAGGTAAGAACCCCTTCTTACTTTCGTCCTTATTAAACTTCTTTAATATCTTATCAAGGTATGTACTCTGCGATAGCCCAATTAGGCGTCTTGATCTATATCTATGGATTTTAATGCCTAATATATATGAAGCTTCACCAAGGTCCTTCATCGAAAATTTTGCTATTTAGATAACTTTTAACACTGTTTATAAGATCTATATCATTTCCAATCAATAATATGTCATCCACATATAATATCAGAAATGCCACATTACTCCCACATATAATATCAGAAATGCTTGTTTCAGTCCATAGATGGATCGCTGAAGTTTGCACACCTTATTAGCATCCTTAGGATCGACAAAACCCTTTGGTTGTATCATATACAACTCTTCTTCAATATTACCATTGAGGAACGCAGTTTTGACATCCATCTGCCATATTTCATAATCGAAATATGCAGCAATTGCTAACATAATCCTAACCAACTTAAGCATCGCTAAGGGAGAGAATGTCTCATCGTAGTCAACTCCTTGAATTTGTCGAAACCCCTTTGCGACAAGTCGAGCCTTATAGATGGTTACATTACCATCATCATCAGTTTTTCTTTTGAAAATCCATTTATTCTCAACAGCCTTTCGATCGTGAGGTAAGTCCACCAAGGTCCAAACCTGGTTTTCGTACATGGATTCCATCTCGGATTTCATGGCTTCTAGCCATTTGTTGGAATCAGGGCTCATCATCGCTTCTTCATACGTCGCAGGGTCATCTATTTCATCAATCATGAAATTCATAACAGGATTGCCGTACAGTTCAGGAGCTGCACGTGTCCTGCTTGACCTGCGAGGTTCGGGAGTGTCCTCTTTCGGAGTTTCATGATCAATATCATTAGCTCTCTCTTCATTAGGTGAAGTCAACTCCGAAACAACTTCCGGTGCTGCGCTACTCGCCATTTCATGAAGAGAAGGTTCAATAACCTCTTCGAGTTCTACCCGACTACTCACACCTTTCGCGAGAAACTCCTTCTCAAGAAAGGATCCATTCTTGGCAACAAAGACCTTGCCCTCGGATCTGTGATAGAAGGTATACCCAATCGTTTCCTTAGGGTATCCTATGAAGACGCATTTTTCCGCTTTGGGTTCGAGTTTATCCGGTTGAAGTTTCTTCGCATAAACATCACATCCCCAAACTTTAAGAAATGACAGCTTAGGTTTGTTTCCAAACCATAATTCATACGGTGTCTTTTCAATGGATTTAGATGGTGCCCTATTTAAAGTGAATGTAGCGGTTTCCAGTGCATAAGCCCAAAATGACAGTGGCAAGTCAGTCAGAGACATCATAGATCGAACCATATCCAATAAAGTACGATTACGACGTTCTGACACACCATTACGTTGTGGTGTTCCGGTAGGCGTGAGTTGTGAAACTATTCCTCACTCTTTCATGTGTGTGATAAACTCGTAACTAAGATACTCTCCTCCACGGTCAGACCGTAGATATTTGATCTTTCTATTACGATGATTTTCCACTTCATTCTGAAATTCCTTGAACTTTTCAAAAGTTTCAGACTTTTGTTTCATCAAATAGATATACCCGTATCTACTCAAATCATCCGTGAAAGTAACAAAATAACGATATCCACCTCGCGCCGACACACTCATTGGTCCACACACATCAGTATGTATGATTTCCAATAAATCTGTCGCCCGTTCCATTGAAGCGGAAAACGGCGTTCTAGTCATCTTGCCCATAAGGCATGGCTCACATGTATCAAATGATTCAAAATCAAGTGATTCCAAAAGTCCATCAGAATGGAGTTTCTTCATGCGTTTAACGCCAATATGACCTAGACGGCAGTGCCACATATATGCAGATATATCATTATCAAGTTTAATCCTTTTAGCATCAACATTATGAATATGCGTAATACTACTATCGAGATCCAATAGAAATAAACCATTCAACATAGGTGCATGACCATAAAAGATATTATTCATATAAATCGAACAACCATTGTTTTCAGATTTAAACGAATAACCACTTTGCATCAAACATGATCCGGATACAATGTTCATGCTCAGTGCAGGCACCAAATAACAATTATTCAGGTTTATAACTAATCCCGACGGCATATGGAGAGGCAGCGTTCCGACGGCGATCACATCAACTCTTGATCCATTGCCGACCCACATCGTGACCTCATCCCTTGCTAGTTGTCGCTTGTTCCGCAGCCCCTGAACCGAGTTACATATATTAGCAACCGATCCCGTATCAAATACCCAGGTGCTACTGCACGTACTAGTCAAGTACACATCAATAACATGTATATCACATATACCTTTGTTTGCCTTGCCGGCCTTTTTGTCCGCCAAATACTTGGGGCAGTTGCGCTTCCAATGGCCAATCCCCTTGCAATAGTAGCACTCGGTGTCAGACTTAGGGCCAACTCGGGGTTTCTTTTCAGGCGCGGCAACAGATTTGCCGCCCTTCTTTCCCTTCTGCTTGCCTTTCTTGTCCTTCTTGAAACCGGTGGTCTTATTGATCATCAACACTTGATGTTCTTTCCTAATCTCCACTTCTGCAGTCTTAAGCATTGACAGAAGCTCGGGAAGAGACTTCTTCATGCCCTGCATATTATAGTTCATCACGAAGCTCTTATAGCTAGGTGGCAGAGATTTGAGAACACGATGTATGCCTAAGTCAATGGGAATCGTTATTCCCAAGGACACAAGCTTATCAGCGTACCCAGACATTTTGAGTACGTGCTCACTAACGGAGCTGTTCTCTTCCATCCTGCAGCTAAAGAACTTTTCAGAAGCATTATAACTCTCTACGGCAGCATGGGTATCGAAAATCATTTTCAATTCTCCCATGGTATCAAAAGGCATTGCCATTTTCGAAACGTTTTCGAAGTTCTAGTTCTAGCCCATACAGTATGCCGCAATGAACAAAGTTGTGGTCCTCCTGACGAGTTATATAGATGTTCTTTTCCTCGTCAGGGGCATCAGGAGCTGGTGGGGGGCCTAGCGGCGCCTCTAGCACATATTGCTTTTGTGCAGCAGTGAGGAGAATCCTCAAATTCATAGCCCAGTTGGTGAAGTTGCTACCATTCGCAGCAAGCTTCTCTTTCTCCATGAACACATTGAAATTAAAAGCAGGTGGTGCCATCTACAACATAATTTGTAAAATATATTTAGACTAAGTTTATGATAGATTGAGTTCAACTAATCCAAATTACTAATGAACTCCCACTCAAAAACGACATCCCTCATGTCCGTGTTCCGAGGCCATGTCTGTACATGCTAGGCTCGTCAAGTAAGAACCTTAGTATTCGCGTGTGTAAAACTGTCTTACGCCCGTTGTACGAAAGCGTAGAGTCGAGAACACCCGATCATCACGTGATGCCTCAAAACATGATCCACAAAATGGTGCATACTTAAGGAAGAACACATTTTATCTTGATATCTAAATGAGGGTCATCTTATAATGCTACCAAAAGCGCCAAACTAGCAATATAAGATGCTAACATCTAATGTGTGAAGTGAGGTGATATGGTCCATGCATTTGATCTCTATCATTTGCATCGTGGTATGATCTCTATCATTCCTTTGTGTGTAAGGCCAAGGTCTATGGAACTTACACGTTAAGTGAGTTGTAAGAGTATCTATCATACATATACTTACAACAATACCATATCAAGACACTAGCCCAGCAATGATCTAAACTAGACGCCTCTAATTTATCAATTGCAAGTTTTACGTGGCTTAGGGCTTTCAGAGATAGAACCGGTCTTACCTACGAACATGAACCACAACGAGGATAACCAAGTTATTAGCAACTCGTTGTAAATCATATATTGACTATAGTAGGAGAGACAGACACCTGCCAGCCACTTATGCAAAACAAGTTGCATGTCAGTCGTGGAACCGGTCTCATGTACGATGACATGTAAGGTTGGTCCGGGCCGCTTCATCCCACTATGCCACCAATATCCAAAGTACATAGAAGATGCAATAACATGATCATCATCGCCCACATATAAACATATGTGTACTACCCGTGCAAAGCACCTACGCATAGATTAGGCTCTGATACCACTGTTGGGTCCGCAGCATAGAAAACAAAAAAATTCCTACGACGAGAACTATACGCCAAGATCTATCTACTAGATACAGAACAATAGGTGGACATACATCCATGGAGAACTTACCCTCGAAGACAACGAGTTTTGTTAACGAGTAGGAACTCGTGGTTGATGTAGTCGTACACTTGCCGATCTCAAGATCGTGTGGAAGTCCGAGCGCCGCAAATCAGCAGTGCATCCGTCCTTGCACACACATTCAAGCCACCGGACAACCTCCACCTCCTCGCTCCAGCGAATCAGCGGAAGCAGCAACTCCTTCCAGACGCAAGGCCACCAGGAACATGTATCTCGCTAATCCGAGACCATGGGGGAATATCTAGAGGGGGAGAGAGATCCTTCACGAGGAGGTGTGAGGATGAAGGAGGGAATGGGTGGCCTTTTATAGGAGGAGGGGGCGTGCCCCCTCACTCCATGGCTGGCGCATGGGGGGGTGACCCCTCACCTCCCCATTCATGTGGTGGTAACCCCTCCACATTAAAATGCCCCTTAACATTCTCTTTTAAAGTCTCCACTTTAAATGCATTAAATTTCTCCAAATTTAATGCTCTCTCATTTAATAAAACTCTTTTATTTATTTTATTCAGAATTTTGTTAATTACTTTAATTAACAAACATTCACATAAAACCCTTGCAACATTTCAATATCACATGCAAAACCACTTTCTGCAATTTCACCTGAAACAATTCCGGTTTCTATCGAAACAATTCTTGTTTCTATCGAAACATTTCCTGCGCTTTGCAAACCTTTTGTCTGGAACATATGTGATCCTAAATGGTGTCCGGCAACCCTTAAGTGTGTCACCCTACGGTTCGCGAATAATGCAGACATGATTGAGACTCCTCTCAGATCAATAATCAGAAGCGGGACCTGGAGATCCATACTGACTCCTGCACATTCAACGATGACTTCTGTGATCGTGAGAACCTTTAACGTCAGCAATTTAATCCCTTTGTCTCATGATATAATACATGTCCGAGATTCGATCATCGGTATCCAAATACCTAGTTTGATTTCGTTACCGACATGCACTCTTTTCTCTTTCCCGTGATATAACATTCTAGTGATCACATCACTTGTTTGCAAGCTATCTTAATGTGATATCACCGAGAGGGCCCAGAGTATATCTATCCGTCATCTGGATTGAAAAATTCCACTCTTGATCCATGAGCCTCAACATAACACCTTCGTAGTACTGAACCCATCTTTATACCCTGTTACGGTGTGACGTTTGATGTTATCAAGATACTCTTCCGGTGTTAGCAATTAACATGATCTCATGGTCTAAGGACTAAGACTACTTTGTATGATGTTATAGAAATATAAACATAATGACTTGATCGTAATGCTATACTTAGGATGAATGTTCATCACATCATTTCACAAATGTTGTGACCTTGTTATTAACAACATCCAATGTCCATGATCAGGAAACTTTGATCATCTTGTTAATCAACAAGCTAGTCTATAAGAGAGGCATAACTAGGAACCCTTTTTGTTTATTAAACACACATGTATTGATGTTTCCTATCAATACAATTATAGCATGCAAAATAAACATCTATCATATACAAGAAATATATATAATAACAACTTTATTATTGCCTCTCAGGGCATATTTCCTTCAACATATGCTTAGCGTAGGTATCTGGATTAGGTTTTTCTTTTTTGTCTGATGTAATATGGGATCATGTACTCATGTTCTGATACGAATAAAGATCAGATTTCTTTGTATTACTTGTGCTTATGATTTGAATTCTGAGATTTGAGTTTGATGGAAGGTTTATATTTCAATACTTGTGATTATGTGTATATATGTGTGATTTGAATTCGAATTCAAGTTTGACTTTGGTCAAACCTCCATTTTGAATTCATTCAAGTTATTTTAGTTTATATTTGAATATGGTTTCAATTCCTAGTGACCATTTGGTTGCAAATAACCTCACTAGAACCAAATTCAAACAAGTTTTTTAAATTTTCAAATTGACCCTACATTTCTATATGAATGGTATGCAAAACATCAACTCACACTTCTACCCTTCCTATAATATAAGTCCCTAGGTCATTACATTGGTGGATTCATTAGCTAACAGACAAGGGAGAAGGAACATTTTACCCAGGTTCAAGCCTCGGAGGGAAAACTACCCCTGCTTGTCTGTTCTTGATTATTAAAGAAGATTATAAGGTTATCGTAATGGCTTTGGCGGTGTAGATTGTATCTTGCCTAGGGATGGTTACGCGTAAGCTTGAGAGTCCTCCTCAGCGCCCTTCCTAGCCTTTATACATGAGGCTAGGTCTCAAGTACCGTGACTAATTCGGTTTTAGGCTAAGTGTGAACCCTAGAATTTCGTAAATTTGGGATTATTCTTACCCCACACGCGAGGAATCCAGGCTTCTCTGTGGCTCTGTAGATGCTAGCTTGTCTTGGGCTTCGTGGTCCTTATCCAATCATTGTGTGCGCCTCTAGTTGGGATGAACCCGGTATACTAATAGTGGGTACCCGAAGGGCCATACCAACGTCACACCTCGCAGGGATGCTGACCCAACATCCATGGTCATTAACCAACGGGACAACGACCACACTGCCCAAACATGAATGAACTTGCTACATCCAATCTTGCTTGGCCCAAACCTAGCTCAAACAAACATGATCAATGGAGAGGAGAGCATACTAGTAGAGGGCGACATGCATGACAACATAGAAACCTCCATGCTACACACACACCACCCTGCACAACATTGGATGCCCGCATGACCTTGCTAGGGCCCAAACCTAGGCTAACACACCTAGATCTGGCTGTCGTTCTCCCTCCCTGTGGCCTTTTTCGCTGGTGGCCTACACAACACCTCCACGACTGCATCCACAATCCCCATCGCAAGCCTAGGTTGGGGCCCCACCTCTCGAAACCCATCCACCAAGCCGCACTATCGCTAGCTCGAGCTCGCCTCGTCCAGGCCTCCTAGCACAATGGTAGAAGAAGTTATGTCATTGTCGGAACTGCTCAGGATTTTCCAGGCGGGGCTGGGAAGAGGGAGCCAAGGAACCTTGGCCCTTCGTTTATAATGGTTTCGCCTCGCCTCATCAGAGTGTCTTCCTCTTTTGTCTCTTACAATTCTTTGTCGTCCCCACTCGGTTTCCTACGGATCCACCATGTTCATCTTCGTCTTCTCGCTCCTCCTCACAATATACATTGGCAACATAAGTCACATCCTCCTCCTTTGGCCAACCTTGTCCACTTATTATTGTTTTGTGGCATCGTCATCCTGGTTAATCAGGCCATCCTGCCGACGGACATAGTTTTAGGCCTAGTTCTTTTGATGGCTTAAAACATAAACCACCACTCTCTAACTTAACCCATAAGTCTTCATGCATATAACAAATTCATAAATTCCAAGTAATATGTTGAACGACTTATGGAAAAGTCATGGAGGGGGCAACTTATCTTTTAAGTTGTCAAAAGAACTGGGCCTTACACGATTTAGTGAGAGTCCCTCCCCTTTGCTGCCTCTACTTCTTATTTTCCTAATTTGTTTCCCATGAGACCATTTCTTGCGGTATCTCTCCGACAATCACATGTTAAAAGTTCCATAATATAATGTCCATGTGGAGGTATAAGAGCATTTCTTGGAGCTATTTTTAATCGTGAAATATAAGGAAAACATTGCACCTGATTATTGACATTCTTCGGAGATAGAGTTCGACCGCCTTAGTGGATTTTCCTTGAATAACCTTGGTGGAATCTTCACATAAATAAACATCACAAGGGTCTTCTTCATTTAATTCTTTAATAGCATAAAATTGATGTTGATCTTCAAATTGTTCATATGGCACACAACATCTTCCAGAACTCTTGTTTGGAATAGTAGTAAGTAAATTCTCCTACACTTTATTTGGATATGGAGGAGTTTCAACATATTCTTTAATTTCACTAGATGAAACTTGGTTAGCCTGCTTAATGATTTTAGGCACAATAATGGAATCCTTAACATGCTCAACATAAACATCAAATCCTTGTTTAGGGACATCAATATTATTAGTAAAATATTTATAAACTTTTACTAAACCATATGGATCAATACCAAAAGTGTTACTCAATTCGTCAAACAAGATAGAAGTAGATAAATTCTCTACACATGATTATTCATATTCTATATGTGGTTTATTACCTTTGTCAAGATCCCAATTGTCAGTATTCTCAGATATTGTATTTAATAGATCCCATGCTTCATCATCACTCTTACGAGTAAAACTTCCTCCAGAAGAACTGTTCAGAAAGTCCTTTTGATGCTGAGGGAGTCACACATAGAAATTGATCAATATAATAGTTTTAGATAAACCATGAGAAGGATTCTTACGATGGTGTTCCTTTAATCCCCCAAGCTTGGGTAATATTTTCTCCAACATGAGGCCAAAATATATATATGCAAAATAACCAGCTACACACAGGCGTAGCTGCGCATAGGTTATCCACCATTGATTCTCTCCACTTTTGATATAGAGAGCACATATTTCCATACCCAAAAGGCTTAATCCCCATATGATGTTACTAATGCCGTTAGTACCATGGCGTGCAAACCCTAATGTTTTCCATGCAAAAACCCTAACCGAACTAAGACTTATTCATTCTTTCATCAAATTAGCTAGCTACACACAAGCTACATGCACAAAACCCTAACCGAACTAAGCCTTATTCATTCTCCCGCTGGAAAGTTAGGGTTTGCATACTAGCACAAGCACTTAGTATGAAGCATTTTGCATGCAAAACACTTATAAGCATGTTCTCACTACCTTCCCATTTTAGCCGCTAAAATTTTCTTAGCCAAACAACGCTCTAAAAATTTAGGGTATTTCCAAATAAGACAGTACACTCTACCGCTGGATAGTTAGGGTTTGCATACTAGCACAAGCACTTAGCATGAAGCATTTACATGCAAAACTATTATAAGCCTTGTTCTCACTACCTTCCCATTTTAGTTGCTAAAATTTTCTTAGCCAAACAGTGCTCTAAAAGTTTAGGGTTTGTCCAAAACCCTAGAATTGCATGCATGCACAAAAAAGGAATGGAACACACACTGTTAGACACCGTTTTTCCATTCCAAGAGTCAGCCACTAGCATCTAAAAGAGCATCTACATGTGATCTCTATATCCAACGGTCCTAAGCCTATGCACAGCTATGCTTGTGTGTAGCAAATCCGCGTCGATATATATATATATATATATATATATATATATATATATATATATATATATATAACAACAATCATTATAAGCCTCCATAGGAGTATAGTATTTAAGATATAAAGCTTTCTTAAGATATTTCCAATTAAGATGATATTCTTCATCTAGAGATCTAAACCATTCACGATCATCACCAAAAAGAGATAAATATAATAGCTTCCTTTTTTACTTCAGCTTGAGAGATACCACAAAGTTTAAATAAAAAACATATATCCTCAATCATATTCAAATGATCCTTGGAAGTTTTTCTTCCATCACCGGAAAAAGCTTGTTTCCTAACCCTTTTAACATGGTCAATGGGAATTTGATACTCCCTTTTTTTGGCTTAGAAGGTTTATAAACTTTTTTGTAACAAAGTGAACATAGTTATATAAATATAGCTTCATAATGTCAAATTCCATAGCATCAATAAATTAAAACAGTAAATAGTAAAAACAGCTTTCAAGTTCCCTTACCAAACGAACCTACCAATAACACGATGCTCTCCGGCAACGATGTCAGAAAAGTATCTTGATGTCTTCCAACTGAAGGAGATCCATTATAGTACCTTTCAATAAAGAAAAGGTTGTCGAACCCACCAAGAGCTAAAGATATTGGTTAGCAAGTGTGACAAGTAAAACAATAAAAGATGCAAAGGTTTGGAGTTTTTGAGTTTATAGTTTGCCGAAAAGTAAATTACAATAAATTAAATGCCCTCTTTAGAGAAAGCCAAATCCTCTATGCAACAAGAGGACAAACTCAAGTGTGTGTTCTTATATGTGACAAAGGTTCCTGGGAGCAGCATGGATTTACTTAGCTTAAAGATTTCTATAGCAGCATAGTAAGTATATTTTCAAGTTTTATTCTCCTTGGATAGAGCCTAAAATATGTGCAACCATATATATGGGCAAGTGCACCCTTATGGTTGGTCCTAAGGCCATTTTTATAAGCAAACAAATGATTCATTAAGATATAAATTCCAACAACAACATAAAGTTTTAAGGTCCCCGGTCGAAAAGAACCTTAATACAACTCCAAGACTCAAGACACAGTTTCTGTCATTCCATCCCTCTCTACTCTCTTCATTACACTAAGGTGCAGCCCTATGAGCCCATAAAGATGAAGTAATATGCAGTCGATGTTTGCATATTACCATCATAGAACCACATAAATGATTAAAACTTAACAAAACCACCAAGCGACACCGCCACCTGCTCGAGCCTGCCCCGTCCAGGCCTCCTAGCGCGAGGGTAGAAGAAGTTTTGCCACTGGCAGCACCGCTCATGCTTTGCCTGGCGGTGCTCACTAGAGATAGCAGTGGGGGAGGAGGGGAAGAGGGAGTCCTAGAAGGCTGTATCGGGGTCGTCACCCATGCGGGGTGGGAGGGGGAGAGCGAACCGTTTATCTTTCCCTTATGATCTACCGTGTCACTTACCTTGGCCCTCGTTTATAATGGTTTCGCCTCGCCTTATCTCAATGTCTTCTTCTTTCGTCTCTTGAAGTTCTTCATCGTCTCCGGGCGGTTTCCTCTGGATCGACCATACTCATCTTCGACTCCCCACTCCTCCTCACAATATACATTGGCAGCATAGGTCGCATCCTTCTCCTTTGGCCAGCCTTGTCCACTTATTATTGTTCTGTGGCATGGTCATCCTGGTTAATCAGGCCATCCTGCCGAGGGACACAGTTTTACACGTTTAGGTGGCCCCCTGCCCTTTGTTGCCCTTCTTTCTTATTATTTTCATAATGACCATTTCTTGCTATAACGCGCCAACAATCATGGGAATTTGCATAATATAATGCTCGTGTGGAGCTATCAGAGCATTTCTTGGAGCTGTTTTCAACGTTAATATAAGGAAAACATTGCACATGAGTATTGACGCTCTCCAGAAACGGAGTTCCAAAAAGGACTTGGTGAAAATAATTTTTACTGAACACTGGTCAAATTATGCATCATTGTTCTATTTAAAAAGAACACCTGCTCTAGAAAAACCAAGAAGACGGATGATTCAGTGAAAAAAATTCAGGGATCACATTCGCACCGTCGTGTTGGTGGAATCGTACCACATTCCTACTTCGATCCCGTTAGGGTAGGTGGATGTGGTAGGCCCTTGCAGTGCACATCACGAACCATTGAATGCATTAATTAATTCTGGTCCCTGTTAGACACTGAACGCAATTTCTGCGCATCTGGTTTCGGCGGCCAGCTCCATATCCTAGAACAAGGCATGTGCCCCTCTCATACCCGCTCTGACATGCTCCATCGTCTGATGCGTACGTACCCGAGCAACGATGGATTGTCGTCCTCCAACTCGATCGAGCCACGGCGCGCGGGGTCCAGCACGCATATGGGACGGGTGAAACCGCAGAGTATCATCACACATCTCGTCGTCCATCAACACCACAAATTGTAGTACTAGTACTAGTACGGGTGAAGTGATTTTTCCTCCCGAGAAAAATCAAATCTGGCGATGCATAACGTGACGCTTGCACGTACAGCAGCGTGACACTGATCGAGCAGAGGCCATACGAGCGGAGTCGACGTAGCAGTGGTCGATCGACGCTGACAATATGGCTCGAGCTGGCTTTGAAAGTATCGTCTGGGCTGTCCCTGACGAGAGACCACACGCTGTCGGGGGAAGGGAGCACCATAATATCAGCCGAGATCCGAGCAGGAGCAAGCAAACAAACAGAGGTACTCCATCCACCCGCACGTCGTAGCAAGCATACGGGATTCACACGCCACCACTCACCAGGGTGGATCCTCCTCGACCGGCAAAAGTATCTGGGATCCATCCTGAATTATCCCGATCTGCCTGCGGCTGCATCTCTGTCTGTCTGTTTATCTCCTTTCCTCTTTCCCCGGCACGTCGCATACGCTTCAAAGTAGTAGTAGAAAGGACTATGGCCTGGAGGACAGAGTGGATAGTAGTGGTATCATCGTACCTCTCTTTCTAGGCAGGTTTGCTGCGCTCTGCGACCTTTTTCCTCGGCAGGGGAAGCCGAAACCTGGACAATAAATAAATAAACAAGTTGCTCCATGGATGATTTGGGACAGAGAAAGGTGGAATGATTGTGCATCCAATGCGGAGAGCTAGCCGCTCCTACTTATGGCCCTCGCCCAGCCCATCATTCACCCACAACCTGGATGTACCTGTATGGCTCGTGGTGACAAAGCCGGTGCTGTTTTAGTTTGACAAAGCGTAATTTCGGAGGACATGGGCGTATTGTTCAGTTAAGAGGAGTATATTAATATCAAGAACATTATATCATACAAGATCGTGCCGAAGCAACTGAAGACTCGCAGCAATAGTACCACCATTGTTGACGATAACCTGACTCTGAAAATCTCCTCTAGTGCACAAACTCACGTGTGGTCCGGTTTAACCAATATGGTAAAATCCTGGCCTATTGTTTTGTTAACCGGGGGGCGGGAAGAATTGATCTGAAATACCCCAACCAGATCTGGAAAACAGACATATATATCCCAATTCCGTTTGGCACCAAGCACACAGCTTCCCGGATTAATTGGCAGCGATCGATGGAAGCGAAGCGACTAGTGGAGTGGAGTGGGCACCGCACCGGGTCACGTACGGCCTGGTTGGTAGGTAAAGCAAGGCACCGAACCGTGACGCCAAGGACGGGACGTACTACACCCTAGTGTCTGGGCGACAAATGATCGTGTCGAGTTCCACGCGCAGCTAGTAGATCGAGCAGCACGGAGGATGGCGTATGCATGCGTATGGTACGAGCATGAGCATGGCAGGAATGATCGCCCAGGAGGCCGGTGTGGCCAGACGCTTTCTGCATGGGTCGCGCGCTCCTCGGGCTAACGTACGGCCCATGCCCATGCATCTCCCCCATCGCGCGGCTAGCTCGCTTTCCCCTCCGCTAGCTACTGGTTCAATTATCACGGCCACTACGCTAGTACTAGTACTAGTAGCTTGGGACTTGGAACCAGGTATATATAGGCGGCCGGGCCCAGATTCGGTCACGTCTCACCAACCGATACGTTTTGTTTTAGTTTGGTCGCGGTCGATCGATAGCGCGGCGTCTTAGTTAGTTATAATCTTTTGGGGGCTGATCGGCTGGGGCCAGACAGTAGTACGCCTTCATGATAGGCGCAACAGACTTAACAGAGAATTGATTGTTGGCGCTACCTTTCCGGGGGGTTTCACTGTTGATTAACGTGTGGTGGGGTGATGAGTCGACGTGCTTTTGCGCCGGCCGTGTGTCATGGATGCATGGGACGCGGTTTGATTAAGGTGTCATCAAGTGGGTTCAAGTTCATTTGCCAAATTTTACTTCAAACTTTTCCTCAAATTAGTTTTTGAACTAACAATTGGCAAATGGATTAGAAGCTGGACTTTAGCGGGATCTGACTTTGCATTAGGTTTGATGGATTGTTATCGACCGATCGTTGTTGATCGACCCCCTTGTCATCCTAGGCGTTCATCCTTTTAGGGAGGATTCTAGGTTGCATATGCTACCTTTTGAATTGAACAATATGCCAAAGTAAGTATGGTTTGCTCCCTGGGTCGCCAATTTTAAGGTACTGCTAAAGACCCGACTCTCGAGTCGCCTAGGTCTGGCAGCTCTGGGAGGCCCCCGCGTTGCCGCCTAGAAGAATTCCCTCCAGTTGCCGGAGGAGGTTGCCTGTCAGCGGACGGCGACGACGGGGCAACCTTTCCTTCTTTGTTCTTTGGGCGCCCTAGCTTTCTTCCTCTCGATCTGGAGGGAGGAGATCTGGTAGGATCAAGGATCTCTCGGGTGGCTTCCCTGCTAGTGAAGTTTTTGGACCTCCAAGCATGTTTTTGACGCGTCGTGGCCTCTACTGCTTGCCCGGTGAAGCCACGGTGGCGAAGGTAATCTGGTTGTGTGGCCCTAATGTGTGGAGCATTGCTAGGCATGAGGCTAGCTCAACACCATGTGTGCATCAGTTGGCTACCTGTTGCCGCTCTTGGCCTGCCTCCAGATCTACAGAAGTGCAGATGCAACCCACATGAGGCATGGCCCTTTCGGCTTCTGGCTAGTGGTGATGATCCTTCTTCCAGGCAGCGGTTCAGCGAATGACCAGATTGGAGCGCGGCAATAGCTTAGTCGGTAGTACACCGCCACCAAAGCAATAGCGGCCGGCTAGTGTTGGCACGCGGCTTCGACGTGACGAGTGTGCTTGTGGCACGTGGCTATCTCAGTGTCTGATGGGGCATTCGCCCGCTAGGCCTCCACCACAGGAGTGCGGCCCAAAGTCATGGCGATCTCCATCCACTGTTGATCTGCTTTGGCATCTCTATTGCCACGATTTACAATTTTTTGATGGGAAACATGGCAGACGTGAAGAAGAACACTTAGGCTTTGGAGGTTGGCGGTTCCATCTCACATGCTCTGTGTGCCGAGTCGAGAAGATTTCAAGGAGTACCCACACTTGATCAGAAGAAGTATGTGTGTCAGACGATCAACGTTTCGCAACAAGTCTTCTCCACAAGGGGGGACGATGGTCTTTGAGATCCACTTCGAGGTGAAATCCCTAGGTCTGATCTTAAGTGGTTATACCTGGCTATGGTGGTTCACTAGTCATCTCTTTGTTGAAGACATGGTCTGGCGTCACGACCTACTCTAGGGTGAAAATAGTGTTTGGGCACTGTTACCTTCCGGTAGACATCGTTTCAGATAAGTTTTTTCGAAGTCGAGGTGTTGTCACCACTGCTAGAGGTATTACTACTGCAAGTCGCTAATTGTTTAGGCAGGGTATTTTGTTTTTGTTTTGTTCTTCTTTTGTTTTGCTGCCATGTACATCCTTAGTATCTAGATTTGTTCTTGTTGTTGCAGAGGTTGGGTGTAACTCTAATTATCGAAAAAAGGACTCCACTAGTGCGCGGACATGCGAATTTTCGCTCTGCGCCGACAAAAACAAAGTTGACAGAAAAAAAAGAAAATTTCCCTGCTAACTTAAGTTTGTGCTCGCTCGACTGGGAGCGGACATTTCCCCTTACTATGGCATGGAGCTTGCTGTTCCGCGGACGAAAACTTGCCGCAGAGAGAGAAACTGAAGCAAGGTTTCGGCCAACGGGCCAAGGCCTGGTACTGGTCCGTTTGACATACGAGCCTGGACCTGGGCCTCACGGAGTTCATTAAACGATTACAGCCGTTCTTTTTTTTCATCCCGACAAGTACATCTATTCTTTTGTTAGACTCTTGTATGTCCAACTGCTCACTTATATCTGTTAGACGTTTTAGCTTTGTGAATGTAATGTATTTAGACGTATTTTAATGTATAGGTTCGTAGAGATTCAAAATAAACCTAATATAGTAAAAACGTCTAAATACATTCATTTCACAAAGCTAAAATGTCTTATATTTTCAAACGGAGGGAGTACATTTATTGTACATCTTGCGCATTTTCTATTTTCTTCACGGGGATTGATCGACGATGTTCATATCCCGGAGAGGATGGCCTGTGATCCTTTCGTGCATTGGTAATTTCTTTTACTAGATATAAGGTGACCCCGGTAGCTTGGGAGGACCCAAAACCCGTGCACTTTAGATGATCTGAGAGCGGCACAGCGACATTAACGCATGTTGTAAGGTGAGCAAGTCGGGATCGACGAGACGATGGAGGTGAAGAGGATGAATAGGCAAGTGAAAATATATGGATTAAAATCAAAACGAGTATGCTCTCTCTTCTCTTTTTTGTTGCATTTCGCACGCCTATCGAGAAGGTTGTGACCCGAGCAGACTATAGTTGTATAGCTACCTTACCACGATCATTGTTTGACTAGACAGTCATTCTTTATTTATACATGAGTGTAACCCCACAAAAAAGCACGTCACACGTACAAAGCGTTGCGCATCCTAATTCACATAAAAGGACTTCACGTACACAGGAGTTGGATGCAATACACATCCTGATTCACGTACACATGGGCCCACAAATGCAACACGCTCGCATGTTCCAGTTAGCGTAAAGATTGTTTGATGATTAGATTTAGATTTAATAAGATATTAGTCTTATTGGAAGAGTCCATGTTCAACCCGAAAGAAAACACCATGTTTTTTTTTTCAGACCGATGTATCTCATCTTCACTACTCCCTCCGTTTTAAAATATAAGACGTTTTAGCTTTATGATAAAAGTGTATCTAGATCCCTTCAGTGTATAGGTTTATTTAGATTTAAAGTGAACCTACACTAAAAATGGTCTAGATACATTCTTTTCACAAAACTAAAACATATTATATTTTGAACGAAAGGAGTAGATCGTTTTTCTTCCTTAAGGTTCTATACTACATGGCTCTCAACAAAAAGATAAAATAAAAAACAATCGTCAGGCTACACCTAAATTACAAATACTCATCTCTTTAGAAAAACAAAGAACAAGACAATAGCCTAGTGGTTGGGTTACAGTTGGTGCATCCCAACGACCGAAGTTTGATCCCTGTTAGGGACGAATTTCTGGAATTCTCTGGACGACCTGTTTTTACTATATCAAAAAAGTGTCTAGTTCCTCCTAGCACTGTTTTATCTTTTCTCTTTAGAAAAACAAAAGTTTTTTTTATATCTCTTCCATACTCTAGCTCTCTTTTCTTGCTCTGGACCTCCCAATATGCTTGGAGTTTACTCAACTGAGCCTTGGTATGCACGTGTGAAGGGTCTGTTTGAATCCATTTAAATGTTACATTAACTTAATATTAGTTGATTCCACCATAATTAAAATTGTGCAATACTTATAAGAGAGACCATAGATCATTTTCATTCAAGTGTGACATCGTAAGGGTACATGAAGCTAAACTTTGAATCATGAGTTAGAAAATAAAGTATTCATACTAATCCAGTAATGTGCGTGTTATATGAACAAATTAGAGTTCAGATAACAAGCCGGTTGGTAATTACAACTAAGTTAGTCCATCTGATGAGTAGCTTTGAATTAATTTCAGGACATGCAGTTGTGAGATGGCAGTAGAATACATGACTTGCAAATTGTGAAATGGTAGCAAAATACAGGAGAGCCATAGCCTGTTATTTGTGAATAGTGAGACGGTAAACATTAAAGATCAATAGAAAAATGGCCATACAATATCATTTAAATTAGAATTGGTGCATAGACAAATCCATTGGAGAAATGGCTATTTTTGCAAACAAGTAATGTTATAACATTAATTGTACTTATTATATCAAAGAAACAAATATGATTAATTGTAATTATCATTGCATTCTCTTTAATTGGTTTTAATTTTTTTTAAGATATAATACATTAGAGGTGATGCTAAGAATAATGGTTGTAATAATACCAATAATATTAATAACCTTATAGCCTAGCACTGGTCAATCTACCATTTTGTAACAACATTGGTAGTTCAGACAAAAATTCAGAGTTCAGGTATCATGGCATTTGGTTGTATATTAGTAAAATTAATTATACTATGTGATTTGTTTGCTGATCCACACGTGAGTCATCCAGATTTTACAGATTATATTATATCATAAGGTCATATTTATGATTTGGATCCTAAGCTTTGAGATGACGTTTGGATTTAGCCAAAACAAATCGTACGTGGGAGGAGGGTCAGTGGGTTTCACATTTTAGCTAGAATGCTTAGTTTCAGACGAGGTCGAAATACACAAACTAATGGTTTCTCCCTATCCTTCACAATAAGTTCCTCCCAAGGCACGATTAGTATATTTCAAAATATTCATCCATCGAGAAAATCGGCATCATAGAATTACACATCAACGCCCCAGTAGTGATACTATTACAACCTTCATTATCTTGAAACAGAGGATACCAATTTTTTAACTATTCATATATAAATTGATTACCGAAAATGGCCAGAAATTATAAAATTAATTTCAGGATATCTTCTAATAAATTTGTATATTTTTTAAACAACATATTTGCATATAAAAAATGGACCAATTTATACTAGGAGTAAGCATTCATATCTACAATGTAACATATTTTAGAAGAATGTCGGATTCAAAATGATAAAGAAAATGAGAGGCAGGGTTCTATCAAAAGAAGATAGATATTTTCCAACAATTTCATCATGAGAGAATTATTCTTCTATTCTCTTGAAAAATTGTAACTTTCTTTCTCGAACAAATTCTACATACTAAAGATGATCCTTGAAACACTTTTGTCTCAAACAAATTCTAAATAGTTAGATAATGCCCTCGCATTGGCGAGGGCCATTGTGCTAGTTCATAAGAATAATACTACCTCCAGCGTTACCAAGGCGAAGACTTGCCACACTCCCGATCAAGTCCAAGATCCAGCGCGAGCATTCTTGTGTGCATAAGTCCTAGCTTTTACTAAGGTGGACTTGAAATGTTCTGTTAGGATAGATTTGCCCGGACAGAGTTTTGAGTTTTTTCACACAAAATAGATCATATTGGAGGCTTATTATCAAAATCTTTTGAATATTTTGAGTTTTGGTTGTTATATTCCATTGATTAAATGAATCTCTATACATTTACCGATATTAATTCAAAATTGAACTACTAGTGTGTGATAGATAACTCACAAAAATAAAATAAAAAAGCATTCCCATGTAGCCCTAGTAACGCAATGTACCTAGTTGGTGTTGAATAATTCAAGACTTTTATATGAACATGCCGCCAATTTGCACTATGTTCCGATTTTTTAAAAGAATATAAAAATTAGTTTAGAAATATCATTCTTCCCGCATAGAGTCCTCTCACGAAGTATCTGTCCATGAAGCTTTATCTTGGCAACAAAGTCCAGAGAAGGACCATATATGATATAAGGACCGAATACATCATATAAAACCTAACCAAAACAAAAAAAACATTTTCCTAAAGTACACAAGAACCTTAGGTCCATGTTACTACTATCAATATTAGTTTTTGGCAAAAACAAACTATATCAGAATCCGTGAAACAAATACGAAATTAAATACCATCAAAAAGGACATGGCGAGGGATTTTTTCTCCTGACATGGATGGCAGCGTGATTTCCGTATCGATCAATATTAGCTCGAGGCACTATAATTTTTTAGCACGTTTTGTGAGTTGGATATTTGGTGTGTGGTTGATAGGCTGTGTGCATCCTAATTATGCAGATGCCAGATGTAAACATTACTCTTAAATAATATATGCGCTCATTTCCAAAAAAAATAGCATCGGAAACTCAACTACAAAGCAGACACAACGCGGACATGTTACATCCATTAGATGATACAGCCATTCTTTTTCGTCCGAGAAGTACATCCATTCTTTTGTTAGAGACTATATTATATGTCCACTATGTACTGAATTCTGCATTCATGGTACCTACATGGACGTTGCAATTCAGATCGTAGGCAATTGTCTCTACATACTACATGCTCATTTTGTTTTTCGTCATGGGGATCCATTGACGATGGCCATGTCTCATGTGCCTGCATGTCTTAAAATAGGTTTTCGTTCCGCTTTATAAATAAAGCCACATTAGCCGAATAAGATACATGGTGATGGGGAGACCTCTTACAACAGATCAAGAAAAACAAGAAGACCAACACTTGCCATCGAGGATAACAAGCAGAGACCCGGGAGAACCGGGACTCCAGAACGACGCCCTCAAGAGGGTGACGACACACCACGCCACCGCCGCCGAGACCGAGGGTCAAGGGTTTTCACCCGGAGTCCTATCGCGTAGAAGGTAGCCGCCACGACGCCCCCAAGAGGGTAACGATCCCCGCAGGCACCGCCGCCGTAGGTGCTGAAGCACTGAGCTTTCGCCCGAAAAACCTTCGTGCCGCTCCCCGTTACCCGCCCATGCTCGCTATCCCCAAGCGAGGCCTCTGTCACACGATCTGGGGGCTACCGGAGCCGAAACGCCGCCAACACCAAGGTCCCCCAACGTCCGCTCCTCGCCATCCACATGACCAAGAAGAAGGGCCACCGCCGCCGCCACGTCGCTCGCCGAAGAGCCATTCGTGCAGTCCACCTTCCGGGGCTGCTGCCCCGGCATCCACAAGCTAGAGCCAAGACTCCGGCCAACGCCGCATCGGATAGCCGCGGAGGAAGACGGGATAAGCCAATCACGGGCATGCAAGCGTCGGCGCGGCAACCTAGGGAAGGGAACTGCCCCCCATCACCTATGGTGAGCGCCGTCCGGGGGCCACAATAGTGCCACTTAGACCTAGATCAGGCCCGGCCAGGCCCAAATCGGACCTAGATCGGGCCCAAGCGGCTCCGCCGCTGCCCTGCTGCAACCAAGCCGCCATACCACCGCTGCCATGCTTCCCGAGCCACGCCAACCACCATCGTCTTCACGCCAGCCGTGCCGCCATGCCCCGCCGCCGGCAGATCTTGAGCCACGCCGCCGCTGCAGACGCTCCCCGAGGAAGTTGCAGGCTACCGCCGCGAGACCTGTGAGCCACCACCGAGAATCCCCACAGCCACGCCGCCCGGGGACCAGCTGCTCCGCCAATCGAGCTCGTCGTCGTCACCGAACCGCACCGCTGCCAGACACGCTCCCCCGCGATGAGTCGCTGGCGTCGGGTAGAAGAGGACCCGCCGCTGCCGGCACCGCACGGACTTTGCCGGGAGGCGTGCGCCGGCGACGGCGGGGAGGGAGGGGAGGAGGAAGGGTAGGGGCGGCGCGATTAGGGCGGCGTCTCGGTCGCCCGCGCGGGGGCGACGCGAGACGCGAGACCGAAGGAACAAGTGCCCGGCCATGTGCCTGCATGTGGTGGTGTGGATTCATGAAGCATCTGATTTTCCGTAGTCGTGAGTGGTCATAGATGACGTAACATTTAGTTGCTTAATTTTCAAAATAATAGTTGTCCTGCATTCATGGATGGGATTGAGTCCCCAGCGATTGCGAAACCGGTCCTAATAGACGGCACAATCCACACGAACTACTGGAAATTAAAGCCCTACGTACCTCATCATCATCAGAAAATAAAAAGGACCAAAAGAATCCGAAACCATGAGATGGACACTCCCAATCCCAAAGACCAGGCATGACCTGACGTCATTCCGGCTCACAATGACCTGAGTGAGACCATATATATGTAGCCAAATTAAAGAAAACCGGCCGTCCGGCGACACGGCACGAGGATGCGCGCAGCAGCGCGTAGCCGGCGGGCCTCCGCGCACCGCGTGACGGCATCCGTGACCGAACCGCGACGGCGAAAATCACTTCTCGGCCGCGTCGCTTAGTGCGGGCCTTCTGGGGAGATTACGCCAGCCAGCTAGCTTCCCTCCCCGCGGCCGGTATGTATATATGTGAGTATGTGATACGCTGCACGCAGACAACGACTTCGGTTGGTGGCACGGAGCGTTTGGAGGTGGCTCCCGACCGTTGTTCTTTTCCAGAGACATGGCTGATGAGGTCGTGGTGGTGCCGGAGAGGGACGGCGGTGGCGGTGGCGGCGGCAGGAGGAAGCCGCAGGGGTGGAAGTGCATGCCCTTCATCATAGGTACGCTTCACAAGAGAAAACCCCGTTCTAGATTTCCGTACGTCCCGTCTCTCCGTCCAGCTAGCTTTTTTTCCGTTGTTGGAAATTCTCCCAACATCGTTCATCCGATTAGTACCGTACAGGAGCTACTAGCGCAGCCAGACTCCAAGCAACAAGCTTATGAGGCTTGAACAATTAGTTCTGGGATGGATGACGCCGACCCCTCCAAGCTGATTTATGCGTGCTTGCTTAATTTCTTCCACTACACCTGACTATCTCCACGTGTTTAGCCTTCTAGCATCTTCTTTCCGCTTTCTTGTTTTCAGTGTCTGCCGATGATAGTTTATTATGTAGAATCGTTCCTGTATGTGCTTAAGATGATGAGATGCTCATATATATGGTGACAAACGCCGCTTGATTTATAAAAAAATCATGCATCCAGTTTTCCTTAAAACAATATGCAAGTTCTTCCACTCATCCGTAGGGCTTGTTTGATTCATAGGATAGAAAAAGTATAGGAATAGGAAAAACAAAGGATTGAGATGTCATGCCAACTTGAATCCTATAGGAAGAGAAATTTTGTTTGATGTAGCAAAGAAAATTTTCCATTAGGTCTGATCTAATACTTTTTTCTATAGAAATTGCACTACAAGATTCCTATAGGATTAATTCCTATAGGCCTATGAATCAAACAATTACATAGGAAAAAATCTCATAGGATTCAAATCCTACACAATTCCTATTCAATTCCTATGAATCATACAAAAGCTTAGACATAATAAGTTGTTGCATCATACGACAGGGGAAAAGGCGATCAGCAGTGCCCATAACTAACAGTAGTGGAGGAAAGCCTAGTAGCGGCATTGCATGCCAAATCGGCATCATCGATATCTATCTGCCAGGCGACTAACTCGTGGATGCTTGTAAGGCGTACGCGGGCGGCGTACCACGGGCATGCCACCGGTAATAGACATGCCGGTAACGTATCTAGATACATGCATTTTCAAAAAAAGTATTACAAGGTCCTACGTGTGAACAGAGGGAGTACTAAACTTTGACCGTCTTCTAGACATGTTCAACACTTCAGCTCCTTAATTGGATTTTCATATGCACCGTATCAGGACACTTCAAAAATAAGCGTACTTTTAGGTTTTCCTAAGTTTTCTTTTTTGAACAACGGTATGGCCCTGAAAGGCCTAGCTACATCATATTAACATCGGCGGGGTACAATTTATAGAGGGTACTATCAAAGGAAAAAATGCATAACAACCCTCAAACTTTACAGAAAGCACCCTAAATAGCTGTCCGGAACCACAATCGAGGCCTTCGCCTCCACCACCAGATTCATGACTGCATCGCTTGGCCGCCCTCGCTGCCACAGGGGACGAGATCACTTGGAGCAGCATGCACGAATGACCTCCAAATTGGAGATTGAACAAATGACATCCATGGCGTCTAGAGAGGTCGCCTCTTCTTCTGAAGGTCACAATGGAGAGCGAAGGCCACTATGTGGAGATCTCCAACTTGCATCATCGATCTTCCGCGTGACCACCTGGAATCGTCAAGAGCAGCATCAACATGCACTTCTTCCATGTCTGCACCTCATGGACGAATAGGCGGAAGGCACCCATCGCCTCCGCTCCAACCTAGGCTGCTGCCACAAACAAGCGCATTATTGTCGAGGGAGGTGTAGGTAGTGCAACCCTTCTCCACATCTGTCCCTATCCATAGGAGCACCATGAGGAAGAGGAACACAACCAAACGTTGCTGGACTCGGCCTGTGAGCCCTCTCGAAGCACCCCATATGGTCGTCATAACGCCAACCACAATTCTACCAGAACAAACTACCCCTAAACTACTAGTACTACTGTACAGGGAGGGCCCCCTCACTCATCTCGTTGTCGGCTATCGCCGAAGGCGAAGAGGGGAGGGGAGGGTCCAACCGGACCTAAATCTGGAGGAAGAGGGGAATGGTGGGGAGGGAAAGGGGCCAAGAGGAGTCCGCGAGCCTGACCCGATATGGTGTAACAACTTTTCTAAGTCAAACCTTTTAATGTTTTGACCAACTTTATAAGAATGTAACAGGGGCAAACACAACCACGATAAATGAAAAGTTCATTATTTGCCTTAAATGGAAATTCTGTTTTCGTGGTTGTTCCACCGGAAAAGATAGTTCATTTTCACTTTTGTTTCCCCTAAAAAATTCCGTTCTCGCTCCACAAAATCCTGTTTTCAATTATGTGTTATCTCATATCTTTGTTTTTCTATGAACAGTCAGAAACCCTCCATTATGTTTTCGTCCCTACTATTACACAGAAGGCCACCGAGATTTGCAAGGGTCTAAGTACGCAACTACGATAAAACGAAAAGTTTGGTAGTATCATAATTTGCAATATATAGAAATTCCGCTTCCATGGTTGTTTGACCAGAAAACACAGTTTCATTTCCACTTCCTTTTTCACCGTGTTTTTGTTCCGGAAACTCCTGTTTTTGTTTCTGTATCTCTCCCGTCTTCGCTTGCCCCGATAAAGTCCGAAACTCTCCACTCTGTTTTTATCCCTAATTATATACAGAAGGCCACACGTAGCCTGCGTGCGTGAGCAAAAATCAGAGCCAGGATGAACATATGAAAAGAAAAGCTTCACACTAGTTGCAACTTTGTACGCCACGCTAGCATATTCTACACACGAATAAACTCACAGCAGTCTGTGTACATCTTTACTGAGTGTCTGTCATTTTCTCTGCATGCAGCAATCGTGACATTTGAGAATGTTGGGTCTTTTGGGGTGACAGCAAGCCTGACGGTCTATCTTGTGAAGCGCTTCAACATGGGACAGCTCACGGCAGCAAACATTACCACTACCTTCTTCGGTACGCTCAACTTTGCGCCTTTGCTAGGCGCCTTCATCTCCGACACCTACTTGGGAAGGTTCAGGACCCTAGCCTACGGATCCGTCTTCAGCTTCCTGGTATGTCCATGCCACGGCTACTGCTCTTTTATCTGTCTCATTGCACCTCTTGTGTTGAAAACAGGAAATTCAAGATCAGTTCTCGTCGAAATAAGTCTAGCAAATCCATTTCGAGAAAATTAAGTCTAGCAAATGAATGGAATAGCCAACAATACTGATTAACATGTGAAATGGAATGTGCAATGAACTACAAAAACATGAATAACCTTTGCATGAACTACAAAAACATGAATAGCGCAACTGCACTAAAATTTCTAGAAGATGCTGGAAAATATTATCAACTACTATTAAAATTTGCATCTAATCGGTTTATTTATTTTTTCTAAAAACAGGGGATGCTGGGATTGACTTTATCTGCATCACTTCCAGCTCTCAAACCACCAGGCTGCAATCAAACAACCCAATTTGGTGAGCACTGCAATAGTCCATCAACACTCCAGCTGAGTGTGCTATACCTTTCTCTTGGGTTTCTAACCATCGGTGGTGGAGCAATCAGACCATGCAGCCTGCCCTTTGGAGTAGACCAATTCGATATGACTGATGAAAAAAGCCGAAAGGGCCTATACAGCTATTATAACTGGTACTATGGCACAACTGCTGCTGCCCTGGTGTTCTCTTTGACTATTGTCGTCTACATCCAGAATGACATCAGCTGGCCAATAGGATTTGGCATACCCACATTTTTCATGTTTATGTCAATTATTGCCTTATTTATGGGTACAAGACTCTATGTCCATGTACCACCTGAGGGAAGCATCTTCACTGGAATTGCCCAAGTTTTAGTGGCATCATTTAAAAAGAGAAGACTGGAGCTTCCATATCCCCACGATATAAATCAACAAGAGTTGCTGCTCTACAACGCTCGCACGAGGGGAAACCGTATTTTCAGACTGCCCCTTACTTCCCAGTTCAGGTATAATAAAGATATTAGCCTAGTGGAACTGTCACAACACACCCATAAAAATACAATAGGACACTGTCTCATTCCAAAAAGCATCATGTTTTTCCAAGAAAAAACTATTCTTGCGGAGATTAAGATTTTTTTGTGTAACTTTTGTTTATTACGTATTAATAAGTTGGAGGACTTGTACATATAAGTGTTACGATAATACTGTGTATATCCAACCTTACAAACTAGGGTTAAGAACACCGGCACACATCTATTTACCAAGTAGCTACATCCCATATACTTGATAGAAACATGCAGAAAAATCCATGTGTTAGTAAATTTAAGCTCTTTTTCTCCAAGTAAAATGAGTATAATGTCCTGCATGCATGAATAAAGTGAAATAGAAACACAGACAACGTGATAATCATGTCGAGAAAAAATACTAATCATTTGAAGTAATATTGAGATGCTAATGTATACCCACTTTTCATTTTGATTCATCCTCAGCTTTCTAAACAAAAGTGCAATTGTAAGGGATGTTGATATAAATGATGACGGTTCTGCAAGAAACTTGTGGGAGCTTTGCAGTATTCAGCAGATAGAGGAGCTTAAATGTTTGATAAGAATTGTGCCTATTTGTCTTTCTGGCATCATGTGCTTTATCGTGTTGACTCAACAGTTCACGTACATAATATTACAAGCATTAACAATGGACTGTCACCTTGGGGCACACTTTGAAATTCCAGCAGCCTCTGTTATATCCATATCCTTCATTGCCCTAAGTGTATTCATCCCCATCTATGACCGACTTCTAGTGCCTATGGCTAGAAGATTCACCGGGGTGGAAAGTGGAATTACACTTCTTCAAAGACAGGGTATAGGATTGGTGCTTTTTCCCATTTCAATGGTGGTAGCAGGACTTATTGAACGCAAAAGGAGGAACTCAGCTTTGTCTAATGGAGGAATATCACCAATGTCAGTCTTTTGGCTTGCCCCCCAATTGGTTTTAATGGGTATTGCTGAGGCCTTCAATGCAGTTGGACAAATTGAATTCTATAACAAGCAGTTCCCTGAGCACATGCTAACCCTAGCAGGATCCCTGTTTTATGTTACTTTAGGTGGAGCAAGCTACTTGAGTACTGCTCTGGCAAACACCACAAAAAAGATAACCAGCAGAGATGGCCATAAAAGCTGGTTGACAGAGGATATTAATCGCAGCGAACTTGACTATTACTTCTATCTCATTGCCCTCCTAGGAGTACTAAATGTTTTCTACTTCCTTATGTGCTCACACTACTATCAATATAAATCCATGTCACTCCATGCTGAAGAGTCCATGACAATACAGACCAAGGTAGAGACAGATGCAGATGCAGATACAGAGATCAAAATTGATAGAGATGCACATAACAATTAAGTATATTGCAACGGAATTTTGTCCAGAACTGCAGAACAGAATATATACTTTGGGCAAATTCCAAGATGACTTAATGTTCTGCAACATGGCACACAGATTCTCCTATTATCTTTTGAATGTGACGATAAACAAGTGTACCGTAGTTTAGCCAGGAAGGATGGCTATTATCTAAAGAGCATAAGGAAAGAGTTAAAGGTCTATTGTGCTCGAATTTTATGAAGTGTGAGTTTCTAGAACTTAGTGAATCCATCGATACTACTGTGGTACCTAATTATATTTGTAGTATATCGGCAAGTACGCACGGACCGTACTTGAAACTAGTCAGTTAGATCAAACCAATCAGGTTCGTGCCTCCATTCATAGGTGACCAATGGTTGCTTAGCATGTGAAGAAGTAAACAGACAAGTCAAATAAGATTTCGATTAAAATTTCAGGCGAGTTCCAACAGTATGGCTATCGGGTGGTCCTTCATATACTTAAACTGTTTCAAACGAGCATTTCCAGAAAAAGAAATCCAAACCATACAATTTGTAGACTTTAGAGTTGATATATTTAACTTCTAATAGGATGTTAAGGATATGCACGATTGCACATCCAAACGAGTCAACCGAAATCAAATAGTAGCAATGTTTTCTATACAGTTAGAATCTAGAGTAGCCAAAAGCATCTTTTTAGGGAAGGAACATGCTAATTGTTAAATTTACACACTGTGGGAAGTCATGGAAAAATAACCATACCACCACAAACTTTGCCTAGAGCAAACCTCATCCTCAATGGCCTTCCTAGCATTACCTGTAGAATTAAATAAGCAACTCGAGGTCATTTGTTTGATCATTTTATGAACTGACATTTAACAATAGAAATTTGTAAGGTAACTCTTGCCATAAAAAACATTTTGATCCATAGCTTCCTTGGCGCACCTAGCCTCATATCAATTGAGAACTGGACAATGTAGACTTGGGAGGGCCTCTAGCAATCTATCACATAAAACTAATAAAGAAAATGACTTCCTCATAGTGCCAACATCCGAGAGTATAGGATCTGTCGGTAGTGCGAGAACAATATGCATGAATGATATCACCTTTTAGGAAGAAAGGTGACCACACAACTAGATTCATGAACAAACACCCAATTAAAAAGTTAAAAGCCTTATATCAGCTGATATATAGGGATTGATATTCGTGAATAAACACCCAGATTAGCATATGCCTATTCAGGACCAGATCCAAAGTGATTGATATTGTTGATCAGACCAATCAGAGGTTAGTACCGTTGGGCCTCCAAGTTCCTGCCAGATATATTCTAAAGCAAATGGAAAAACAGACGAAAATAATGAAAAATGAAGGTGCACTTAACAAGTCTTCCAAGTGAGTCAGAAACTCATAATACCTTATGTCAAACTCCACACTCATGTGTGAAAAGGCTCCTGAAGTACTCCCTCCATCCAAAAGAAGATGCCAAGGATTTGTCTAGATTCGTGTGTATCTTGACATGTTTTAGTGTATGGATACATTTGAATATAGACAAATCTTCGACATCCTTTTGTGGACGGAGGAAGTAGTTATGCTAGACTTGTATCGTCCAACTTACAACACCTTTACTCGCAAAAAAAAAAACTTACAACACCGTTCATACGAATGTTACTAAACTATCTCTTCTAATCTCAAGACTAGCAATACAAAAGTACATACCAGTATCGAGTTTGTCACTTACAAATCAAGCCCCATCTTGACTGCGTAACCATGTACAGTCCCACACAGTCCAACGTCACCACAACCAGCGCAAGCTAGAGCAGTGCTAATCATAGTCACAACATTATGAATTGGCCCCAACTAACGAAGCAACCCTTTAAACACCAGTGCCTCCTCGAACAAATCATTGTGTACTAACCCGGAGATCATTGCATTCCAGGTAATTATACCTGGATCTCTCATTTCACTAAACAAATTCCACGCCTTAATGGGGCCTTGATGAGGCAGCCACATTTGGCATATGAATCGACCAGTGCAGTTCGAACGAAAGGATTGGAATCCTAGCCCAACCATGGAGGAACTCAGTGAGCAGGGTGTCACGCAAGCCCAGCTGCCGCAAGCGATGCACCAACCAAGGTGAACGAGTTTGGGCACACTCCTTCCCTCACCATACCGACAAACAAGCCAACCGCCTCATCGAACGACCTGCTATTCTCATTTTGGTAGATCGCCGAGGAGCAGGCGACAAGATCCCTAACAGGCATTTTATCGAACAGCTCGCGTGGTTGGACAGAACCAAGACGTCCAGGTCCTTGGAACCGTTTCGTCGAACACCTTCCATGTGCCGATGTGCGCCTACCACCCATCACTCAAGAGTCTTTCTACCGACTAGATGACGAATGGCTATAGTACATGGGAGAAGAGTCCATCAGTCAGACCACGAAAGCCCTGCCCATGCTCGCAAGGAAACGAGACAAAACTGAGGCGATTGGGAAGAAGTAAACTGTGAGGACCCAACGGGCTTGCTCTCACGATCAGCTCGCTCGGCTATGGATTTTATAAACTGGTGTCCCTGACCACGTCTTTAGAGCAAGTACAATAAGATACAGTCAGCTGGCTATAAGAAATAAAATAGGATAGTTTAGATGAGGTGGAGGAGAGAGAGGAGGAGAGAGATTGTAAGCCGGCTGTAAGTTAAGAGTCAGCTCTAGTACGTGCTCCTAAGCACTTTATAAGAGTGACATGTGGGTCACATATTAATTAAGTACTATACTTTTGTAGTCAACTATTGTACATATTAGCTATAGAGCTGGCTATAGCTGATGTATCACTTCCTTATAGCCAACAACCGACTATATTATTGAACTTGCTCTTAGTTATCAAGTGTCTTTTTTTTAAGAGCATGCCAAGAGAATGCCTTATCTTTATAGAAGGACGCAAAACACCAATTACAAGATAGGCAGATCTTCAGCTGCGAACAACTGGTCTGGCCAAACTCTCCAGTGCGCACACACACCCTCCAACACCTAAAGCATACTCTCGCGTCACTTGTCTACTCCCTCCGAGAACCGTCATCTCCCAAAGCCTTAACTCCTCAGTTGGTGGCTTGTAGGACATTACTGTTGGAATTTTTTTCTAAATATATTTTTATTTCAAAAATTCCTGAAAATCCTAGAGCCCCATGTAGGCCATTCATGCATGACAAGAGGTAGAAAAAATATTTAGTCCCGCATTGCTAGTTGAAGGAAAGTTTTACCACTTTATAGGGGACTCTTCCACCACTTGGTAAAAGGATGAGAAGGATAGAGACATATGCGCGTGCTCCTCCTCCTCCGTCCGTCTCGCCACGAGACGCGCGCTGTGGGTTGCGCGAATCTCGCCTAGCCGACTTTCTTTTTGTCACGCATGAACGGAATATGAACAGTCTACGCGAGTGTGTTTTAATATAAACTTAGTAGAGAATTAATTCGAGCTTAGTAGAGGTTGTTCGGCTTTGGCCATTACCTGTTCATTTCATCTCCCGACGCTCATGTTCGCCTTCCTGCATGTGCCTATAAGAGAGAGAGGTCACTCCTCTCCTCAAAAACACACAACACCTCTGCACCTGCAGTTCTAGAGCATTGCCCTGCCTACAGGATCTTCTCTATCCCGTCTTGCGGCGTGCACCGCAAGCCGGGACAATAGGCTCTGAGACCCCGCTTCTTCGAGTCCTGCACGGGAAAAGGGTGATAAAGTTTTTGGGTAGCGCTGTTAGCGTGACTACTGGCTTCATCATGGCTAGCGACAGTCGCCGACGTCTTCCCCAACGACGACTTATTTCCCAACATCGACAACCTATTCCTCAACGACATGGCTGACGACAACACCAATATCAACATGGGCAGTTCCTCTGTTGTGTTGTATACCATCTGTAACACCCGGACTCCGTTTCTGGGCTATCAATCCTGGAAGCTTAATAGGATATCTAGACTAGACCCACAGACCAACGCTAGTATTTTCTATGCACTTTGTCCTCACTCGTGCGCACCCGGTACCCAATTTCCGGTCGGTCAGCCATCCTCAAATTTCTCTAGGCGAAGCACGCTTAACCTCAGAGTTCTTTTCAGATGAGTTTCCGGAAAAGAAGTTGCAACTTGTTGATATGGGTATCCTGTCAATCCTACTAAGCCATGCGCTAGGGTCTCACATACACCCACCCTTAGAAGATCGACGCCCTCGTTGATTAACCACAAGCTAGGAACATCCCCTCTTGGCACACGTCTATGCATCCAGTGCCGACACATGTGTCATGCTGTGTCCACTCTGGCCCACACGTGCCATGCTCCACACGTCCTTCTATTGACCCGCACAAGCCCATGTAACCGGGAGGGTCGGCTCTGATACCACTTGTAACACCCCGGACTCTCCATGATCGGGTTGTCAATCCTGGCAGCTTAATAGGATATCTAGACTAGACCCACAGACCAACAATAGTCTTTTCTACGCACTTTGTCCTCACTCATGCGCACCCGGTACCCACTTTTGGGTTAGTCACCCATCCTCAAATTTCTCTAGGCTAATCACGCTTAACCTCAGAATTCTTTTCAGATGAGCTTTCGAAAAAGAAGTTGCAACTTATTGATATGGGTATCCTATCAACCCTATTAAGCCATGCGCCAGGGTCTCACACCATCTTCCTCCATCTCGTTTGTTTTAATCTTTATCTGCTAAATCACATGATTAGTTTATTTTATATTATTATATTCATGTTTTTCTACTGTTTATTATGGTTATTTCTCTTGGTAAGTTTCTATTTTTATCAACAATTCAAAAACCCTATAGGCAATTTACTCCAAGTGGTTTTGTTGCATAAATTTGTGTTGTCTAAATTTGGAACTTTTATTGGTAAAGGCTATGAGTGCAGTGGTTTGTTCCGCCTGTCACTGTCAAATGCTTGTAATACCGTTGTGAATCATGTTTCGTCGGATCTTGTATCAACTGCCTGGCATTCACGTCTTTGTCATGTTAATTTTATTTGCATGACACGGTTAGCTAAAATGAGTTTAATCCCAAACTTCACTACTATCAAGAGATCTAAGTGTCAAGCTTGTGTGCAAGCAAAACAACCTCGCAAGTCACATACGACTAGAGAGGTGAGAAATTTAACACCACTAAAGCTCATACATTCCAATATTTGTGAGATGAATGGTGTGTTGAAAAAGGTGGAAAGAAATATTTCATGAAGTTGATCAATGAATCTATGAGATACTATCATGTGTATCTTCTGAAATTATAGGATGAGGCTTTGAGTTTCTTCAAAATCTATAAAGCTGAAGCAGAAAACCAACTTGATCGAAAGATTAAGAGACTTAGGTCTGATCTTGGTGGAGAGTATTTTTCCAACGAGTTTGATTCTTTGTTTGCAGAACATGGCATAATTCATGAGAGTACGCCTCCCTAATCACCCCAGTCAAATGGGGTAGCCAAAAGAAAGAACCGTAACATATTTGGTTAACGCCATGTTAGACACGTCGGGTCTCTCCAAGGAATGGTGGGGGAGGCATTACTGACTGCATGTAATGTCCTAAACCGAGTTCCCACAAAGAACAAAGAAATTACTCCATTTGAAGAATGGGAAAAGAAAAGGTTAAATATCTCTTACCTATGAACTTTGGGCTATTTGGCAAAGGTTCATGTGCCAATTCCCAAGAAGCGCAAGCTTGGACCAAAAATTGTGGACTGTGTTTTTCTGGGTTATGCTTTTCATAGCATATGCTATAGATTCTTGATAGTAAAATATGGAGTACCAGACATGCATGTTGGTACAATCATGGAGTTGAATGATGTGACTTTCTGTGAGGATATCTTTCTGTAACACCCCGTCCACTCCTGGGCCCGGGGGGTGTCACTCCTGGCAGCTTAGTAGGATATCTAGACTGGCCCCATAGACCAACACTAGTCTTTTCTGCACACTTTATCCTCACTCGTGCGCACCCGGTACCCAATTTCCGGTCGGTCAGCCATCCTCAAATTTCTCTAGGCCAAGCACGCTTAACCTTAGAGTTCTTTTCGAATGAGTTTCCAGAAAAGAAGTTGCAACTTGTTGATATGGGTATCCTGTCAATCCTACTAAGCCATGCGCTAGGGTCTCACATACACCCACCCTTTAGAAGATCGATGCCCTCATCGATCAAGCACACCCCAGGAACGTTCCCTCTTGGCATGCGTATGTGCGTCCAGTGCCGGCACATGTGCCATGCCGTGTCCACTCCGGGCCACACGTGCATGCTCCACATGTCCCGCCACTGATCCGCACACACCCGTGTAATCGCAAGGGTCGGCTCTGATACCACTTGTAACACCCCGTCCACTCCTGGGCCCGGGGGGTGTCACTCCTGGCAGCTTAATAGGATATCTAGACTGGCCCTACAGACCAACACTAGTCTTTTCTGCACACTTTGTCCTCACTCGTGCGCACCCGGTTACCCACTTCCCGGTCGGTCACCCATCCTAGAATTGCTCTAGGCCAAGCACGCTTAACCTTAGAGTTCTTTTCGAATGAGCTTCCGGAAAAGAAGTTGCAACTTGTTGATATGAGTATTCTATCAATCCTATTAAGCCATGTGCCTGGTCTCACACTTTCCCATGAAGGATATGCCTAGCTCATCAAATCAGGAAATACCTCACTCATCAAATCAGGAATTATCTACAATTTGTGAACCTACCATTCCTATGGAACATTCAGAAAATCCTGAGGAGGATGATAATGAAACTCCTAAGAGGGGTAAGAGACAAAGGACTGGAAAGTATTTTGGTTATGATTTCATTGTGTACCTCGTGGATGATACCCCCCACTTCCATTTAGGAAGCCTATGCATCTATAGATGCTGATTACTGGAAGGAACATCTGTAGTCAGATGGATTCCATCTTAGCTAATGGAACATGGGAGATCACCGATCATCCTTATGGGTACAAACCTGTAGGATGTAAATGGGTGTTTAAGAAGAAACTTAGGCCTGATGGTACTATTGAAAAGTACAAGGCAAGACTTGTGGCCAAGGGTTATACTCAAAAAGAAGGTGAAGATTTCTTTGATACTTACTCACATGCATCCAGATTGACCACCATTCGCGTACTACTTTGTTTGGCTGCCTCACAGGGTCTTCTCGTTCATCAAATGTACGTTAAGACAACTTTTCTAAATGTAGATTTGGACGAGGAAATTTATATGGATCAGCCAAATTGTTTTGTAGTAAGTGGCCAAGAAGTAAAAGTGTGTAAGTTGTTAAAGTCTCTATATGGCCTTAAATAAGCACCTAAGCAATGGTACGATAAGTTTGAGTGAACCTTAACCACTACAGGTTTTGTTGTAAACGAAGGTGACAAGTGTGTGTACTATCTCCATGGTGGGACGAGGGAGTCATTCTATGTTTGTGTGTTGATGACATACTGATTTTTGGGACCAACCTTAATGTGATTAAGGAGGTCAAGGATTTTCTATCTCAGTCTTTTGAGATGAAGGATCTAGGAGTAGTTGAAGTTATTTTTGAACATCAAGCTGTTGAGAGATGATGATGGTGGGATCACATTGCTTCAGTCTCACTATGTGGAAAAGATCTTGAGTTGTTTTGGGTATAGAGACTTCAAGTCTTGTCCAACACCATATGATCCTAGTGTATTACTTCGAAATAATCGAGGTATTTCTAGAGATCAATTGACATAATATCAGATTATTTGCTCGCTTATGTATTTAGCTAGTGCTACTAGGCCTAACATCGCTTTTGTTGTGAGCAAACTCAGTCGATTTGTTTCAAATCCTGGAGATGATCATTGACAAGCTCTTGAGAGAGTTATGCGATATCTAAAAGGTACCGCAAGCTATGGCATTTGCTATACTCGGTACCCGAGGGTATTCGAGGGTTATAGTGATTCAAACTAGATATCTGATGCTGATGAGATAAAGGCCACAAGTGGATATGTATTTACACTTGGTGGTGGCACTGTTTCTTGGAAGTCTTGTAAGTGGACCATTTTAACGAGATCAACTATGGAATCAGAACTCGCAACATTAGACACGACCACTGTTGAAGCAGAGTGGCTTCGTGAACTCTTGATGGACTTACTTGTGGTTGAAAGACCTATACCCGCAATCCCAATGAACTGTGCTAATCAAACTATGATTGTTAGGATGAATAACTCTAAGGATAACATGAAGTCCTAAAGACATGTGAAGAGAATATTGAAATTTGTCAAAAAAATGAGAAACTCCGGAGTAATTGCGTTGGATTATATCCAAACATCTAAGAACCTACCAGATCCCTTCACAAAGGGTCTATCACGCAACGTGATAGAAAATGCATCGAAGAAGATGGGTATGAGACCCACAATATGAGTTTTCCATAGTGGTAAACCACTCTATGTGATCGGAGATCCCGTGAGTTAGAATTGGGTGACAAGCTATTGGTTAATTGAGAGGAAAGTATCCCTACTTTAATAAACACCACTCCATGAAGATGCAATACTTTCCTATTCTGCACGGCAGGTTGATTTATTAGCTTAATGTGTTCTAAGTGGCTTATCTTAAGTAGAGATATTGTCCTGCAGAACATCTTTTGAAGAACACACATATATGAGTCTGATTGTTAAACATAGCAGTCTATGAGAGTAGGGTGCTCTTTAATAAACTCATGAAAGGCCATGTAGTATGACGCATAAGCGCCACCGACGTGCAAGTCCCATGTTAGCCTAGTCTCGGTCAAGACTTTGTGTGAAGCTTGGTTCACAGCAAACTTGCAGTTCAAGGCATAGTACACTATACAAGTTGCAGCCTAATGTAGCATAAAGTTCTAGGTGGAAGTGAAAGGATTATGCTCGAGAGGCAATAATAAATGTTTATTATCTTATTCCAAGTTTATAATAGAGGTTTATTTCTCATGCTATAATTGTGTTAACCGGAAGCATTAATACATGTGTGTTTAATAAACAAAGAAAAGGTTCCTAGTAATACCTCTCATTACACTAGCTTGTTCATTAACAAATGATCAAGGTTTCCAGATCATGAACATTGGATGTTGTTAATAACAAGGTCTTGTCATTGGAGAATGATGTGATGAACATTCACCCACAGTAGGTTTAGCAATATGATCATGTCTTCAAAGTTTATATTACTATATCACTCGAAGTAACACTAATCCTTGGACCATGAGATCACCTACCCCACTAATACTAGAGGAGTACTTTAATTCCATCAAACGTCAGACCGTAACAAGGTGATTATAAAGATGTCGTTGGGTACTTAGAAAGTGTTAGTTAAGGCTCGTGGATCAAGAGTGGGATTTTCCATCCTGATGACGGAGAGATATACCCAGGGCCTTGATACATTGCAAATGTATCTACAATTTTTTGATGTTCCATGCTTGGTTTTATCCACTTTCTTGTGTTTTGTCCACACTTTGGAGTACTTTTCATATGATTTCTTGGACTAACCTATTAACAAGAGCCACAGTGCCAGCTGCCTGTTTTCTGCTATTTTTGATTCTAGGAAAGTCAGAAAATGAATATTCTCAGAATTGGACGGGACAAAAGCCGAAGTGCCTATTTTTCCGGAAGTCAACAGATGCCAGAATACGAGACGGGGAGGGGCCAGAGGGCGGCCACACCACCTGGCCACGCGGCTAGGCTTGGCCCATGCCAGGGGCTGGTGTGGCCAGCCCAGGCACCCCCTTGGCCTCCCCTTCCGCCTATAAGATGCCCTCGGGACGAAAACCCTACGGGCCCGATCAAAAATCCACGAAAGAGTCTGTAGCAGCCGTCATCTCCATCCCTAGATCGGGAGGGATCTGAAGCTCTTCCCGGCACCCTGCCGGAGAGGGGAATTCACCCTGGAGGCCTTCTTCATCACCATGCAAGCCTCCGGTGTGATGCGTGAGTAGTTCATCCTTGGACTACGGATCCATGTAGTAGCTAGATGGCTGGTTCTCCTCCTTTGTGCTTTCATGTCTAGATCTTGTGAGCTCCGTTCATGATCAAGATCATCTATTTGTAATTCTGGATGTTGTGTTTGCGGGGATCCGATGAATATTGAGATGCTATTTCAGATTGATTATTTATTCTATCATGTCTTTGTTATTTGTGATCTTGCATGCTTTCTGTTGTTAGTAGCTATCTTGGCCAAGTACATGCTAGCAACTCCAAGAGTTAGTATTTATGCTCGATAGTGGGTTCATGCCTCTGGTAATCTGGGGAAGTGAAAAAAATCTCTAAGGTACTAGATGTGCTGTTGCTACTAGGGAGAAAACAACAATCCTTTGTTCATAGAACAATCGTATTGTTTACTTTACACGCAGTTCGTAAAGCAATAATCTGTTGCTTGCAACTTAATACTGGAGGGGGTTCGGATGATAACCTGAAGGTGGATTATTAGTCATAGATGCAGTTGGATGGCGGTCTATGTATAATATTGTAATGCCCAATCAAGTTCTAAAGGAGTCAAGATGATTAGTATATGCATGTATTGCTTTCTCGATGTTTGTCAATTACCCCGCTGTAATTTGTTCACCTAGCATGTTATCTATCTTAAGGAGAGCCACCTCTAGTGAACTATGGACCCCGATCCTTTTTGTTTACACACAATCTATAAATTGTTTACTGCTTTGTGTTTACTTTCTGCAAACTTTTACTTCTTTCCATTCGATACGTTTAATCCTTTGTTTTCTGCAAAACACGGTGAGATTGACAACCTCATCGCAAGTTGGGGACAAAATTCTGTGGTTGTGTTGTGCAGGTCTCCACGTTGCTACTAGCACCGGTAGTGCGCCCTGCCAAGGCTCAGCTAGCAACACCTTTGGGGTGTTTCCTTGCTCCTACTGGTTCGATTAAACCTTGGTTTCATAACTGAGGGAAACTTGCTGCTGTGCTCATCATACCTTCCTCTTGGGGATCCCAACGAGCTCTACATCAACACCGCACCAGCACTTTCTAGTGCCGTACATTGAGCCATCAAGCATTTTTTGGCGCCGTTGCCAGGGAGTCAAGGACATCTTCACAAGGGGAGTCCCTCATAACCAATCTCTTTACTTTGTTATTTTTGTTTTGCTTAGTTTCTTTTTGCTTTGTTTGCTTTCTTTATCAAAAATACAAACAAATTAGTTCCTACTATAGTTGTTATTTTCATTGGTCTATTATTGTCTTGCTTTATCATGCTTTCTATCAATGGTTGGTTTCTTTGAAACTGAATCTTATTGGCAAGGTGGGTTCACAGAAGAACAAAAATATTATTATAAGGAACACCGCTTGTCACAAAAAGGGAAACACTTATGGGAACAAATTGATAAATTGTATACCATTGCTATACACGTGTGATCTACTTATAATGTTACTTATTGCTTTGATAAATCTTATTGCTGTAGGAGGTATAAACACCTCCCTTTTCAATGTGAATATAATGGTAATGTTACCATATCTTCTTATGTTAAAGGGAATTATGACTTTTATGATGTGGAACAAATTGAAGAATTTATTGCTTGGAAGGGTGCATTTGAACTTGCTAGTTTGCTTGAAAATATTGATGATTCACCTTATAAATATGAGGTTTATGATATACTTAAATTTTTCTTTGATAATTACAAGGTAGAAAATGGCTATATTTTTGAATATCTTAATAGATGCTCTCCACCAATGGAAGAGACTAATGCCTTGCAGGAGCCTATGGAAGAAGAAATTGCTGAAACTGGAAGTTCATTGCATGAAAAAGAGGAGGAGAGTGATGATCAAGAGGAGTAAGAATGGATCTACCCATCCCTACCTTCTAATGAGAGTAACTCTTTACCCCTTACATTATTTGATTGCCCCCTTGCTTACCAAAGGAGGACGAATGTCATGTTCCTGAGGATTCTTTTGAAAATGTTTATAATAAAGCTCTAGTGCTTGTAGATCATGAAAATAATGCTTTATGTGATAGGTATATTGTTGAGTTTATTCATGAGGCTACTGAAGATTATTATGAGAGAGGAAAATATGGTTGTAGAAGTTTTCATGGTACTGAAACACCTCTCCATGTGCTCAAAGTTTTGAAGTTACTTTTGTTTTATCTTCCTATGCATGTCACTTTGTTATTTGTGAGTTTATTTGCATACAATATTCCTATGCATAGGAAGTGGGTTAGACTTAAATATGTTTTGAATTTTCTTCTTGATGCTCTCTTTTGCTTCAATTCATATTTTTTATGTGAGCATCTTCTCAAACTATCAAGCCTAACTTAAAGGCATTAAAGAAAAGTACTTATTGGGAGATAACCCAAAAGTTTTAGATGAGTTTTGGAAGTTATTACTTCTGTAATAACCGCTCCTTATTCTTTTTATCTGCTTTTTGTGCCAAGAGTAACCTCTAATGAGAGAGAAGTAATGATTGGGAAAGTTGCTGTCCCGAAACAGATTTCTATGCTTGACCGTAAAAATTCGTGTAAAATCTCTGAACGTCTTTTTGAGGCGTGAATTTGTGCTTCTGCCCCAGGTTGTTATCTAACTTTTGTTAGTTCAACACTTTTTGATTTGAGCAACAGAAGGTCTTCGAAAAAATTCGTCTTTACCTGCTGGTCTGTTTGGACAGATTTCTGCCATTTTCTGCATTTGCCTCTTGTTGGTTCCTCTTTGAGTTCTTTTGGGGAAATGAGCTTTTTGAGGGAAGTGCTACAGTATCTAGTGTTCTAATGGAAGTATATTTGGTGTTATAACTGAACCTTAAGACCTTTTATCTTGAGTGCACTAATGTTGCAAATAAAGATTGTGTGAAGTTTTGTATGAAGGAAAAATTTCAGGTGTATGGAAGGAATGAGTAATGAGATGAAGGATGGACTAAAGCTCAAGCTTGGAGATTCCACGTGTGTCACCCCAAGAAATATCCAAGAAGTACAAGCGTCAAACCTTGGGGATGCCCACGACATCCCCTTCTTCATCAATAAAAATCCCAGGTTTATTCCAAACACTTCATTTTTATTTTTTCATGCACAGTTGTGTTGTTCTTGGAGCGTCTTCTTTTTCATTTTCGTTTTGGTTTTTCATCTGCTTGGTTTGCTTAGTTTTCTGAATAAATTGGTTGGATCCCCTCTTTCATACATTGGTTTGCAAATAGTTTGGTTTGGTTTGGAAAAGAGTAGGAAAGTTCATGCTTATGTGGTAAAAAGAGCTCGTTTTTAACTGTGGCCTATGCTCTGTCATGCCATGCTTGATATTGGTTTAGCTTTATGCTTAGTATTCTTTGCTGTAGCATGACTTTTTATAAACAATTGAGATTGCTTAATGTGCCTTGGATGAATCATGCGTTGTTTTAGCATATTAAAGCATAGTATAGTGGTATTCTCCTTTGATGCTTTATTTGGGTTGACTTGGTGCATGCTCACACCATGTTATGACTATCTCAAGTCACCATAGCCTTTATGATCCTTTAGTTTTCAACTTGTAGTATCGCTTTATGCTTTGATCAATGATGTTTTGTCGCTCTGTATGATTATGGCCATTATTGCTCTCTTAGTTTGTCGCTCCCAGTCTTTTGCTAGCCCCCACAACCAAGTATGAGTTCCACTCATGCATCCAACTCCCTAAACCAAGTTATTCCAAAGAGTCCACCATACCTACCTACTAGCTTATGCTATTCCAAGTATATTCATGCTTTTGTTTACCTTCCAAATTAAACTTGTTATGAGAAAACTAGTGATTAAAGCTCTCACGAATTTGATGGCACACTTTACTTTTCTTGCCCTTAATAAACTTGAACCATTGTGTCATCTATGTTGTATATGCTTGCACTTATTTGTTGGGAATTAGCAGAACCATGCTTTCATGGGGAACGCTTTCAACATTGCACTTGGTACTTGTACCTAGTTGATATCATGCTCTTTTGTATATGGATGTCGTTGGTGTGAAATGAAAGGGGAGCTTGTAAGTCCATGGAGTTATGTATATGTGTTAGAGAAACGCCTAGGCCGCTGGTCTAATCCATGCTGACATGGTGGAAACCTGCAGCGTAACCATAATGAGCTGTCTATGAAGCATTCTTCTTATAAAAAAAGAGTCCTATATTGAGAAAAAAAGAAAAGAGAAAAGGAAGAGATTATGAAAAGAGGAAAGAGAGAAAAAAGCACCATATTCCCATGGTAAATAAGAAGATTTCTGAGATGCTCGTTGTCTGCTTGCCTTGTCATTTTGATATGGGGATTCTTCCGTATCATCAGGCAAGGGGTACCCCGTTGGCGGTTCTCTATGATACACATGTACTTACAATGACAAGAACTTATCGGTGACTAAACTTGAGTAGCATGAGGAGCGGCCCTCGTATACAAGGGACATGAGATTTCTGACTTATACTTCATAAGGCATGTACACCATAGTTTGTTCACTTTAACCTTAATCACTTCAAGATGCTTATGATAGGGGCAATGAGAGCTGAAAGCTATAAGTACCATAATTTTTGGAAGCTCTTTATGAGACTTGAACCCTACTTCCTTTTATAAAGGCCTTTCTTCCACCATTATATTGAGTCTCCACCTTCTACCTTTATGCACCTACTTTGAGAGCATAGCGTCCATTCTTAGTTCTATGTGCATTGTCCCAAGACTAGTTGATTGATGCATAACTTGATATTGCTTGTTTTAAACTATTTGTATCTAGTCACTCTTATGAACTTTGAAGGTGTCCTATGCATTTATATTTGCTACTCTATGAGGGACAAGCTGAATACTATTATGCTATGTTTTCTTTATGTGAAACAAACAAACATCTTGCAAAGCATTGTTATTCATGAATCTTTTGTTTATGCCTTTTCATGTTGCATCATAGTTTCTTTGTCTTATTGCTAGAACTTTGTCTTTCATGTTATGATTGAAGTACTATGATCCCAGCTTTGAATGTTTTACAAATACTTTGATCAAGTCTTTGATGCTGCATGTCACCTCAAAAATTATTCTTTCTTTTTATCACTTACCTACTCGAGGACGAGCAGGAGTTAAGCTTGGGGATGTTGGTACATTGCAAATGTATCTACAATTTTTGATGTTCCATGCTTGGTTTTATCCAATTTCTTGTGTTTTGTCCACACTTTGGAGTACTTTTCATATGATTTCTTGGACTAACCTATTAACAAGAGCCACAGTGCCAGCTGCCTGTTTTCTGCTGGTTTTGGTTCCAGGAAAGTCAGAAAATGAATATTCTTGGAATTGGATGGGACAAAAGCCAAAGTGCCTACTTTTCCGGAAATCATCAAATGCCAGAATACGAGACGGAGAGGGGCCAGAGGGCGGCCACACCACCTGGCCACGCGACCAGGCTTGGCCCGCGCCAGGGGGTGGTGTGGCTAGCCCAGGCACCCCCTCGGCCTCCCCTTTCGCCTATAAGATGCCCTCGGGACGAAAACCCTAAGGGCCTGATCAAAAATCCACGAAAGAGTCTGTAGCCACCGTCATGTCCATCCCTAGATCGGGAGGGATTTGAAGCTCTTCCCGGCACCCTGCCGGAGAGGGGAATTCACCCTGGAGGCCTTCTTCATCACCATGCAAACCTCCATTGTGATGTGTGAGTAGTTCATCCTTGGACTACAGATCTATGTAGTAGCTAGATGGCTGGTTCTCCTCCTTTGTGCTTTCATGTCTAGATCTTGTGAGCTCTGTTCATGATCAAGATCATCTATTTGTAATTCTGCATGTTGTGTTTGTGGGGATCCGATGGATATTGAGATGCTATTTCAGATTGATTATTGATTCTATCATGTCTTTGTTATTTGTGATCTTGCATGCTTTCCGTTGTTAGTAGCTATCTTAGCCAAGTAGAAGCTAGCAACTCCAAGAGTTAGTATTTATACTCGATAGTGGGTTCATGCCTCTGGTAATCTGGGGAACTGACAGAAATCTCTAAGGTACTAGATGTGCTGTTGCTACTAGGGAGAAAACAACAATCCTTTGTTCATAGAACAATCGTATTGTTTACTTTACACGCAGTTCGTAAAGCAATAATCTGTTGCTTGCAACTTAATACTAGAGGGGGTTCGGATGATAACCTGAAGGTGGATTATTAGTCATAGATGCAGTTGGATGACGGTCTATATATAATGTTGTAATGCCCAATCAAGTTCCAAAGGAGTCAAGATGATTAGTATATGCATGTATTGCTTTCTCGATGTTTGTCAATTGCCCCGCTGTAATTTGTTCACCCAGCATGTTATCTATCTTAAGGAGATCCACCTCTAGTGAACTATGGATGTCGGTCCTTTTTCTTTACATACAATCTATAAAATTTTTACTGCTTTGTGTTTACTTTCTGCAAACTTTTACTTCTTTCCATTCGATACATTTAATCCTTTGTTTTCCACAAAACACGGTGAGATTGACAACCTCATCGCAAGTTGGGGACAAAGTTCTGTGGTTGTGTTGTGCAGGTCTCCACGTTGCTACTAGCATCGGTAGTGCGCCCTGCCAAGGCTCAGCTAGCAACACCTTTGGGGTGTTTCCTTGCTCCTACTGGTTCGATTAAACCTATGTTTCATAACTGAGGGAAACTTGATACTGTGCTCATCATACCTTCCTCTTGGGTTTCCCAATGATCTCTACATCAACACCACACCATCACTTTTCTGGCGCCGTACATTGAGCCATCAGGCCCTCTTGGTGATATCACATTGACACAACTTGCAAGCATGTGATTGGATCACATAGAATATTATATCATGGGAACGAGAAAAGAGTACTTGTTGGTGACGTGATCGAATAAGGTGTGGATGATACCAAATGATTATATCTTGTCCAAGTAAAGTATCACAAGGCAAAAGGAATTGGTTACTACAAAAAAGGTGCACATGATCACTAGTTCATCATTGAGTAAGTGGGAGTCGTTATGGATCTCCATATCCCACTAATGATTATTGATCGAAGAGAGTCTTGATCATGTCCACTTAGTTGATGAACCATAGGGTGACACACTTAAGGCTCATCGACGTATTTGAGTGGATACGAAACACAAGAGAAAATATTGGACAACGCAGAAACTGTTTTGATAAAACTACCGGAATAGTTTTGATGTATCAAAATATTGCAAGAGAATAAATTGTTAATGTTTTTATTAAATGAAGTACTCATTAAATGGAGTGTTCATTAAATTGAGTAGCATTAAACCAAGTAAATTAAAGTTCTTTAATGGAAAGACCTTTGGTTTTTTGAATGGAAATTTAATGGGAGAAAATGGTCTTGATTATTTGTGAGTGGAGAGTCCACTAGTAATCAAGAGGGAAGAGTTGGGGGAACCTCCTTTGTCCGCCGGCCATGGGAAGGGGCTGCCCCCTCCTCCTATAAAAGGAGTTGGTGGAGACCCTCTCCTCTCACTCATTCAATTCCCTCTCATATGCCCTTTGGTTAGCATCTTCTCCTCCTTTCTAGCTGATACACTATCACGAGTATGGTGATTAGGAGAAGCACTACTCAAGATCTTCTCCACCACCACCATGTCGTAGTGCTACTGGAGTTCCTGAGGATCCACTACTTCTGCTGCCCAACTGGAGCAAGGGACGAAGATCATCATCGTGCTGAACGTGTGACCGATTATGGAGGCGCTGCCCGTTTGTGGTGCTGGTCATCTTCACGTCCTAGAGGACGATCGAGTACATTCTACATCATACATGTTTGTTTGTGGGAATGTTATCCCGCTTACGGTCTTCGAGGGTGAGTCCTTCTAAAACCATTACAAGTATCGCCTAGATTTGATCTTGGAAGTTGCAACCGTAGGATTTTTTTGTTTTTTCTGTGCAACGAGCCCCATCAGTGGTATCAGAGCCATGTTTATGCGTAGATGCTATGTATGGTTAGAACACATAGATATGTGGACATGATTATCATGTTATGGCATACTTTTGTAAATTTGGATCATGGTGGCATGTTGGGATGAAGCGGTCCAAACAAACTTTACATGTATTCGCACATGAGACCTATCTCACGCTTGACATGCAACTTGTATTGCATAAGTGGCCCAACGGGTGTCTGTCTCTCCTAGCATAGTCATGATCTAATTTACTATGGTTTGCTAATAACTTGATTATCACCGTTGTGGTTGAAGTTCATAGGTAGACCGATTTAATTGTTGTATCCAATGAGATTTATTGTAAGTTAAACAACCAACAGGATCCATATGGTTGTCCTTTTCTTTTATGCCATGCGTACTATATATATCCATGAGATATATTGTAATGGTAGAAGAAAACCATGATGGAGGCGCCACAAACCTTGGTGCCACGCCGGTGGGATCATCGAGATCATACCATGGCACACAAGTCATTTGCGTAGGCAGATTGAGCACCGCGAAGTCGATGTTGTGCTCTCTGTTCTGAATAACTCCAATCAGATCTATGTAGGCTTGCATGAATGTCTCCACTTTGCGAGTTTTCTTAGTGATGATTACCTCCCCAACTTTTATTGTCGGGATAAAACTACTCCGCCTCTTGCCATTTGCAACTGCATGAAATAGTTTTGTATTCGCACCCCCTCCTTGAGCCACTTAATCCCGGACCTCTGTCTTGCAATGGTCTGCTCTAGCGATGCTAGCCCCAGCATTGACAATTTTAGAGTTTTTCTAAGCCAAATCTCGCCTGGGGAAAGCGCTCTAGACTCCTGTGCCACATTGAATCTAAAGATTACCATATTTACGATGGCGAATAGGAGCTTGATGTTCCTAGATCATCTCTACCCCCAAGCCTGCAAGGCCTCCACCACGTTTCTAAACAAGGCATCTAATCTCCTGAAGGGATCCACAATGGACTCATCACAGATCCACGCCTCCTTAATTGCCTCATCGAATCCGTCCAATTTGAGCCAGAATTGCTCGAATCTGAACCTCCTCTTGGGGTGGAACGTAGCACTGAGGGAGAGGTGGATCAGCGCACGTTCATAGATAGAGGAGGATAACGCTTGCCAAATGGCATCTGGATTCAGTAGGTCCCAGTCCACCGAGGCCAGCACTTTGTCAATTCTTGATTGTGTTGGAATATCCCTTCCATTGCTCCACTTGTACAAACATCCATGTAGATAAGTACGTGTGACCCCGTGCGGACTACACCAAATCCAAAAACCCAATATACAAGATATCTCTCTCGACTACTGCGGGAAAACTGATACCCAACAAAGTTGTTTCGTGCACCCAAAGTACACTTGACAAACCGGTCTCGATCCGAATATCATGAAGTTGGCTCGGGACGCTAATCATGAAATATCGCCAATATCAAAATTGCGACAATTGGGTAGCAAAAATAAGATCAATAATGTAGGAATTCGATGATTCCTCTATATGTACATGTGCCTACACATAGACCGCTCTGATACCACAGTTGGGGAACATGCTACATGATACGTCCATTTTGCATCACTATTCTATATCATAATTTACTGTTATTCACTGATACATTTCATATTAAGAGATAATACTTATGTTATTTCATCTATTTTTGCATGGTTGATGACTTTTGGAGGATGGACCACTGAAGTCAGGATTCTGATGGAAAAGGCACTGTTTGGAGGCAAAATTCACAAAGATCAGAAATTCTAGGAAAATATATGGAAAATCCTATTTTTCTAGAAGAACAAGGAAGCTAGAAGGGGAAGTGGAGACGGGCCACAGGGGTCCCACACCACCTCTGGCGTGGGCCAGCCCTTGCCGCGCCACCAGGTGGTGTGGCCACCCTGGCCCACCTCTGGCATTGCCCTCTGACGCATATAATCCCCTCGAAACCCTAAGACTCGGAGAGCGACCACAGAAAGATTCCGCCGCCTCTGTAGGGCGGAAAACTGCAGAGAGAGAAAGAGCTCTCCGGCAGGCAGAAATCTGCCGGGGAAATTCCTTCCCGGAGAGGGGAGATCGTCGCCATAAAACACCACCATCAAGCTGGACTTCATCGGGATCATCATCATCATCTCCACCAGCACCCTCATCACCACTCCATACCGCTGTAACAATTGGGCTGAATCTTGCATAGTTCTTAGGGGAAACTTTTCCGGTATTGATTACTTGTTGTAGTTGATGCTATTGAGTGGAACCATTGAATTATTGTTTATGTTCAGATTGTTACTTATCATTATTTCATCTCTGATCTTGATCCATATGATGTCTCGTGAGTAGTTTGTTTAGTTCTTGAGGACATGGGAGAAGTCATGTTGTTAGTAGTGGAATTGTGTTGAGAGAAATTCAATGGTTTGATAATTAAGTTGTGGTGTTATTCTTCTAGTGGTGTCATGTGAACGTCGACTACATGATACTTCACCTTTATGGGCCTAGGTGAATGCATTGTATATTTGGCTACTAATCGCGGGGTTACTGGAGTGATAGAAACTTGAACCCCCATTAGGAAACCTTTGCACAAGGGAGTGTAGGATCTCAAAGTTTAAGGCTGTGGTTAGGTTTTTATCTTAATTACTTTCTTGTAGTTGCGGATGCTTGCAAGGGGTATAATCACAAGTATGTATTAGTCCTAGGAACGTCAATACATTAGCATAGGTTCACCCACACAACACTTATCCAACCAAAGAAGATTAATCAACTATATGAAGCGAAAGCACTTGACAGTATTCCCATGTGTCCTCGAGAACGTTTGGTCATCTTAAGTAATACAACCGGCTTGTCCTTTGCTAAAGAAAGGATTGGGCCACTTGCTGCAATTATTATTATTGTCTTTTATTTACTCACACTTTATTTATCTGCATTATCAAAAACCCCTAAAAATCTGTTTGCTAAGTATTTACAGAGAATTCCTGCTCCAAGCCACTCGTCAACACCTTCTGCTCCTAGTTGGGTTCAACACTCTTACTTATCGAAAATACTGCGATACACCCCCTATACTTTTGGGTCATCAAGACTATTTTCTGGCGCCGTTGCCGGGGAGTGAAGCACTATTGGAGAGTGGAACTGGTAAAGGAAACTTCTACTGTGAGTATTGTTTATTTCTGTTAGTTACTTTATTTCAATATGGATAATTCACTTAGTTTCTTATTTCGTAATGCTACTCCCACTACTAAGGTAGTAGATGAACCTCCACCTGCTGAAAATGATACTTTTAAGATACCTACAAGAATTGTTAATCGTGTTATGGATAACTACTATGTTGGAGATGGAACTATCCATCCCGGTGATCATTTGCTCTTTATACACGAATTATGCGGGTTGTTCAAGTGTGCAGGTATCACAACAGATCAAGTCAAGAAGAAGTTATTCTCATTATCACTGAAAGGAAGAGCTGAGGAATGGTATAAGCTGCTAAAGAATGGCCAGTCTCTTGAATGGGAGGAAATTGTACCTCTCTTTTATTCCAAATTTTATCCTCCTAGTGAGATTCATAAAGATCGGAATCAAATATATAACTTTTGGCCTCGTGATGGAGAGAGTACAACTCAAGCTTGGGGGAGACTGAAGTCACTAATGCTCAAATGTCCTATTCAAGAGATCCCCGACAATATTATTATCAATAACTTCTATGCAAGGCTTTCTCTTCATGATAAGGATCTATTGGATGCTTCTTGCGCTGGATCATTTACACGTATGGAAGAATAAGCTAAATGGGATCTTGTAGACCATATTCAATACAATGCTGAAGCATGGGAGAATGATAAAGGAAGAAGGTAGGTATAAATTATGATTATGAATGCATTAAATCTTTTATGGGAACTGATGACTTTCATAATATTAGTAATGCTTATGGTCTTGATTCTCAAGTTATTGCAAATTGTTTTAAGGCGTTTGCCTCTTATATTGAAATTCCAAAAAAGAATGGAACAAGTAGCATGCACCATGTAAAGATATTGTTGATTGTGTGTCTGCTAGAAGTACTGAAGTTTGTACTATTGACCGTATTTTACATGAACCTTATATCGAGAAAATAGCCTTCCTGGATAAGGTAAAGGAGCATTCTATGATAACTAGTGTAATTAACAAAAGTACAAAGAGAGCTGTAAAGCCTGATGAACAAATAAACATTGAACCTGCAGTAGCAATTGTGAAAAACCTTGTCACTAAAAGTGTAGAAGCTGGACACATTATCTTCTGTGAGGATGCTTCTAATATTGTCTCACATTCTAATAGAACTAGAAAAACTAGTGTCCCCGTTCTTTCTATTAGAATTGGTGATCATTGCTATTATAGTTTATGTGATATTGGTGCAAGTTCAAGTGCTATTCCTTATGAGCTTTACAAAGAAATTATGCATGAAATTGGTCCCTGCAAACTAGAAGAAATTGATGTGGTTATTCATCTTCCCAATAGAGAGACCAAATCTCCAATTGGTATTGTAAGAGATGTGGAAGTTCTTTCTAGTAAGATTAAATATCCTGTTGATTTTCTAGTACTTGGTTCAGCTGCTAGTAAAACCTATCCAATCATTTTTGGTAGACCTTTCTTGAACACTTGTGGAGCCATTATAGATTGTAAGAGGGAGAAAATTTTAACTAAATTTGATGGAGAATCTTATGAGTTTAATTTTTCAAAATTTGCTAAAGTTCCTTATGAAAATGAACTTCCTAATGAGGATTTTAGAGTTGAACAACTTGCTTCTTTTTCTCTTGCTCCTAACAATGCTTTGCAGCAGTTTATGGAAGACCACGAAAGTGAGATCTTCATGGAAGAAAGAAATGAGATTGACGAGATTCTCCGTCGTCAACCCAAGAAGCTTAAGCATAACTTACCTGTGGAGGATTTGGGTACCACATTACCACCTAAAAAGGATCTGGACTTCGATCTAAAACCTTTACCTAATGATCTTAAATATGCTTACATCGTTGAGAAGAAAATATATCCTGTTATTATTAGTTCTAAGCTTTCAGGAAAGGAAGATGAAAGATTATTAGAAGTATTGAAGAAACACCGAGGAGCTATGGGCTATACCCTCGATGATTTAAAGGGGATTTATCCTACTATATGTCAGCATGCTATCAATATGGAACCCAACGCAAAACCAGTGGTAGAACATCAACGTCATTTAAATCCTAAGATGAAGGAAGTGGTAAGAAATGAGGTATTAAAACTCCTTGATGCTGGTATTATTTATCCTATTGTTGATAGTCAATGGGTTAGCCCTGTTCATTGTGTCCCTAAGAAAGGAGGAATTACTGTTGTGCCTAATGAGAATAATGAGCTTATCCCCCAAAGAGTAGTAGTTGGTTATAGGATGTGCACTGATTTTAGAAAGGTGAACAAAGTTACTAAGAAAGATCATTACCCACTGCCTTTTATTGATCAAATGTTAGAAAGGTTGTATAAAAAGACTCATGTTTTCTTTCTTGATGGATACTCTGGGTTCTCTCAAATTGCTGTTAAACAACAGGATCAAGAAAAAACTACTTTTAGGTGCCCTTATGGAACCTATGCTTATAGGCGTATGCCTTTTGGTTTGTGTAATGCTCCTGCTACTTTTCAAAGATGCATGTCTGCTATCTTTCATGGTTTTTGTGAGGAAATTGTGGAAGTATTCATGGAAGATTTTTCCGTCTATGGAACTTCTTTTGATAATTGTATGCATAACCTTGATAAAGTTTTGCAGAGATGCAAAGAAACTAATCTTGTTCTTAATTGGGAGAAATGCCACTTCATGGTTAATGAAGGAATTGTCCTTGGACATAAAATTTCCGAAAGAGGCATTGAAGTTGACATAGCCAAAGTTGAAGCAATTGAGAAAATGCCCTGTCCTAGAGACGTCAAAGGTATTCATAGTATCCTTGGTCATGCTGGCTTCTATAGAAGGTTTATTAAAGATTTCTCTAAGATATCAAAACCCCTTAGTAATATTCTCCAAAAATATGTACCTTTTGTTTTTCATGATGATTATAAGGAAGCTTTTGAAACTCTAACAAAAGCTTTAACTACTTCTCCTATTGTCCAACCACCTGATTGGAATTTACCCTTTGAAATCATGTGCGGTGCTAGTGATTTTGCTGTAGGTGCTGTTCTTGGGCAACGAATAAATAAAAAGTTAAATGTTATCCATTATGCTAGTAAGACTCTTGAAAGTGCTCAAAAGAATTATGCTACTACTGAAAAAGAGTTCTTAGTTGTTGTCTTTGCTTGTGATAAGTTTAGACCTTATATTGTTGATTCAAAAGTTACCATTCATACTGATCATGCTGCTATTAAGTACCTTATCACAAAGAAAGATGCTAAGCCTAGGCTTATTAGATGGATGTCGCTTCTACAAGAGTTTGATCTACATATTGTAGATAGGAAAGGTGCTGAAAATCCTATTGCTGATAATTTATCTCGATTGGAAAACATTTCTTTTGATCCTATGCCTGTTAATGATAGTTTTCCAGATGAACAGTTGGCTGCAATAGGGGTAAGCTCACGAGAGAGTCCTTGGTATGCTGATTATGCTAAATTTATTGTTTCCAAGTATTTGCCTCCAACTTTTACAGCCCATCAAAGAAGGAAATTCTTTTATGATTTGAGGCATTATTTTTGGGATAACCCACATGTATATAAAGAGGGAGTGGATGGTATTATGCGAAGATTTTTTCCAGAATATGAACAAAAGGAGGTACTGCGGAAATGTCATGGTAGTGCCTATGGAGGAGATCATGCTGGAGATAGAACCGCACAAAAGGTTCTACAATCAGGTTTTTACTGGCATACCCTTTTTAAAGATGCAAGAATTTTTGTCTTATCATGTGATGAATATCAACGAGTTGGTAATATTTCTAGACGCAATGAAATGCCTATGAATTACTCTCTTGTTATTGAACCATTTGACTGTTTGGGATTTGACTTTATGGGTCCCTTTCCCCTTCAAAAGGTTATACTCATATTTTTGTTGCCGTTGACTATGTTACTAAGTGGGTAGAAGCCATACCTACGAAAAGTGCTGATGGCGAGACCTCTTTCAAAATGCTTAAGGATGTTATCTTTCCTAGGTTTAGAGTGCCTAGGTATCTTATGACTGATGGAGGTTCTCATTTCATTCATGGTGGCTTTAGAAATACCCTTACTAAATATGATATTAATCATATAATTGCTTCAGCTTATCATCCCCAAACCAGTGGGCAAGTATAACTATCGAATAGAGAAATTAAATCCATCTTGCAAAAGACTGTTAATAGATCTAGAAAAAATTGGGCTAAAAAGTTGAATGATGCTTTATGGGCTTATAACTGCTTATAAAAATCCCATGGGAATGTCTCCTTACAAAATGGTTTACAGAAAAGCTTGTCACCTGTCTTTAGAATTAGAACACAAATCTTATTAGGCAGTGAAAGAACTTAATAGACACTTCAAACTTGCTGGTGAGAAAAGATTTTTTGACTTAAGTTCTTTAGAAGATTGGAGGAGTGAAGCATATGAAAATGCTAGACTCTTTAAAGAAAAAGTTAAAAGATGGCATGATAGGAGAATTCTTAAGAGAGAGTTCCATGTTGGTGAGAAGGTTCTATTGTACAGGTCTCGTCTCAGATTTTTTGCAGGAAAACTGCTTTCAAAATGGGAAGGACCTTTTGTTATTGAAGAGGTGTATCGTTCAGGTGCAATAAAAATTTCTTCCTAGAAAGATAACACTACACAAGTGGTGAATGGTCAAAGACTCAAGCACTATATTTCCGGAGATTCTTACAATGAAGATATTGATGTTATTCAAATGGTGACTCCGAAAAAATTCATTAAAAACCAAATTCAGAAACCTACAGAGTCTGTCTTCGAATAGGTAACAGTTGTGGTAAGAAAAGGTCCACGAAAAACCTTCCAATTTATATTTTGTAGTTTTTATCTAACATGGAAAATAATGAGTCGAAAAAGGGACAGAAATGGAGCCCGGATAGCTCACACCACCCCGTGGCACGGGCCCACCTGGTCGCGCCACCAGGTGGTGTGGCCATCCCAGAGCCCGTCTCCGGCCCGTTTTCTCCTAGTACTTTCCTTTTGTTGTTAAACTTTGTAATATATAATCCCCTGGAACTCCCGAGGTTCGTATATCGTGTTCTCATCGTGTTTTTGTTTCGATCTATTTCTATCAGGAACTGTTCTCAAGTTTAGAAGCACGATGGTCTCAGCCAACGATAAGGGCAAGGAGCCTACGGAAGATGATCTCCAAGACTCTAAGCAGGAGGAGGATATCGAGAGTAAAGTTGAAGAGGAGGCAAAGGAAGACCAGCATCCACACACCAGCACCACCATTGCAAGCATTGAACTGGTGGCAAATCCTACCAAGTTCAAAAGGACTGCACAGATGTCCACCGGAGGGAAAATAATACTTCAAAGAGGAAGAGTGGGGAAAGAATCGCAAGAGCTGGGATTCACAGCCCGACATGATCATGAACCGCAATTGAGCACAATTCGGAGTTGATTCGTACTCTCACCTTTGAGATTGAGGATTTGAGGGAATTGATTGAAAATCTCATCGAGAGAACACCACCACCGAAGGAGTAATTCATCATCAGGTTTTGGCATCCCCTTGGTTTGTTCTAAGCTTGGGGGAGTGCCGCGGTATCACATCACTATCTTTTATCTTTTTACCTTTTTAGTAGAGTCATATCATGAATAGAGAAGTTATCATATAGGACGGTTTGTGATGTCTACGCACTTCTATTCTTGTAGACATGTGTTGGGCCTCCAAGTGCAGAGGTTTGTAGAACAGTAGCAAGTTTTCCCTTAAGTGGATCACCCAAGGTTTATCGAACTCAGGGAGGAAGTGGTCAAAGGTATTCCCTCTCAAGCAAACCTGCAATCAATATACAAGAAGTCTCTTGTGTCCCCAACACACCCAATACACTTGTCAGGTGTATATGTGCACTAGTTCGGCGAAGAGGTAGTGAAAGGCAAACTGAAATAAAGACGGAAGTAAGCAAACATGCAACAGATCTAATTGCAAACGGTGTTTCAATGTTTAGGAACAAGGCCTAGGGATCATACTTTCACTAGTGAACACTCTCATATAAATATATTATCTTCATGATACTACTCTTAACTACTCTCCGGTTGGACACTCTAATCGTTGGTAGGGCTATAACATCACTCCTCAAAGTAAGCCTTTCCCATCTAGAAAACCCCACACTGTCACCTTGAGTACTAGATGAGTCCAACAAACACCACAATTTCATAAAGACATCCAACTCCAAATATAACTCATAACAAGTATTTGTAATCTCTAGCCTAAGTGCCACCATGGTGCGCACGCTGTCACTTTCACACACATGGGGAGAGTAGAGATCTATTAAAGCACTTGAGTAGGAAGGTAGATCTATAGATTACAAGCTCATGATCACAATATGATCATGCATAGAGAGAGAGATATGAACACATAGCTACCGGTAGAACCCTTAGCCTCGAGAGAGAACTACACCCTCCTCATCATGGGAATCAGCAATGGTGATGGAGATGGCGGTGGAGATCGATGGAGATGGCTCCGGGGGCACTTCCCCGTCGGCGGCGACACGGAGGACTCCTTTCCTGCCGCCGGTATCATAGGGGAGCACCGCCCTGATGGCTCAATACACGGCGCCCAGAAAAGTGCTTGGTGCGTGGTGTTGATGTAGAGCTCGTTGGGAACCCCAAGAGGAAGGTATGATGAGCACAGCAGCAAGTTTCCCTCAGTTATGAAACCAAGGTTTAATCGAACCAATAGGAGCAAGGAAACACCTCCAAGGTGTTACTAGCTGAGCTTTGGCAGGGCGCACTACCGGTGCTAGTAGCAACGTGGAGACCTGCACAACACAACCACAGAACTTTGTCCCTAACTTGCGATGAGGTTGTCAATCTCACCGTGTTTTGCGGAAAATACTAATCATCTTGACTCCTTTGGAACTTGATTGGGCATTACAACATTATATATAGACCGTCATCCAACTGCATCTATGACTAATAATCCACCTTCAGGTTATCATCCGAACCCCCTCCAGTATTAAGTTGCAAGCAACAGATTATTGCTTTACGAACTGCGTGTAAAGTAAACAATACGATTGTTCTATGAACAAAGGATTGTTGTTTTCTCCCTAGTAGCAACAGCACATCTAGTACCTTAGAGATTTTTGTCACTTCCCCAGATTACCAGAGGCATGAACCCACTATCGAGCATAAATACTAACTCTTGGAGTTGCTAGCATCTACTTGGCCAAGATAGATACTAACAACAGAAATCATGCAAGATCACAAATAACAAAGACATGATAGAATAAATAATCAATCTGAAATAGCATCTCAATATTCATCGGATCCCCGCAAACACAACATGCAGAATTACAAATAGATGATCTTGATCATGAACGGAGCTCACAAGATCTAGACATGAAAGCACAAAGGAGGAGAACCAGCCATCTAGCTACTACATGGATCCGTAGTCTAAGGATGAACTACTCACGCATCACACCGGAGTCTTGCATGGTGATGAAGAAGGCCTCCAGGGTGAATTCCCCTCTCCGGCAGGGTGCCAGGAAGAGCTTCAGATCCCCCCGATCTAGGGACAGAGACGACGGCGGCTATAGACTCTTTCGTGGATTTTTGATCGGGTGCCTAGGGTTTTCGTCCCGAGGGCAACTTATAGGCGGAAGGAGAGGCCGATGGGGTGCTGGGGGCGGCCAGACCATCCCCTGGCGTGGGCCAAGCCTGGCCGCGCGGCCAGGTGGTGTGGCCGGGCCCTAGCCCTTCTCCGTCTCGTATTCTGGCACTTGATCCCTTCCGGAAAAATAGGCACTTTGGCTTTTGTCCCGTCCAATTCCGAGAATATTCATTTTCTGACTTTTCTGGAACCAAAAACAACAGAAAACAGGCAGCTGGCACTGTGGCTCTTGTTAATAGGTTAGTCTAAGAAATCATAATAAAAGTACTCCAAAGTTGGAACAAAACACAATAAAGTGGATAAAACCAAGCATTGAACATCAAAAATTATAGATACATTTGCAATGTATCAACATCCCCAAGCCTAACTCCTGCTCGTCCTCGAGTAGGTAAGTGATAAAAAGAAATAATTTTTGAGGTGACATGCACCATCAAAGATTTGATCATAGTATTTGCAAAACATTCAAGGCTGGGATCATAGTACTTCAATCATAACATGAAAGACAAAGTTATAGCAATAAGCAAAGAAACTAAGATACAACATGAAAATGCACAAACAAAAGATGTTGGAGATATGCCCAAGAGGCAATAATAAAGTGGTTATTATTATATCTTTATGTTTATGATAAATGTTTATATCCCATGCTATAATTGTATTAACCGGAAACATTAATACTTGTGTGTTTTGTAAACATAAAAGAGTCCCTAGTAAGCCTCTTGTTAAACTAGCTTGTTGATTAATGGATGATCATGGTTTCCTGATCATGGACATTGGATGTCGTTAATAACAAGATCATATCATTAGGAGAATGATGTGATGGACACACACCCGCAGTAAGCATAGCATAAGATCAAATCATTAAGTTCGTTTGCTATAAGCTTTAAAATACATAGTAACCTAATCCTTCGACCATGAGGTTATGTTAATCACCATCACCGGATGGGTACTTTGATGACATCAAACACCGCTTCGTAACTGGGTGGTCATAAAGGTGTCATTGGGTATTCTGAAAGTATGTGTTGAAGCGCATGGACCAAGATTGGGATTTGTCCATCCATATGACGGATAGATATGCTCTGGGCCCTCTCGGTGGAATGTCATATAGTTAGCTTGCAAGCATGTGACTGGGTCACAAGGGATGACATATCACGGAACGAGTAAAGAGTACTTGTCAGTAACGAGGTAGAACTAGGTATGGAGATACCGACGATCAAACCTCGGATAAGTATAGTATCGCGTGACAAAGGGAATTGGTTTCGTATGTTAATGGTTCTATCAATCACGAAGTCATCGTTGAGTATGTGGGAGCCATTATGGATCTCCAGGTCCCGCTGATGGTTATTGATAGGAGATGTGTCTCTTTCATGTCTGCATATTCACGAACCGTAGGGTGACACACTTAAGGTTCGAAGTTGTTTTAAGTAGATATGGAATGTGCATTGGAGACCGAATGTTGTTCGGAGTCTCGAATTGGATCCGGGACATCATGAGGAGATCCGGAATTGTCCGGAGAATAAGATTCATATATTGGGGATCATTTTCTGAGTTAGGAAATGTTCCGGAGTATTTGTATGAGGATTCTAGAAGGTTTCGGAATGTTCCGGAAGGTTTTGGAAGATTTCTTGGAGTTTGCTTGAAAACCAAGAAAGGATCAAGGAGTCCTTGTGGGGCAAGACAAGGAGTCGTGGGGGAGGAGGACTCCTCCCCCTTCCCAATCCGCCGGCCAAGGGAGAGGGGAGTCCTACAAGGACTCCACCTCCCCATGGCGCCTCCCCCCTTTAAATAGAGGGGTGGGGGCGCCACCCCCTGGCCCTCCTCCACTACTCCAAACCCTAGCCGCCTCTCTCCTCCTCCTTTCTTCTGCTCAGGCTTAGGCGAAGCCCTGCAGTATTCTCTACTCCACCACCACCACCACGCCGTCGTGCTGCTGGGATTCCGTGGAGAGATCTACTACCTCCGCTGCTCGCTGGAACGGGGAGAGGAAGGTCTGCTTCGACTCCGTACGTGTGACCGACTGCGGAAGCGCTGCTGGAACGCGGCACCGGAAGGATCGTCCACTCGATCTTGAGATCGACAAGTGATCGACTACATCAACCACGAGATCCAATCTCGTAACACTTTCGGATCTACAAGGGTTAGTACATATCTATCTCGTTGCACATGTCTAATAGATTAGATCTTGGCTTTTATCTAGATTAGATCTGGGTTTTGTTCGTTCTTGCGGTAGAAATTATTTGTTTTCCATGCTACGAAACCATCAGTGGTATCAGAGCCGTGTCTATGCGTAGATCTGTTGCACGAGTAGAACACAATGGTTTTGTGGGCGTTGGTGCTCGTGCCATCTTTTGCTTTGTGTACTTTGCATCTTGCGGTATGGTGGGATGAAGCGGCTCGGGCTAACCTTACATGTCATCGCACATGAGACTTGCTCCACGCTTGACGTGTAACTTGCTTTGCACAAGTGGCTTTGCGGGTGTCTGTCTCTCCCACCATAGTATAGATCCAATCTACACTTTGCACTTGATAGCACTTGTATCAACGTTGTGGTTCATATTCGTAGGTAAGATCCGTTCTTATTCGAAAGCCCCAAGCCACGTAAAACATGCAAATAAGATTAGAGGCGTCTAACTCGTTTTTGCAGGGGTTTTGTGATGTGATATGGCCATTATGTGATTGTGATTATATTTGATGTATGCAATGATCCTTATTGTAATATGGCAACCGGCAGGAGCCTAATGGTTGTCTTTAAATTTTGTTTAAGACATGCGTGTCTATTCATCATGTAATAGCTTTATTCCAAGTAGTTGTAATAGTTGCTGTTGGTGATGGACAACCATGAAGCAGCGCCACGGACCTTGACGCCACGCTGGTGATGATGGAGATCATGTCCAAGCTTTGGAGATGGAGATCAAAGGCACAAGAAGAAAGGCCATATCATATCACATATTATGAATTGCCTGTGATGTTAATCCTTTATGCATCTTGTGTTGCTTAGATCGTGACGGTAGCATTATAAGATGATCCCTCTCACTAAATATCAAGTAATAAAGTGTTCGTCCTTAGTTGGCACTGTTGCTAAGACTCGTCGTTTCGAAGTATCTCGTGATGATCGGGTGTGATAGACTCTACGTGTGCATACAACGGGTACAAGCCAGATTTGCACATGCGGAAACTAAGGTTAACCTTGACGAGCCTAGCATGTACAGACATGGTCTCGGAACACGGAATACCGAAAGGTAAAGCATCAGTCATATGGATGATATGATGAATATGTTGATTGTTCGCCTTTAAAGCTACATCATCTCACGTGATGATCGGACTTGGTGTAGTGGATTTGGTTCGTGTAATCACTAAAACAACTCGAGGGATGTTGTTGTGAGTGGGAGTTCATTTGTAATTTGGATTAGTCGAACTCAATTTATCATAAACACAATCAAAGTGAATTTGCATAGTTTGTTGTAGTCATTGGCATCTGTTCACCACCTTACGCTTAGTTATAGTTGAGATAGTGGAACTATAGAAATTCTGGATATTTACTTTACGAACTGGTATCGTATTGTTTTGAATGTCAATTTAAAGTTTATAAGTCCTATTGCAAACTTTCAGCAAACTCTATTTGCTCCATGAAGTTTAATAAGTAGTATTAAATGAAGAGTAACAATTCCAGTGTTAGTATCTAATGTATCATGTTTGCCTCCATAATTCTTGATACTCAGAAGATTGTTTTTAATATCAAGTTTATCTAAGAGCTGAAAGCAATGTTTCAGAAACCATCATATGTGAAAGGTATTGCGATATCTAAAACAATGTGTTGGTTACAACATGATAGAGTATACGTCCTCATATTTGATGAGAATTTGTGAAGGTTGGAGACGCTAGTCGTCCTAATCCTCCAAAGGTTTTGAAAAAGAAATATTATACTCGCAATTCACCTTTATAAGCTTAGCAGCTTGATCATGAAAGTTGTCATGATAAGGATGAATAGAAGATGTAAGTAAAATGTTTACTCTACTAAAAGATTACTAAAGAATGGATTTTTTAAAAAAGAACACCAAACATTTGATGATGGTGATCCACCTCAAAGTGCAAGTCCAAAGGTATTAGTAGTTGACTATATACACTTTGTACCATGTGTCATGTTGATGACACCACTATTGATGTTGATAGATTCTTTTAAAAGAAAAGGAATTGCTGAAAAAGAATCTATAAAATATTTGGCAGAAAATAAAAGGTTGGAGATGTCCAACTTAGGCATATAGAAGATATACATGTTATGGTTGTATTCCTTGCTTGTTAAACAATGTGGTTCTCCGGTATTGGATACCGAATTGGTTGGTATGAAGTGCCATACAGGACAACACAATTCATGGACTGCAATGGCCTAAGTAACTAGCAAGAGAAAATGTGATGATGTTCATCGAAAACAAACAAAGGGTTGTTGTGTTGCTCGTTAACATCAAAGCTTGCCTTCAAGATTTGTTTCAATAATTGTTATTTTGATCAGGTATTATGACGACAAAAGGTTGTTCAAATAATTACCGTATTCCATAATAGATGGATAATATACAAGTCTGGTAGGAGAAATAACGACCATAAAACTAATGCTAAAATGTCGCAAGACAAATGATTGAAAGATCACTTGCGAAGTGACATCGCCGTTTAAATTATATTGAAAGGGATACATGAAGAAACTCCATGTTGATGGATTTTTGGAGTCTTTGATTTGGTTCAAATGACGCTTATGATACTTTCCTGGAGATAATTAAAACTCCGTTCGTAGGCCAAAAGGGGAACGGACGACTAACTGATTGGAATTTGTACATATTGATGTATATAGTCCATTATGTGTAGTCGTGGGCGATGGATTTCAACTTCATATGCTTTCTCCGAAGATTTGAGTGAGTATATGTATATACTTACTCAATAAGGAAGAAGTATGAACCATTTGAAAAATGTTCAAAGACTTTCAAGATGAAGTGGAAAATCATTGTAACAAGAAAATAAAAGAGTTTATGATTGGATCATAAAGAAAGATGTTTGAGTTACAAGTTTAGCAAAACACCTAAGATTTGAGGAATCGTTCCATGGATTTACATTTCCCAAAACACCATAGGAGTATGGAGTGTTCGAGATATGTAATGAAACCTTGTTTTACATGTTAAGATCAAAAGTGTCATTTATAAAACTGCCATTATATTTTAAAGATTAAAGCTTTAGTGACTACCGCTTTTACACTGAAAAGAGCTCCATCGTGATCCGTTGAAATGACACCATATGAGTTATGGTTTGGGATAAAACCCGAATTGTCCTTTCTTAAATTTTTTGGTATGCTAGGCATAAGTAAAATGTTTACAACCAAACTCGGATAAGCACGTCTTTGTAGGTTATTCCAAAGAATTTGTTGTGAATTTCTCCATAACGCCGAGGACAAAATAGTTTGTCGCTTGGAACGTCAAGTTTCTTGAGAAGGAATTTTTCGTGAAAAGTTAAGTGGGAGGATGTAACTACCTCGGTGAATTACGCTCTTAGTTCATGCCTGGATGATCGAAAGTGGTTAAAATAGTACGGTGGGGCCCAGGGCCACTCACGGTAGACCTTTCGGCCGTCCTAACCACTTTCAAACAACGGGACAAGAACGAGCGGCGTAATCGGCAGGCGAAGGTATCAACTACATACACAAATGAGTATGTATGCAAGCCGCATACAACAGTACATCAGAGCCATTCCATCTAAAAGAAATAGAAATATTGCAACGCCATACGGCAAGATCCAAATATCCTAGATAGATATAATAATTTAGGATAGCTCCTCATACATCACACATCAGAGTATCAGGCGGAAGCGGAAAACAAGATCCGAGTACGGATAAGAAGCAAATTGGCATAAGATGCCCCATAAATAAACACATCCCGCCCACAGATCACACGGATCCCCGTTCCCGGAATCTCTACACCGAATGATCGTTGCCAACATCATCTGTCTCCTCCACCCAGTATCCATCTTGCGGGTACACCTGTTCATCTGAATCAAACAATTTATCGTGTGAGACCCTAGGGGTACTCAGCAAGTCTTTATGCCACTAAAGGGGACACAACCTGGGGTGACGCAATTGCAGCAAAAGATAATACCTATCAATTCTATAGAGACTCGCTAACCTTCCGCCTAACCAATGATAAACGGAAGTCCGTGAATTAAGAACAACAGTTATAACAGTATAATTAACAGATCCATCCTCCTCCTCGCTTACCAACGAGGAAGCGGACGAACAACCCCCATCATCCGTTGGCAGTTTTAACCATTCCATGAGTATTGCACTATTTACTAGTCAAGTACTTAGTCAATTTGAAAGCGGTACTTTAGTTATACTTGTCTATGATCGAGAAACTGTGCTCCAAGTCGTCCATAACCGCGGACACGGCTTTCAGAAAGATTTACCCTGCAGGGGTGCACGAATAGCAACACACACTCGATCAACCTCGGAAAAACCAAATCAAAACCCAACGAGGCATTCACGACAAAGCAATCACAGGATTCAGAAATATTTCAGGGGGCCACCCCATTAAGCTACCCGCAACGAAGTTGGCCGGCTCCGAGACGGACCCAAGGTTTGTGTCAATGGCTGTAAACGACCAGGAACCCGAAAATGTGACTGGGCTTGTCGATACCGCGAAAACATTCCACGATACAAAACAGTACAGGTGCTCCACGCACAATCTTAAATAAAACAGTAACATGGCATAAGTACAAGATAGTAATAAAGCCCCAAACTAATTGTGGCCCCAAGAAATAAGAATGAATCAAGCTCTGGCTCAAGGGGGTCCATAGGCCTCCCGGATGTGGATAGTGCGAATAAACAAGGAACAGGAATCAAGTACTCGGGGTCCTACGGGACACAAGTGAGCAGGAAAAACCAAATAGCAGATATTGCTCACCGGTGCCTCTTTCATTAGTTATCCCATTACTACTCAGGTTATGTTGTTTAGGTACCTCATTATCCATCAGACACTCACATACCCTACTCATGTTTTTCTACGACTCGCATGGCTCAAACAACTCCTGTAGTAATGGCTCATGGGACCGGAACAGGCTTAATGTGGTTTAAAAGTAAAGGCTATGCAGTACTTGGGATTCCATTTAATGCAATCGCGACTCAATGATGCAAGAATAAGATAGAGGCAATAGGTACTGTATGTATGCAAGCATGTGGGAGTGCTTTCCTGGTAGCTCAGTTGAAGCGAGAGATGGATCTGGGTAATACTCCTGTGATTCCTGGTAATTCTCCTGCTGGGCGTCTATTCGAAGAAGAACCAAACAAACAAGGGCCAACATAAATAAAGTGCGCAAGCATATAAATTGAAATGCAACAAGCAACCAAGCATGCCATGATGAATGATGCACAATTTGCATGGCATTTAAGTAGCATGGCAAAGGTGAGGTGTGGATACTATAAATAAAGCACTTTATTATTTATTTGCCCAAGTTTTTATTGTCATAAACGGTTCAGATTTTAGATGACAACATGATGCATGCTTCAATTCAGAACAAGGATTGCATACATAGAACGGGCTCGTCGCGCTGATCGATTTAGACATATTATTTGTCAAATTTGGAGTTATAAAACAAAAGTTATTAATTAAATAAGGAAAAGGGCATTTTCTTGTAATTTTAATCATCTCGAAAATTAAATTGTTCAAAATATATTTTGAAGTGCATATTTGGATTCCTCACATTTTTCTGATTCCAAAACATATATCATATGTATTATTTGGATTTGTATTTTAAAAATTATTTGAATCTGAAAAGAATTTGAATTTAAATTAATTTGAAAAAGATTTGAACAAAAACAGACTCTGGCATAAACTTTTTATACCCAAGCAATTCCAGCCACAGGCACTGACAGGTGGGGTCACAGCAGACTGGGCCACACGCGCGTGAAAACGCGTTTTGCACGCGGACTAGGCTAGCCGCTGACACTGACAGGCGGGGCCAACTGGCGCAGGGGCCACATGCCAGTGGGAAAGCCCCAGCGGCTGACTGGTGGGGCACCAGCTGGACCGTGGGTTACGTCTGAGGAAGCGGAGGGGGTTTTCTGCTAAACTACCAGGGCGACTGACTGGTGGGGTCGTTGGAGCGCGGGTTGCAGAAGTCAAAAAGGTGGGGGGCTTTTTTGCAAATCGACCACGCGCCCGTACTGTTTATCTTCTCCTCGCGTCTGGCGAGGAAACGCGGGCGCGACGCGAGCGAGGACTCGAACCGAGGACGAGGGCGCCCGCGCTGAGGAGGCTAGCCAGTGCGGTAGGGCGAGGGGAGTTGACAGGGAAGTGGCGGGGGCTTAGGTAAGGTGTGCGCGGCGCGGAAAAGCTTGCAGATGCCGGCGAGCGGCGCGCACGGTGGGCGCTCGATGAAACGAACGGCAGGGCTACTCGGTGTCGGCGAGGCGGAACAAGTCAGGGAGGGAGAGAGGCTCACCGCGGGCTCGGTGGTGGGCTTGGATCGGCGCGAGGAGCAGCGGAACGGCGAGGTCGCTGGCGTCCCGTCGGCTAGGGTTTCGTCAGGTCGGCGAGGTACTGGCGACGCGGGGGAGCTTCTCGTCCACGTTGGCGTGTACGGGGCGGTGCAGTGGGACGTCCTCGGTCTCCTAGGCCATCTCCAGGACAAGCGCGCCGGCTGGATCGTCGGGGCGAGGTGGTTGCGGGCGGCGACCGGCGTCGGCTGCTGGTGGTTGGAGAGGAAGGAGGGGAAGAAGGGGGCGTCTCGGGGTGGATCTGGGCGAGCTCTGGGAGACGTGAGGAGGGAGGAAAAGTGGGGAGATAGGGAGGAGAGCAGGTGGGGCACGGCAGGATAAAGGGGCTCAGCCTTTTCTCTCCTTCCTCCACGAGCACGTGGGTGAGCTGGCTGGGGCTGGTCCTGGGCGGGGTAGGGTGGCTGCAGGTGGGGCTGAGGACGAGGGAGGGCAGGTGGGACTGGCTCAGCCGGCAGAGAAAGAGAGAGAGGAGAGGGAGGAGCTCGGCTAGGCTTAGACATGGCTAGGGTTAGGCATGGCTAGGGTTAGGCATGGGCTAGGGTTTGGGTGGCTGGGTTAGGGTTAGCTAGGTGTTGCTCAGCAGGCTAGAGAGAGAGGGAGGGCAAGTGAGAGAGATGGGAGAAGGTTAGGGTTTAGTAGAATAGGGTTATGAGGAGGATTATGAGAGTGGCTAGGTTTAGATTATTTTTAGGTTTTAATTTGTCAACACTTGCACCAAGGCCAAATCAAGTAGAACATGAGGAGTATTTGGAATTAACATGAGATGAAGTGAAGGAGAATTTCAAGAAAAGAAAAGAAAGGAAATGAGGAACTAGGCCTCATATGGTTCATGCATGGAGGATTGAAAAATAAGAGGAAAAAGAGATGGTGAGATTATGAGGATGGTGTAATAGTGGTAGATGGTCTTTCTTAGATAGGATCCACCAAATCCAAAGAAAACAATGGAGGAAAAAGGTGGTGAAGAATTGTGCATGGCCCATGCAAAAATAATAATACCATTATTTATTTTGTGACAACAATAATAATATGATGGCATTATTCTTATGCATTTCCAAAAATGGAGATAAAACCAAGCACAAGAATTAAAGGACTAGATTCACCCTAATGCTCATGAGCTAGAGAAAAACCCAAAATAAGGACAACAAGCTCATGGTCTAGTAGGATGGTGGAATTATAGGGTGGTGGGAGAGAAAGGTGGTGAAATGGAAATAAGAGATATGCCCCCAACTCAACTTGGGCATTTGAACAATATATCAATAGCCAAATACAATATCAAGAGGCAAATACAATTAATAATGCATGTGAGAGAAGAACCAAAAGAAAAAGGAGTTTTTATATGATGCTCAAATGCAAGGTGGCATGATGACATGAGCATGATATAATTATGATGCAACAATAATATATGTGGAGTAGCCAATACCTTACTAGGACAAGTAGCATTCCAATTGTTAGACAATTGGGGTGCTACAGAGGACAATAGAACTTTGATAAGGTTGTTGAACCTTAGCTATATGTGCTAAGTAGCGCAGCGCCGGAAAGTGTCCCGGTGGCGGCCACAATGCTCATGGCTCTCGTGATTACAAAAGGTGTGATCTCGGAGATTGGAGTTCCTATAGAACCGTGTGGGTCGGTAAGAATCAAATAGTAAGATTTGATAAGCAAGTCGTTATTGTTTTGACAATGATGAACCGACTACATGCAAAGAAGCGATGATGGGCCCTGACTCCATAAAATGACTAGAAGTCATCGAACCCGTGATAGTATCCATACACGAGAAATCAAGTTTCTGAACTTAGAAGACCCTCCGGAAAGGCGTGAAGCCTATCGGTCGTGTTTGGATCTATAAAGAAATAGACATGGATGTTTCAAATCTATGAAATAGTCGACATGTCGGAAAGAGTTTATGACAATGTTCAAGGAATTGACTATGATAAGATTTGATCTTTCATAGCGATATTTAGTCTGGACGGATTAATGTAGCAACCACTACATATATTTTGGTATATGGTAGTTGAACAAACAAAACAAGTTCTTCTAATAGAATGGTTACCTAGGACGTGTACATGACACGATCCAAAGGGTTTTGTTAATTCAAAGGATGCTAAAAGAGTATGCAAAACTTCAATGGTTGAAGTGAGCATCGCGGAGTTGGAATCTTCAGAGACGATGAAGATGTTTGCATTTTGCAAGAAATTAAGTGGGAGCGCTAAGACATATTTCTAATACATTATGTGAAAGACATATTGTTGATTAGAAATAATGTATCTTTTATTGACACAGGTTAAGAATTTCATTTCGATGAAAGACTTAGGCATAACTCAAGAATTAGGCATCAATGTCTATATGGATAGATTAAGGTGCTAATATGATTTTGCCAAATGTACATAGATAAGATGTTGAATGAGTTCAATATGGAAACAACAAGAATGGTTCTTGACGCACGGAAAGGACTAAATCAAGATTCAAGTGTGTTGACACGAGATTCAAGTGTTTTGACACTTGGTGAAATCACAAGAATATTTTGATCAATCATTCTTTGAGATGTACACATCCAGATATGTCCTATGCTCTAAATGTTGTGAGCATATACCAGAATGATTCATAAGATGATCATTGGACAATAGTAAAGATGTTCTTATGAGCTTTATAAGAACTAAGAATATATCATGTATAAGTGACAAATAGTTAAAGGTAGTTCATTTTAAAGTGTTACATTGATACTAGTTTTGTCACAAGATACAAATTAAATTTATCTCAATTTAGACTATGGGTGGCACAATATAATGGAAAGGATGTTCCATGATGGATTTGGATGAGTTCCAAAGTTGAGATATTGTGACGGATACTACAACAAAAGGCTAAGTATATAACTGCTATAGTAGCAGCAAAGGAGGGCATTGTATGACAATTGTATCAACATGATTTAATCCCAAGGAACTAAAGGTCTCACCAAAGGACCAAATTTATACAATGCCATCTCATTGGAGAATGAGTAATGCGTAGAGACGCAAGGACATGCAAATACACACGGACCTGGAAGTGTCAGATCCGAAGATTATGTTTACCACTAGCAATAGTGTCTATACAACCCCAGAAAGCCATAGGTGTTGAATGCACAAGTTTTTAACTAGATTATTGACTCTAGTGCAAGTGGGAGACTGTTGGAGATATGCCCAAGAGGCAATAATAAAGTGGTTATTATTATATCTTTATGTTTATGATAAATGTCTACATCCCATGCTATAATTGTATTAACCGGAAACATTAATACTTGTGTGTTTTGTAAACATAAAAGAGTCCCTAGTAAGCCTCTTGTTAAACTAGCTTTTTGATAATGGATGATCATGGTTTCCTGATCATGGACATTGGATGTCGTTGATAACAAGATCATGATGGACACACACCCGCAGTAAGCATAGCATAAGATCAAGTCATTAAGTTCGTTTGCTATAAGCTTTAAAATACATAGTAACCTAATCCTTCGACCATGAGGTTATGTTAATCACCATCACCGGATGGGTACTTTGATGACATCAAACACCGCTTCGTAACTGGGTGGTCATAAAGGTGTCATTGGGTATTCTGAAAGTATGTGTTGAAGCGCATGGACCAAGATTGGGATTTGTCGATCCATATGACGGATAGATATGCTCTGGGCCCTCTCGGTGGAATGTCATCTAGTTAGCTTGCAAGCATGTGACTGGGTCACAAGGGATGACATATCACGGAACGAGTAAAGAGTACTTGTCAGTAACGAGGTAGAACTAGGTATGGAGATACCGACGATCAAACCTCGGATAAGTATAGTATCGCGTGACAAAGGGAATTGGTTTCGTATGTTAATGGTTCTATCGATCACGAAGTCATCGTTGAGTATGTGGGAGCCATTATGGATCTCCAGGTCCCACTGATGGTTATTGATAGGAGATGTATCTCTTTCATGTCTGCATATTCACGAACCGTAGGGTGACACACTTAAGGTTCGAAGTTGTTTTAAGTAGATATGGAATGTGCATTGGAGACCGAATGTTGTCCGGAGTCTCGAATTGGATCCGGGACATCACGAGGAGATCCGGAATTGTCCGGAGAATAAGATTCATATATTGGGGATCATTTTCTGAGTTAGGAAATGTTCCGGAGTATTTGTATGAGGATTCTAGAAGGTTTCGGAATGTTCCGGAAGGTTCTGGACGATTTCTTGGAGTTTGCTTGAAAACCAAGAAAGGATCAAGGAGTCCTTGTGGGGCAAGACAAGGAGTCGTGGGGGAGGAGGACTCCTCCCCCCTTCCCAATCCGCCGGCCAAGGGAGAGGGGAGTCCTACAAGGACTCCACCTCCCCATGGCGCCTCCCCCCTTTAAATAGAGGGGTGGGGGCGCCACCCCCTGGCCCTCCTCCACTACTCCAAACCCTAGCCGCCTCTCTCCTCCTCCTTTCTTCTGCTCAGACTTAGGCGAAGCCCTGCAGTATTCTCTACTCCACCACCACCACCACGCCGTCGTGCTGCTGGGATTCCGTGGAGAGATCTACTACCTCCGCTTCTCGCTGGAACGGGGAGAGGAAGGTCTGCTTCGACTCCGTACGTGTGACCGACTGCGGAAGCGCTGCTGGAACGCGGCGCCGGAAGGATCGTCCACTCGATCTTGAGATCGGCAAGTGATCGACTACATCAACCACGAGATCCAATCTCGTAACGCTTTCGGATCTACAAGGGTTAGTACAGATCTATCTCATTGCACATGTCTAATAGATTAGATCTTGGCTTTTATCTAGATTAGATCTGGGTTTTGTTCGTTCTTGCGGTAGAATTTTTTTGTTTTCCATGCTACGAACCCATCAAAAGATTCATGAATAACATGCTTTGCAAGATGTTAGTTTGTTTCACATAAAGAAAACATAGCATAAAAGTATTCAGCTTGTCCCTCAATAGAGTAGCAAATATAAATGCATAGGACACCTTCAAAGTTCATAAGAGTGACTAGATACAATAGTTTCAAACAAGCAATAACAAGTTATGCATCAATCAACTAGTCTTGGGACAATGCACATAGAACTAAGAATGGCCACTATGCTCTCAAAGTAGCGCATAAAGATAGAAGGTGGAGACTCAATATAATGGTGGAAGAAAGGCCTTTGTAAAAGGAAGTAGGGATTCAAGTCTCATAAAGAGCTTCCAAAAATTATGGTACTTATAGCTTTCAGCTCTCATTGCCCCTATCATAAGCATCTTGAAGGTGATTAAGGTTAAAGTGACACAACTAAGAGGATATGTTTGACAAGTTATAAACCGAAATCTCATGCCCCTTACTTACGAAGACCGATCCTCATGCTACTCAACTTCAGTCACGAGTAAGCTCTTGTCATTGTAAGTATATGTGTATAATTAAGAACTGCCAACGGGGTACCCCTTGCACATGATATGGGAGCTTTCCCATAATAAAAATGACAAGGCAAGCAGACAATGAGCATCTCAGCGATCTTTTTATTTGCTATTTGCATAGGTTTTTATTGAGGATGCTTCATAGAGTGATCATTATGGTGATGCTGCAAGTTTCCACCATGATTAGGCATGGCTTAGGCTAGCGGCCAAGGCATTTCTCTAACACACATACAAACTCCATGATCTTACAAGTTCCACATTTATTTCACACCGCCAGGATCCGTAAGCAAAAGAACATAATATCAACGGGGTACAAAGTACAAGTGCAATGTTGAAAGTGTTCCCCATGAAACATGGTTCTGGTAATTTCAACTTATAAAGCGCAAGCATATACGCAACAAAGAAGGACCCAATGGTTCAAGTTTATTAGAGTCAATAAAGTAAAGTGTGCCATCAAGTTCGTGAGAGCTTTAATCACTAGTTTTCTCATAACAAGTGGAAGGTATACAAAAGCATGAATATACTTGGAATAGCATAAGCTAATAGGTAGGTATGGTGGACTCTTTGGAAAAACTTGGTTTAGGGAGTTGGATGCATGAGTGGGACTCAGGCTTTGTTGTGGAGGCTAGCAAAAGACTGGGAGCGACAAACTAAGAGAGTAATAATGGCCATAATCATGCAGAGCGACAAAACATCATTGATCAAAGCATAAAGTGATACTACACGTTGAAAAATAAAGGATCATAAAGGCTATGGTTACTTGAGATAGTCATAACATGGTGTGAGCATGCGCCAAGTCAACCCAAATAAAGCATCAAAGGAGAATACCACTATACTATGCTTTAATATGCTAAAACAACGCATGATTCATCCAAGGCACATTAAGCAATCTCAATTGTTTATAACAAGTCCTGCTACAGCAAAGAATACTAAGCATAAATCCAAAACAATATCAAGCATGGCATGACAAAGCATAGGCCACAGTCAAAAACGAGCTCTTTTTACCACATAAGCATGGACTTTCCTACTCTTTTCCAAAACCAAACCAAACTACTTGCAAACCAAAGTGTGAAAGAGAGGGTCCAACCAACTTATTCATAAAACTAAACAAACCAAGCAAACTAAAAACCAAAACGAAAACAAAAAGAAGACGCTCCAAGAGAAACACAACTGTGCACGAAACAATAAAAATGAAGCGTTTGGAAAAAACCTGGGATTTTTATTGATGAAGAAGGGGATGCCTTGGGCATCCCCAAGCTTTGACGCTTGTACTTCTTGGATATTTCTTGGGGTGACACGCGTGGAATCCCCAATATTGAGCTTTAGTCCATCCTTCATCTCATTACTCATTCCTTCCATACACCTGAAAATTTTCCTTTATATAAAACTTCACACAATCTCATTAGCAACATTAGTGCACTTAAGATAAATAAGTCTCAAGGTTCAGTTCTAACACCAAATAAACTTCCATTAGAACACTAGATACTGTAGCACTTCCCTCAAAAAGCTCAATTTCCCAAAGGAACTCAAGAAGGGACTAACAAGAAGCAAATGCAGAAAATGGCAGAAATCTGTCAAAACAGACCAGCAGGTAAAGACGAATTTGTTCGAAGACCTTCTGTTGCTCAAATCAAAACGTGTTGAACTAACGAAAGTTAGATAACAACCTGGGGCCGAAGAAAAAAAATTACAGCTCAATCCGACGTACAGAGCTCTCTCAAGAATTTTTACGGTGAAGCACAGAAATCTGTTTCGGGACAGCAACTTTCCCATTCATTACTTCACTCTCATTAGAGGTTACTCTTGGCACAAAAAGCAAATAAAAAGGATAAGGAGAGGTTATTACAGAGGTAATAACTTCCAAGACTCAACTAAATCTCTTGGGTTATCTCCCAACAAGTACTTTTCTTGAACGCCTTTAAGTTAGGGATAAGAAGCAAAGAAAGAACCAAGTGCTCTCGAATGAAGAAGCATTAAAACCAACTTTCTTGCCCTTACCTCTCTTATTTTTATTCTTAACTTTTGGGAAAATATGATTGTTTGGTGGAGAAGAAAGTTGCATGGTCCCCTTTCCCACATCTATTATTGCTCCAAGAAGTTCCAATAGGGACCTTCTAAGTGTAATTTGTCCTTTTCCTGCACATTCAATAACAAGATAATCAATAGAAATCGTTTTCCCAAGGATCTTTGTAAACACTCCTTCAGCTATTCCAAGGGGTAATATGGTAGTATTATTAGTAAGAGGTATTTCTTTTCCTCCCTCAATGAGCCCCCAAGTATTCAGAGATTTATAAATATCTTTGGGCATAAGCCAGGATTCAGACATGATATCACAGCGAGCTTGAAAAGTTTCAGCGTTTATCTCAATCTTTACTATAGGGAACCACTTTGATGGTTCAGAGTTTAATGGAACATAATCGTGATGCTCCCTAAGCGTATTATAGCACCCTTCTAATATAGTAGTGCTAGCCTCAAGAGTATCCAACCTAGCAAATATTTTCGCGAAAGAAGTATCAGTTTGGCTAGGCATGTTGTAAGTGAGGATCAATTTCTTTATAGAATTAATAGCATCATCCTCATTACATTGGAGGAAATATCCTCCCACAATAGCATCTAGGGCATATCTATAGCAAAGAGCAATCCCAAGGTAAAAACTGCTAAGGAACAAGCTTTGAGTCATTTTAGGCTCAGTTTTTTCATGTAAATCAGAGATTCTAGACCAAGCTTCCTTAAAACTTTCCACAATTCCTTGTTTAAAAGTGAAAATCATTTCCTCGGGTGACATAGTGATAGGAGGAAGGCTAGACATAATGAGATAGGAACTATTTTTTTGTGTGTTTTTGAAATAAGAAAGCAAACAAGTAAAACTATTTTTTTTGTGTTTTTGAAGAACAAAACAAGCAAACAAAGCAAAAAGAAAACTAAGCAAAACAAAAACAACAAAGTAATGAGATTGGTTATGAGGGACTCCCCTTGTGAAGATGTCCTTGACTCCCCGGCAACGGCGCCAGAAAATCGCTTGATAACTCAATACACGGCGCCCAGAAAAGTGCTTGGTGCGTGGTGTTGATGTAGAGCTCATTGGGAACCCCAAGAGGAAGGTATGATGAGCACAGCAGCAAGTTTCCCTTAGTTATGAAACCAAGGTTTAATCGAACCAGTAGGAGCAAGGAAACACCTCCAAAGTGTTACTAGCCGAGCTTTGGCAGGGTGCACTACCGGTGTTAGTAGCAACGTGGAGACCTGCACAACAGAACCACACAACTTTGTCCCCAACTTGCGATGAGGTTGTCAATCTCACCGTGTTTTGCGGAAAACAAAGGATTAAACGTATCGAATAGAAAGAAGTAAAAGTTTATAGAAAGTAAACATAAAGCAGTAAACAGTTGTAGATTGTATGTAAAGAAAAAGGACCGGGATCCATAGTTCACTAGAGGTGGCTCTCCTTAGATAGTAACATGCTGGGTGAACAAATTACATCGGGGCAATTGACAAACACCGAGAAAGCAATACATGCATATACTAATCATCTTGACTTCTTTGAGACTTGATTGGGCATTACAACATAATACATAGACCGCCATCCAACTGCATCTATGACTAATAATCCACCTTCAGGTTATCATCCGAACCCCCTCCAGTATTAAGTTGCAAGCAACAGATTATTGCTTTACGAACTGCGTGTAAAGTAAACAATACGATTGTTCTATGAACAAAGGATTGTTGTTTTCTCCCTAGTAGCAATAGCACATCTACTACCTTAGAGATTTTTGTCACTTCCCCAGATTACCAGAGGCATGAACCCACTATTGAGCATAAATACTAACTCTTGGAGTTGCTAGCATCTACTTGGCCAAGATAGCTACTAACAACGGAAAGCATGCAAGATTTCAAATAACAAAGACATGATAGAATCAATAATCAATCTGAAATAGCATCTCAATATCCATCGGATCCCCGCAAACACAACATGTATGAATTACAAATAGATGATCTTGATCATGAACGGAGCTCACAAGATCTAAACATGAAAGCACAAAGGAGGAGAAACCAGCCATCTAGCTACTACATGGATCTGTAGTCCAAGGATGAACTACTCACGCATCACACCGGAGGCTTGCATGGTGATGAAGAAGGCCTCCAGGGTGAATTTCCCTCTCCGGCAGGGTGCCGGGAAGAGCTTCAGATCCCCCCGATCTAGGGACAGAGATGACGGCGGCTACAGACTCTTTCGTGGATTTTTGATCGGGTACCTAGGGTTTTCGTCCCGAGGGCAACTTATAGGCGGAAGGAGAGGCCGAGGGGGTGCTGGGGGCGGCCAGACCACCCCCTGGCGCAGGCCAGGCCTGGCCGCGCGGTCAGGTGGTGTGGCCGGGCCCCAGCCCTTCTCCGTCTCGGATTCTGGCACTTGATCCCTTCCGAAAAATAGGCACTTTGGCTTTTGTCTCGTCCAATTCCGAGAATATTCAAAGTTCATAAGAGTGACTAGATACAAATAGTTTAAAACAAGCAATATCAAGTTATGCATCAATCAACTAGTCTTGGGACAATGCACATAGAACTAAGAATGGCCACTATGCTCTCAAAGTAGGTGCATAAAGATAGTAGGTGGAGACTCAATATATTGGTGGAAGAAAGGACTTTTATAAAAGGAAGTAGGGATTCAAGTCTCATAAAGAGCTTCCAAAAATTATGGTACTTATAGCTTTCATCTCTCATTGCCCCTATCATAAGCATCTTGAAGTGATTAAGGTTAAAGTGAACAAACTATGGTGTACATGCTTGACGAACTATAAGTCAGAAATCTCATGTCCCTTGTATACGAGGGCCGCTCCTGATGCTACTCAAGTTTAGTCACCGATAAGTTCTTGTCATCGTAAGTATATGTGTATCATAAAGAACTGCCAACGGGGTACCCCTTGCCCGATGATACGGAAGAATCCGTATATCAAAATGACAAGGCAAGCAGACAACGAGCATCTCAGCATTCAAGAACTTATTCAGAAAACTAAGCAAACCAAGCAAACTAAAAACCAAAACAAAAATGAAAAAGAAGACGCTCCAAGAACAACACAACTGTGCATGAAACAATAAAAATGAAGAGTTTGGAAGAAACCTGGGATTTTTATTGATGAAGAAGGGGATGCCTTGGACATCCCCAAGCTTTGACGCTTGTACTTCTTGGATATTTCTTGGGGTGACACGCGTGGCATCCCCAAGCTTGAGCTTTAGTCCATCCTTCATCTCATTACTCATTCCTTCCATACACCTGAAATTTTTCCTTCATACAAAACTTCACACAATCTTTATTAGCAACATTAGTATACTCAAGATAAATAAGTCTTAAGGTTCCGTTCCAACACCAATAAACTTCCATTAGAACAGTAGCTACTGTAGCACTTCCCTCAAAAAGCTCAGTTCCCCAAAAAGAACTCAAAAAGGAACCAACAAGAAGCAAATGCAAGTAATGGCAGAAATCTGTCAAAACAGACCAGCAGGTAAATACGAATTTTTTCGAAGACCTTCTGTTGCTCAAATCAAAAAGTGTTGAACTAACTAAAGTTAGATAACAACCTGGGGCAGAAGCATAAAAATTTACGCCGCAAAAAGACGTTCAGAGATTTTACACGAATTTTTACGGTGAAGCATAGAAATCTGTTTCGAGACAACAACTTTCCCAATCATTACTTCTCTCTCATTAGAGGTTACTCTTGGCACAAAAAGCAAATAAAAAGGATAAGGAGCAGTTATTACAGAGGTAATAGCTTCCAAGACTCATCTAAAACTTTTGGGTTATCTCCCAATAAGTACTTTTCTTTAACACCTTTAAGTTAGGCATGATAGTTTGAGAAGATGCTCACATAAAAAATATGAATTGAAGTAAAAGAGAGCATCAAAAAGCAAATTCAAAACACATTTAAGTCTAACCCACTTCCTATGCATAGGAATCTTGTAAATAAACAAGTCATGAAAGCACAAAGCAACAAGCATAGTAAAGCAAAACAAGTGCAACTTCAAGACTTTCAACATAAAGAGGGGAAACTTAATATTATTGAGATGCATAAAACCATGTTTCCCTCTCTCATAATAAATTTCAGTAGCATCATGAATAAAATTAACAATATAACTATCACATAAAACATTCTTATCATGAGCCACATGCATAAAAGAATTAATACTCTCCACATAAGCATAGTCATTCTTATTAATTGTAGTGGGAGCAAATTCAACTGAATAGCTATCATTATTATTCTCATCACCATAGTCATCAAATATAGGAGGCATATTGTAATCATAATTAATTGCCTCCTCAATAGTAGGTGGACTGAAAATATCATACTCATCATTGTAATCATCATATATTGGAGGTTTGGTATCATCATAAGCAATAGAATAGCTATTTTTCCAAAGTTGGGGAACTAAAAAGATCATTTTCATAAGAACTAGCTTCCCCAAGCTTAGAATTTTCCATAGCATTAGCAATAATGGTGTCCAAAGAATTCATACTAACAACATTGCTATTAGCATGCAAATAAAGTTCCATAGGCTTTTTAATTTTCTCTTCAAACATTTCATGTCCTAACTCAAGATAAATACTATAAAGCTCTCTAATTTTGTTGTTGTTTTCCTTTAAGCCTAACTAGTGAAAACAACAAACAAAAAGACAAAATTGCAGAATCTAAAGGAAATAACTTCGAGCACTCACACCGGAGGATGTGAGTACCTTTTACCTTACCTCCCCGGCAATGGCGCCAGAAAATAGCTTGATGTCTACGCACTTCTATTCTTGTAGATAGTTGTTGGGCCTCCAAGTGCAGAGGTTTGTAGAACAGTAGCAAGTTTTCCCTTAAGTGGACCACCCAAGGTTTATCGAACTCAGGGAGAAAGTGGTCAAAGGTATTCCCTCTCAAGCAACCCTGCAATCAATATACAAGAAGTCTCTTGTATCCCCAACACACCCAATACACTTGTCAGGTGTATAGGTGCACTAGTTCGGCGAAGAGATAGTGAAATACAAGTGGTATGGATAATTATAAGTGGTAACGGTGATAGAAAATAACTTGATGGCATGGAAAAGACTAAAGGCAAACTGAAATAAAGATGGAAGTAAGCAAACATGCAACATATCTAATTGCAAACGGTGTTTCAATGTTTAGGAACAAGGCCTAGGGATCATACTTTCAGTAGTGAACACTCTCATATAAATATATTATCTTCATGATACTACTCTTAACTACTCTCCGGTTGGACACTCTAATCGTTGGTAGGGCTATAACAACACTCCTCAAAGTAAGCCTTTCCCATCTAGAAAACCCCACACTGTCACCTTGAGTACTAGATGAGTCCAACAAACACCACAATTTCATAAAGACATCCAACTCCAAATATAACTCATAACAAGTATTTGTAATCTCTAGCCTAAGTGCCACCATGGTGCACACGCTGTCACTTTCACACACATGGGGAGAGCAGAGATCTATTAAAGCACTTGAGTAGCAAGGTAGATCTATAGATTACAAGCTCATGATCACAATATGATCATGCATAGAGAGAGAGAGATGAACACATAGCTACCGGTAGAACCCTTAGCCTCGAGAGAGAACTACACCCTCCTCATCATGGGAATCAGCAATGGTGATGGAGATGGCGGTGGAGATCGATGGAGATGGCTCCAGGGGCACTTCCCCGTCGGTGGCGACACGGAGGACTCCTTTCCGCCGCCGGTATCACAGGGGAGCACCGCCCCTTAGCACCCTTCCTTCATGGCTTCTTGGGAGCCCTTCCCCATTGAGATGGGTTCTATGGGGGAGGCAAAACCGTGGATTTGGTGGCTGCAAATTCGTGGGTGGAGGTGTCTCCCACGAATTAGGTTTCCTCCCTTTATATAGCTTCTCGGATTTCCGTCACCCCATCTTGGACTGCAGTAAATCGGGCCTATCTGGCCCGTCTGGACTCGGAATCAGCTAAATTTTATGTCCAGAACATTTGTCGCGAAATTTCTAACAACTTTGTAGTTGAAGAGTTTTTCGTTTGACGCTATCTTCGACCCGGAACGTGACCATCTTCAAAAAGAGTTTTAAGACAGATTTCTGAAAATCCCAATTTGACTCCAACAAGGTTTCCACTTGTATTCTTGGTAATTCCTACACATCAAAGTGTAAAACAAGAACATTGTGCACTTTTGCAACTATTAGTAGGTTAGTCCAAATAATCATATGAAAAGTACTCCAAAGTGTGGACAAAACATAAGAAAATAGATAAAACCAAGCATGGAACATCAAAAATTATAGATACATTTGCAATGTATCAGTTTGCATTATGGAAGTATCTCCCCTCTAGCTAGTTATCTATGTATTCCTTGGTATGAGTTGTCGTTATGGAATATTAATGAGAAGTTCTATCATTTACTTTTTGCACATCTTATATTAGGTTGCAATTTCTGTTATATGATTGATCTTTATTGTTAGTATTGGTATCACTTTGGGATCATTAAGTAAATTTAGTTGGTTTTGGAAAACCTGGGTCTGGTTAGTAGCAACACTATTCAAGAATTGAATGAAAAAGAGAAAAGTAATATTAGAAATATAATTCCATCATCTTTCTTTCTTGTTTGGACCATAAGCTTAGTATTCTCTAGTTAAGATCTTTTGCGCTTCCAAGGAATATTGCATGATTATTTCTATCACTAGTATGTTTGTTTGTTTCCTTCAACTCTTATTGCTTGCTTCCTAGCCTTGCTAGCCAAAAACCTGTACTGAGAGGGAATGCTTCTCGTGCATCCAATCCTTAAACCAAAACTATGCCATTCATGTCCACGACACCTACCTATTAGCATTATTGCTATTTCCAAGTAAATTCATGTTTTTATCTACCTTTAGAATTAAACTTGTTATGTGAAAATTAGTGATTGAAGCTCTCACAAACTTGATGGCACACTTTACTTTCTTGTACTTAATAAACTTGAACCATTTTGTCCTCCTATGTTGCGTATATGCTTGTGCTCTATAAGTTGTGAATTAGCAGAACCATGTTACCATGGGAAACGCTTTCAACATTGCACTTATTTAGTTGATATCATGATCTTTTGCTTATGGATCCCGGCGGTGTGAAATAAAAGGGGAGCTTGTGAGCTCATGAAGTTTGTATATGTGTTAGAAAAACGCCTAGGCGGCTAGCCTAAGCCATGCCTAATCATGGTGGGAACTTGCAGCATAACCATAGTGAGCAATCTGTGAAGCATCCTCAATAAAAACCTATGCAAATAGCAAATAAAAACATCGCTGAGATGTTCATTGTCTGTTGCCTTGTCATTTTGATATGGGATAGCTCCTGTATCATGGGGCAAGGGGTACCCCGTTGGCGGTTCTCGATGATACACATGTATTTACAATGACAAGAACTTACTCATGACTAAAGTTGAGTAGCATGAGGTTCAGTACTCGTAAGCACGGGGCATGAGATTTTCAACTTATAAGTTGTCAAACATATCCTCATATTTGTGTCACTTTAACTTTAATCACCTCAAGATGCTTATGATAGGGGCAATGAGAGCTGAAAGCTAATAAGTACCATAATTTTTGGAAGCTCTTTATGAAACTTGAAATCCATGCTTCCCTCTGCGAAGGGCCTATCTTTTACTTTTTTAGTTGAGTTAGTAAACCTATTCCTTTCTATCTTAAGCAAGTATTTGAGTTGTTGTGATTTAATCATCCATATGATGATTTATTTAATCATGTTTCTTATTTTCCTTGTTTTGCACACTGCTCTTATCTTAGTGAATATTACTTTGAAAGCTATCATTGAAAACCCCATTATGTTTGAACTCCTGCAAATTATTAACTATTCTTTGACCAAGAACACAGTTTACCTTTACCAATTATGATTTACTTTGTGTATCTTTATTGTGTTTCCTTTACTTATTGCAAGTTAAGTTATATAATAATGAGTTGTTTTCTATTATGATTTGTGTATTGATGAATGTGATGCTTCTTGTCCGTATTCTCTTTATCGACACTTCACTCCACAAACATGTGGACAGGTTTATTGAGCTCAGTTTTCGCTTGGGGACAAGCGAAGTCTAAGCTTGGGGAGTTGATACGTTCATTTTGCATCACTATTGTATATCATAATTTACTATTATTCATTGATACATTTCATATTAAGAGATGATACTTATGTTATTTCATCTATTTTTGCATGGTTGATGACTTTTGGAGGATGGACCACTAAAGTCAGGATTCTGATGGAAAAGACATTGTTTGGAGGCAAACTTCGCGAAGATCAGAAAATCCCAGAAAATATATGGAAAATCCTATTTTTCTAGAAGACGAAGGAAGCCAGAAGGGGAAGTGGAGATGGGCCACAGGGGCCCACACCACCCCCTAGCGCAGGCCAGCCCTGGCCATGCCACCAGGTGGTGTGGCCACCCTGGCCCACCTCTGGCATCGCCCTTTGACGCATATAATCCCCTCGAAACCCTAAGACTTGGAGAGCGACCACAGAAAGATTCCGCCGCCTATACGGGGCGGAAAACTGTAGAGAGAGAAAGAGCTCTCCGGTAGGCAGAAATCTACCGGGAAATTCCTTCCCGGAGAGGGGAGATCGTCGCCATCAACACCACCATCAAGCTGGACTTCATCGGGATCATCATCATCATCTCCACATAATCTCCACCAGCACCCTCATCACCACTCCATACCGCTGTAACAATTGGGTTGAATCTTGCATAGTTCTTAGGGGAAACTTTCTCGGTATTGATTACTTGTTGTAGTTGATGCTATTGAGTGGAACCATTGAATTATTGTTTATGTTCAAATTGTTACTTATCATTATTTCATCTCTGATCTTGATCCATATGATGTCTCGTGAGTAGTTCGTTTAGTTCTTGAGGACATGGGAGAAGTCATGTTGTTAGTAGTAGAATTGTGTTGAGAGAGATTCAATGGTTTGATAATTAAGTTGTGGTGTTATTCTTCTAGTGGTGTCATGTGAACGTCGACTACATGATATTTCACCTTTATGGGCCTAGGGGAATGCATTGTGTATTTGGCTACTAATCGCGGGGTTACCGGAGTGACAGAAACCTAAACCCCTGTTAGGAAACCTTTGCACAAGGGAGTGTAGGATCTCAAAGTTTAAGGCTGTGGTTAGGTTTTTATCTTAATTACTTCATTGTAGTTGCGGATGCTTGCAAGGGGTATAATCACAAGTATGTATTAGTCCTAGGAAGGTCAGTACATTAGCATAGGTTCACCCACACAACACTTATCCAACCAAAGAAGATTAATCAACTACATGAAGCGGAAGCACTTGACAGTATTCCCATGTGTCCTCGAGAACGTTTGATCATCTTAATACAACCGGCTTGTCCTTTGCTAAAGAAAGGATTGGGCCACTTGCTGCAATTATTATTATTGTCTTTTATTTACTCACACTTTATTTATCTGCATTATCAAAAACCCCTAAAAATCTGTTTGCTAAGTATTTACAGAGAATTCCTGCTCCAAGCCACTCGTCAACACCTTCTGCTCCTCGTTGGGTTCAACACTCTTACTTATCGAAAATACCGCGATACACCCCCTATACTTGTGGGTCATCACTACACAAAACAAAAAAAATTCTAGTGCATAACCATGACCATATGCAAGGGGAGAGCCAACAGATCATACCCTCGAGGATCGAACAAGCAGAAGTTGTCGATGATGAGGTTAAACGAGCGACAATCCCCGCGACAAGCCTTAGAGAGTAGCGAGGAGATGTATTATCCCACAGACGGCTTCCATGAACATGCACCGATGAACACGTCGTGGTTGAAGTAGTAAGTGCGTCGATTCCCGCGGCTAGTCAATTAGTCGCGAGAAGATTTCTCCTTTGTAAAGATCCGCACGATCGAGTGCTCCAACTGTAGCACCTCCACCGGTATCCACATGTAGGAGATCAGTGGTACCGCGTCGAGGTGTGATCAAGCACACGAGCAAAGCGGGAACGTGTCGATGAAGATTCAACAGTGCTTCCGTAGTCCTGTCTAGATTGATCTAAACAGAGGTAGAACTTGGACAAGGCTCCGACATTGTTGTAGAAGAAGTACCTAGGGCATACCTTCCCCCCTAGGGTTTAGCACCATCATCATGGAGGATACACGGAGACCAGGGAGTAGGCACCAACATGGGGTGGTGGCACGACACACGGGCAGTGACATCGCGCGGGGCGGTGGCAGCTTCGCGCTAGGGTTTGGAGGTGGCGGGTGTTGTGGGTTGGAGGGGGTAAGAGCTGCAACTTGTAAGCCTATTAGGGTGCCCTGGGTATATTTTTATAGGTCATCCAATACCCAACCCCAAGTTTGGACGAGTTCCAGTAGGTTTAGGTCAACCGAAACCTACTAGAAAACAACTTCCTTTGACCAAATCCGAATTGGGGTAGGGAAACTTTCCATGCCCCTTGGGCAACGTGGATGCACCTATTATGGAATCTTACAGTAATCCTACGATGGCTCGGATCATACCATTACCTTGCAGTACCTTCCATAACCTTCCATAACCTTTCGGAACCTTAAGCTCCTTCCAAAACCTTCTATATATTCTCGTAACCATTTCAGACACTCCAAGACCATTCCAGACACTTCCGAGATCACCGGGGACCTCTCAAAACCATTCTGAGACCATCTGAGACACTCTTAGAATCCTTCTCTCATCTTATCAATTCTCAAAACTTATTTCGAACACTCTCGGTAATATATCGAACACCTACGATATATTTTGAGACACTTCAAACACCTTTGGAATTACTTCTCTACTAAATATTCATTCGCACTCACATTCTAAATGCCATTGAACTCTTAAGTGTGTGTTAGGATATTTATGGACATGACCGGAACTCCTTCCGCGACAATGATTACTATTGGCATCTTGATACACGTAGTAATGCCCGCAAATAACACGAAGATCTTTATCATGTGAACCGTAATATTATGTATGATACATATCACATTGCTTAGTTGATACTTTACATTTCCTGAGATGAAACACTAGGTTATTCTCGTTATCTGGCATGTACTCTTTATTGATACCATACTATTGATGCTCATGTGATCACCAACTTGATGGCGTGTCCCGCTAGACAATGACGAATTTCTCCATCGTCAGGAGTAGAAATTCCCGCAAGCACACCATACAAATACTTGGCGTACCATCCGGTAAGAGCAAACACCAACTTTATAATTACTCTTGTTCAGAGCAACATTTTAAGAATCCTACCACGTCCATATTGTACCCAATTTCACATATGTCTCGTGGTCTAATGATCTTCAGTAAAGGCAATACGTTGTTTATGTTGCCAATGGCAATACCAGTGGGACCTAAGTTCCTTGGTCGTAACTATGTTGTCTCTATTGTCACACAATAGATCTTCATAGTACTAGCATGCTCAGAACTACACCAAGTTCAGTGATGAACTTCTTGACTCATAACGCCCTCCTTTGTCGTTGTCATGACAATGATATACTCATCCTTTCGTAGTAGTATCTGTCACAGTGTTTAACTTTGGAACTCATCCAAATCCAACATGGAATTCACTTCTAGCCCACTGCGCCACTTACTATTAAATGCATAGCCTAATTGAGATAAAATTATTTGTATATGTGACAGAACTATTGATGTAACACCTTACATTGAAACATTTCTTACTTTCACATACAAAATATATTCTTAGTTCTTCTAAAGCACATAAGAATATTCATAGTATCGTCCAATGATCATCATATACATCACTCTGGTATATGCTCATAACACTTATATCATGGGACATATCTGGCTGTGTACATATCATGGTTTACATGATTGATAAAATCATTCATGCGGTTTAACTCACCAAGTGTCATAACACTTGATTCTTGCTTCAACCTCTTCCATGCAGCAAGAACTCTTTCTTGTCATTTCCATATTGAACTAATTCAATATTTCATCTATGTAATTTGGCATAACTATATTAGGCACCTCAATCTATCCATATAGATATTGATGCCCAATATTCTGGTTTTGCCTTAGACTTTCACACAAAATCTAATTTCAGTGAAATCTTACTTTTGTCAATAAAATATACATCATTTCTAATCAACGATATGTTGTCCACATAAAGTATTATAAATATGTCTTAACACTCCCACTTAATTTCTTGTAAACATACAAGCATCTTCACCGTTCCTGGTGAAAGTAAACTCTTTCAATTTCATCAAAGTGAAGATTCTAAATCTGTGATGCTAACTTCTACCATTGAAGTTTGCACCTATTTATAGCATGCTTTGAACCAACAAAACCCTTGGGTCATGTCTATACATGTCCTAACACTCCTTGAAATGACTTTGTTTGTTATTGAACTACCATATTCTGTGAATATGTAGTGGTTACTAGAATAATCCCTACATACATAAGCATCGCTATGGAAGATCCAATCCTATCATAATTAACTCTTTGAACTTTGTCTAAACTCTTTTTTGACAAGTCGACCTTCTATGGATGTAAACATCCATGTTTGTTTCTTCATAGATCCATTAACGATCGATAGGCACAATGCCTTCCAGAGGGTCTAGCAAGAGGGCCATGGTCCAAAAATTATAGCATAGAACAATAAACTTAATCATGAACATGAAATATATACTAATACAACTTCTTATTGCCTCTAGGGAATATTTCAATCAATACTACCGAGAGGGCCTAGAGATATCTCACTCTCTGTCACACGGAGGAACAAATCCTGGTCTTGATCCATGCAACCCAACAGATACCATCGGAGATACTTGAAAGCCACCTTTATAATCACCTAGTTACGAAGTAACATTTGATGTCCACAAAGTATTTCTCAGATGCCAGGGAGTAACATGATCTCATGATCTAAGGAAATCTACTTGACATATATAGAAATCTATATCAATCAAAACTAAATGATTCAATCAGAAGTTATGCTTATTATTTGGGTCTTAATGTTGTGATTCCGTTATCAAGTGACAATCATGTCCATGGTCAGAAAACCTTAACCATCGCTTGACTAACGAGGTAGTAGAAGAGACTCACTAGGGACTCAGTGTTGTTTACTTACCCACACATGTATTTAGTTTCCAATACATACAATTATAGCATGGACAATGAACATTAACCATGAACAAGAAAATATGAATAATAACAACTTCATTATTGCCTATGGGGCATATTTCCAAAAGTTTCCCATTTCATCATAAGTAGTGCCTAATTCTTGAGATGCATGGTATATGGAAACATGAGTATAGATTCCACACAACAAGATAGGAAGCACATGGAAGCATATAAAAATATAAATGAACTGGCTATTAAAATTGATTTCAAACGGAAGCCTAGCAGATCATGGAAGCACCAAACAAGAAGCACATGGAAACATCACTATGAACATTACTATTGTGTCTATATACAAAGAACTAAGTTATATGAATCACTTGGGACAACTGATTTCACATATTCATATATAAAAGGAATACAAAGATTGAATTTCTGAAAAATGGAAGAAAAGATGACAACTGAGAACCTAGTCCAGTGAGTATTACCTTCTCCAGATTCGTGTTGTCATTGGAGGGATCTAGATGGTTTCTGTGAGCAGTGTGATCGAAGGATTGATAGCTATATGCTTGCCGGCGCACGAGATGGCGAGGTGGAAGTGCAACGTTGGACCAGATAATGCAGTGATGTGGAAGGAATGAAACAAAGAGATCTATCTCGCTAAATTAGAGGAGGAGTTTCCGGTACGGAATTAATGTGCCTAATTTAGGGGGGAAATGATGAAATCGGATGTTCAATTAGACCAGATGGACGACATCGGGGAGGTCGAACAATTGAACCCCGATAGATAGTGTTTACCATTTCTCAATGAGGAAGAAGAGAAAAAGGAGAAGAAGTAACCGGTGGCAAAGAGATGCGGGAAAGAGATAGAGAGATAAGATAGGTCAATTCTTCCTAGGTTCTTGTACACGCGGCGCGGTTCGAAAATGGGGGATCTCGAGACATAATCCATGGTGTGAACATAAGAGTTTTATAGTACTCCCTCGGATCTAAAATAAGTGTACGAACGATCCACGTACGGAGCGGAGGCAGCCACCGGGCGATTCTAAAGCGACCAGCTAAACCCATCTAGGGTTCTGTCCCCTCGCCGGCGACGCCACCGGTTCGCTCCGCCTCCGGTGGCCTTAGGGTCTTGTAGGTGTGGCGGACCATGGCCTCTCGCCGGCGGGAGGATTTTCGTTTTTGTTTAGCCTTTTTTAGTGTCTTCTTCGGAATGTTGAGGCGGTGGCTACGTCCTAAAGTCATAATAAGGTCCCCCCGCCCTATCCTCGTTCCGGTGGTGCGTCTAGTGCCGGCGGAGGGCGCGTGGAGTCATGTGTCAGGCGGATCTCTTCGGATCCGATCGTTTATGTATTCGTCGGTGTGGTTTGAGGTCAGTCTCTTCCGATCTAGAGTTGTCATCTTCGACGATGGTTGCTGCTCTTGTGCGCTGGTCCTATGGGGCCTTAGCATGACGACTTCCCGTATGTCTACTACAACAAGCTCTACTACGACAAGCTTTGCCCGGCTCCGGTGATGGAGGAGCGGGGACGGCGGCGCGCCTTCGACTAGTGCTAGTGTCTATAGTCGTCGCTAGGTGATCCAATGACCTATTTGTAATTTCTATTACTTTTAGAACTCTTTGTACGACTATTGATGATCACTAATTCGAGAAAAAAAAGTGTACGAGTCCAAAAGCAGTATTGCAGTATTGTACCTTACGAGTAGGCGTGTACCCCGCGACGCGTTCATACCTTACACAAGTGGGAACGCGCGCGACTTGTGCTGCGCGGTGTGGCCCACTGGCGCTCGCCGTATCTCGATCGTCGTCGACGTACGGGCGAACTGCGTCCGTGCGCTCGCCGCATCACGATCGTCGTCGACGTACGGGCGAACTGCGTCTGTCTGTCTACACGCACACCATGAGCATCGGCAGCGTGACGGGACCAGCCGAGAATCGCCGAGGATCTTTCCCAGCTGGCCTTGTGGCGTCGTGTAGCGTCGACCGGAGCGCGGGCCTTGTGGCGAGATTACGCTAGCTCCTGTCGTATGTACGTACACGACGACGGCGACGTCTTCGGTGAACGCGGTGCGTCGGTGCATTTAAACCTCGGGATTGCTCCCGAGTGAGCACTCCCGACCTGTATTTCTCCGAGGGAACATGGCCACAGCTGCTGCTACTGTTGCTGCGGCAGTGGAGGAGGTGGAGGTGGGAGGTCAGGAGGTGGTGGCGAGGAGGAGGGGGAAGCCGCGGGGATGGAGGACCATGCCCTTCGTCATAGGTACGTCCGGCTCCATAGCTATACTCCCCGTCTCTCCGACCATCTCCCGATCTGCTTCTTGTTCGTGAGATTCCATCGTTCGGGTAAAGCTACAGGAGAGCCATTCCTGCCCACAGCTAGCTTGTGGGTGTGCCTGGTTAATTTCTTCCACCTGACTTTACCGTGGTCTCGACATGTTCAGCCGCTTGATTAGAGCGCCGTATGGAGGCTAGGGACAAAAATTGTACCCAGCCGGTTATGGAACTACCTTATATCTCCTCCGGCGCCCCCAATGCACACCTGGCTCATAGGAAGCAATCGGGCTCCGGCGGAAACACATCGGGTTCCGGCAGAAGCACATCGCCCCGTCTGACCCACCTACAACCGACAGTGTCACATGCAAGAATTTATTTGTTTCTCTTGTTGTGTATAAACCGTAGAAGCGTGTCTTTGTGAGAAGCATATGAGTTCCATGATTCAAAAAATTGGGGTGTGGAATTTAATACTACCTCCGATCCAAAATATGTGGTGAAGACTTAGTGCAAACTTTGTAATAAAACCGTACTAAATCACTGATACTTATTGTGGATAGAGAAAAGATTTATCAAGTCGACGAACATTTATGACCGTAAGGAGGGTCAGATTTCGCTCGGGTTTTGGCTGATTTTACTACCGGGTCATATTTGGCACTTTTTCATACGAAAAAAATCTGGCCTCACACAAGTGCTCTATTCTAGTCCACCAGGAGAGTGCGTCTCTGCTACACCCGATGGTTATCACTTGTAGGGGCCAACCCGGGTCATCCATATAGAAGGCCGTGCGCTGCACATCTGCTTGCCAAAACAGAGTCAGGATAAAAACTGGGAAAAGAAAGAAGCTTGACCTTTAGTTGCAACTTCGTACGGCGTACTGTCATTTTCATTCACACCAGTAACATTAAATAATGGAATCATCACTACAGAAATGAGTGGCTATCATTTTTTTTTGTATGCAGCTGCCGAGACGTTCGAGAAGGCGGGGTCAATTGGGGTGGTAGCAAATCTGACGGTCTATCTCGTGAACCGCTTCCACATGGGGCAGCTCACGGCAGCAAACATTACCAACATCTTCTACGGCACGCTTAACTTTGCGCCCTTGCTGGGGGCCTTCATCTCCGACGCCTACTTGGGAAGGTTCAAAACCCTGGCCTATGGATCCTTCTTTAGCCTCCTGGTATGTCCATCTCACGACCCAAGCTCTCTCATCGCTCTCATTTCAGCTGTTGCGTTGGCAAAAGGAAATTCATGATCAGACATGGTTGTCCAGATAGATCCAACAAATGAATGGAATAACCAGCAATATAATGATTAATATGTGAAATGGCATGTGCAATGAATCCTAGTTAGTGGTTAACATTTTTTCTGTTTATTTGCCACAACAACAATTGAATGCCTCGGTAAATCATATTTATTCACTGGTTTAGCTGTTCCAAGGAATTACTATCTGCAGATAGGAAATGAAAAAAAACTATATGCAGATAGCCAGGCTTGGGAGTTTTGACATAGATCAATGGAAATACTACCACTAGATGCATGCTATTAGGCATCAGGTACAAATGCAAAGCACACTAAAAACACAATGCACTTAATTTAGATACAAGATGCATATTCTAATAAAATTGCACTTGCTTAATGTCGATGACGTGAATAACACAACTGCACTCCCTCTGTTTTTATTTACCTCGGGTTCTCGGTTTAGTCAAGGATTTGGGACTTCGTGGTGTCCCGTTCACATACGATAATAGGCGGAGTGGGCGAGCAAATGTCAAGATTCGACTGGATAGGGTGGTGGCGGATGATAGATGGAGAGATATTTTTTCTGATGTGTCTGTGGTTCATCTCATATCACCATGTGCTCAGACCACTGTCTTGTCCTTGTGAAGTTCGCGTGGGAAAATTCGAGGCCAATGCAGATTTGCTGCCACCCGAATTCCTATTAGATGCTGGCAAGTAATTATCAATTATATTAAATTTTGCATTGCTGTGCTCAGAGTCTAATCTGTGTGATTATTTTCTGTAAAAACAGGGGATGCTGGGATTGACTTTATCTGCATCACTTCCAGCTCTCAAACCACCAGGCTGCAATCAAACAACCCAATTAGGTGAACACTGCAATAGTCCATCAACACTCCAGTTGGGTGTGCTATACCTTTCTCTTGGGTTTCTAACCATCGGTGGTGGAGCGATCCGGCCATGCAGCCTGCCCTTTGGAGTAGATCAATTTGATATGACTGATGAAAAAAGCCGGAAGGGCCTAAACAGCTATTATAACTGGTATTATGGCACAACTACTGTTGCCCTGGTGTTCTCTTTGACTTTCCTCGTCTACATCCAGAATAGTGTCAGCTGGCCAATAGGATTTGGCATACCCACATTCCTCATGTTTATGGCAATTATTGCCTTATTTATGGGTGCAAGTCTCTATGTCCATGTGCCACCAGAGGGAAGCATATTCACTGGAATTGTCCGAGTTTTAGTGGCATCCTTTAAGAAGAGAAGGCTCAAGCTTCCATATCCTCATGATATAAATCAACAAGAGTTGCTGCTCTACGACCCTCAAACGAGGGGAAGCCGTGTTTTCAAACTGCCACTTACTTCCCAATTCAGGTATAACAAAGAACTAGCCACGGTGGATCTGTCACAACACATCCACAAAGATACCATTTGATTTTGTCTCATTCCCAAAAGCATCATGCTTTTTCCAAGAAAAAACTATATATTTCCTAGAAATAAGGTTTTGTTGTTCAACTTTTTTAATTATGTGTTAACAAGTTGGAGGACTTGTGCTCCCTCTGTCTTAAAATAAGTGATTTGAATTTGTGTAGATTCACATGCACCTAGACACATTTTAGTGTGTAGATACAAACGAATTTAGGCAAACCCAAGTCACTTATTTTAGGACAGAGGGAGTGCATATACTCCCTCTTTTCCTAAATATTTAGGCAAGTCAATTTAGCTTACCAAAACATATTATATTTAGGAATAGACGGAGTAGCTGCTAAGATAATTACCATGTATATCTAGCCATGCAAGATAGGCTTAACAGCACTAGCACATAGCTATTAACCAACTAGCTACAATCATGTACTTGCTAGAAACATCCAAAAATTCAGGTGTTGTAAATGCAAGCCCTTTTTTCTGCAATTGAGAGGAATGTCCTGCATGCCTCAATAAAGTGATATAAAAACATAAACAGCATGTCTATCATGTCAAACATACTAATCATTTAAAATTAATTATATGCAGATGCTAATGTATATCCACTTTTCATTCTGATTCCTCCTCAGATTTCTGAACAAAGGTGCAATTGTAAGGGATGGTGATATAAATGATGAAGGTTCTATAAGAAACTTGTGGGAGCTTTGCAGTATCCAGCAGATAGAAGAGGCTAAATGTTTGATAAGGATTGTGCCTATTTGTATTTCTGGCATCACATGCTTTCTCGCATTGGCTCAACAATTCACCTATATAATCTTGCAAACATTAACAATGGACCGTCACCTTGGGCCACATTTTGAAATTCCAGCAGGCACTGTTACCTCACTATCATTTGTCGCCCTGGCTTTATTCATCCCCATTTATGACCGAATTTTAGTACCAATCGCTAGAAGATTCACAGGGGTGGAAAGTGGAATTACAGTTCTCCAGAGACAGGGGGTAGGATTGGCGATTTCTCCCATTTCAATGGTGGTAGCAGGACTTGTTGAACGCAAAAGGAGGAACTCAGCTTTGTCTAATGGAGGAATATCACCAATGTCAGTCGTTTGGCTTGCCCCCCAATTGGTTTTAATGGGTATTGCTGAGGCCTTGAATGCAGTTGGACAAATTGAATTCTATAATCAGCAGTTCCCAGAGCACATGCTAACCCTAGCAGGATCCCTGTTTTTCGTTACTTTAGCTGGAGCGAACTACTTGAGTACTGCCTTAGCAAGCATCACAAAAAAGGTGACCAGCAGAGATGGCCACACAAGCTGGTTGACAGAGGATATTAATCTCAGCAAACTTGACTATTACTTCTATCTCATTGCCCTCATGGGAGTACTGAACCTTTTCTACTTCCTTATATGTGCACACTACTATCAATACAAAGCCATGTCACTCCATGCTGAAGAGTCTATCAAAATACACACCAAGGTAGAGGCAGATGCAGGGATCAACATCGATAGAGATGCACATAACAAGTAAGTATTGCAAGGGAAATTTGTCCTGCACAGGGTATATACTTTGGACAAATTCCAAGAGGTCTGAATGGTTTCAGATGTGGCACACATACTTTCTTATTATCATGATGAAGAACAAGTGTAACATAGTTTAGCTAGGACAGATAACTATTTTCCAAAGAGCATAAGTAGAGAGCTAAAAGGTCTACTGTATTCGAATTTGATGAAGTGTGAGTTTGTTGAACTTGATGAAGCCAGCCATACTTCTGTGGAGCTTAATTAAGTTTCTAGTATATCTGCGGCAAGTATACACAGGCCGTACTTGCAGCTAGTCAGTTTGGTCAAACCAATCAGGTCCATGCCTCTACTAATAGGCGACCCATGGGCGTTTAGCATGTGAAGAAGTAAACTGTCAAGTTAAATACTACTCTCTCCGTTTCAAAATATAAGATGTTTTAGCTTTATGAAAAGAGTGTATCTAGACCCCTTTTAGTGTTTAGGTTCACGCTAAATCTAACCTACACACTAAAAGGAATCTAGATACACTTTATTCATGAAGCTAAAACATGTTATATTTTGAAACAGAGGGAGTACTATTTACATTACCATTTCAGTCGAGTTCAAACAGTATGGACTTTGGGTGGTCCTTCATATACTTTAATGAACTGTTTCAAACAAGTGTTTCCAGAAAAAAAAAATCCAAACCATACAATTAGTACACCTTAGAGCTAATATATTTAACTTCAAATATGATGTTAAGGGTACGCACAATTGCACATTCAAACGAATCTACAGTAATAAAATCCCAGCAATATTTCTGTACAGCTAGAGTTAGAGTAGTCAAAAAAATCATAATAAGGGAAGTAACAAACTAAATACTATTTTTTTAGATAATAGGCCAAAGGCCCGAAGTTAAATTAATAACGCCAAACGGCAAAAGGATACAACGTGCTGCACCCAGCTTACACGCAAGGACAACCCACGCACACAAGAAGGCTACCAACGAAGCTACATCCGGAAGCGCGACCAGCAAGGGAGGCCATTACAGTTACTACAAACTCGGAAGACAGGCGCAAGACGTCTATAGTTTCGGGCTGGAACTCCTCCAGACGAGCCATTTTCACACGCGCCATCGAGATCCCGCCACCGCTGCAGCAACGCCACCAGAAGCCGACCACCCCTAGAAACCAAACCAAGCTGCCCACAAGCCCCGAAGTAGCGTCGAGGGAGCCCGGGGACGGGGGTGCAGATCTGCGGCAAGCCTTGCCGAGGGAGGCACGCAGTAGCTCCAACCGTTCGAAGACACCGCACACTATTAGAAAAAGGTACTTTTGACAAACGCCTTTTGTCATGTATGATAGCATTTTTGTCACCGAAAATAGGTTGGTGACAAATGTTGTCCGTCACGAGGTTTGTCACAGAATCTCCATCACAGAATATCGGGTGTGACGATAGGCAATTGGTTGTCACTATCAAACACTAATCGTTGACGGTGGGAAATTTTGTCATGCATCATGGTTGATAGGTGACAATCCCTTTTGTCAATCAATATAGTGAGATTTGTCATTGTTAGATGGAATGTGTACATAGGAATAGTGAACTATGATGACGTGTAATCTTATATGTGGGTCCTATGATGCTGACGTGGGTGCTGATATGTGGGACCGACCGTGCTGATGTGGATGATGTCTTGTGGGTCCAGAGCATAGTGACATGGCATTATGTCATATGGGCCTGCACATGATCTCAGATGTGGGTCCTAAAATTCTGACAGGTAGGACCCACCATATTCTGACAGGTGGGACCAATGCGTTTATGCCATGTGGGTCCATAGGGAGGTGACAATGTCACATTTTTGTCACAGGCGCTATAAATACAAATATGTTTTAATTTTGTAATATTCTGGGAATATAAAGTGCGTAAGAATAAATCTTGAATGAAAGTATAGGAAAACTGGGAAATTATATTATATACATCAAATATTCACACACATTGTTGGGAAATCTGACTAACAAATCGGTCTAGGACGAATAGAGCAATGTGTAAATTAAGACTTTAAAAATCTTGTTAAAATTATTTCTACAAGAAGCGTAGTGCATCAGGATGGAGACGCGCTTGGTTGCTTGGATGTCCTTAAGACGTAATTAAGGAGTGCATCCATTTCTTGGTGCCTTTTCTCAGCGACAATATTCTTCTCTTCCTGTGATTTCTTGAGAGCTTCAAGTTTTTCTTCCTGCTTCCGCCGCATCTCCTCAAATTTTTGTTCCTGGGCTAACATCCTTGCCTCCATCTCATGGTGATACTTTTTAGTTGCTGCTACTGACTGTTGCTCCTGATCAGTAAGTCTTTCTTCTAGCTCACGAATGCGTGCTGGTGAAACCGAGTTCTTCCTGCAGCTAGATGCAATGCCCAATCTTGCGAGGAATGTGCTTGTGGACGAGGATCAAGAGCTTTTCTCCTTAAGAACTTGTTCGACAATCTGTGTATCAGTAAAGGTTGGCTCATCTTCTACACATGGTGCATATTTTAAACTCACCATTGCATCCTGCAAGTAAGATGTAATTAAATGTATGAGGCAATAAGAGTCGTAATTACTGTATAACTGTGTAGATGTCAAGTATTTCTTCCATAGGCACTTTGTACTTCTGTTGTCATCAAGCCATCCTTGTTTGTGTGGCTTATTCTACAAAACTCGATCGGAGAGGTTTCTTGATCCTCGATCTGATTTTTCTGCAATAATTACAACATGCTGGACATTAGTTATACACACTTCATATTAACGAAAAAAGAAATATAATATGCAGATAGGTAGTGCATGCACTTACAATATATTCATAGTGTGCAACGTAACATCTAGATCTAGTGGTGTGTTTCTGTTTCACACCCTCACAGTTAATTTTATTCTTCCCACACATGTCCTGCAGTCAATTAAATCAAAATAAGTATTCATTAAATTACATGTATATTAAGTCACTAGCTCAGGATGAGAGAAACAAGTAATATGTACCTGGTAGTGCTCATCGAACCATTTGTTCACAAGTTGTACCCAACTTGTTTGTTCTACATTATGTGGTACGAGAAGATATGCTTGCTCAGGAGTAAGATTCTTTATCTTGTCCTGGTACTTTTTCTTAAGCCTATAGCATTGTTGGTGTACACAACTCTGTATGATATCAGTGCACACTGCTTGGGCATCTTCATTTTTGTGTCCATTTCAAACTTTCCCTATGACATAGACATGCAATTGAAATTAGGGCCCATGAGTTTACATGCATTAGAAATGTTAGTTTAAAAAAAACAATGTCAACTCACCGCTACACGTTTGATAGCATCTGGAATAACATTCTTCAGAGATTCATCTTTCATGTACTGCTTCCAGTGTGTTGCAAGCTCCATTTTATTGGTGCTAATGTGCACACCACACTCGGATCTAAACTTCGCCGCATGGATAGGATTTGTGGGTCTCTTGACGCCAGGCGTGAATTGAATTTCCATCTTGTTGCCAAAGTTCCTTCTTGTGTACTCGTGAAGTCCATGACCCATAGTAGGTCTTCGCCCCCTCGCTTTCGCTTAGAATGGCTAGAGGTTGTCACTAACTCTGAAATTAGACAAACAGTAGTGTTAATTTGTTAGTAAATGTTGTAACAAGAATTAGCACAAGGGTTCTAGTTAGATGGTCATACCTTGCCGTTGAATGATCTGATTATCAGCAGGAGCGTTGCTATCTCTAGATGTTTGGATCTGCGTAGACGCCATCACATTTTCAGAGTTGCCATCTGCTGGTTGTGGCATCGGTTCCAAACCGCTTGCTTCAGGGGTAAGAGTTGGTCATGATCTGGTTGCTATGTTAGATGGAGGTAAAAGAGATTTCGAACGTTTCTTTTGTTTTGCGGGTGCAGATTATTCAACATCCTGGCAAGTTTAATACATTAGTAATAAATAAAAAACATGTATTTATTGACAATGAAAGAAAGAAATATAGTGGGCTCATCGTCAGCATTTGCGATCTCATTATCAGTAGGTTCATATACAGGGTCATCTTCTACGAGCTTGTCTTGCAAGTCAGTACTTTTTTGGTTGGCCGTGTCCCGAGTTGTGCCCCGCCGTACACAAATTTACACGCGTCTCCAAGAAATCTTGGTCAGTCAGACCCAAGGATTTAGCTTTTCCAGTGAAATGCTCATTCATACGAGCAACATTATCTTTCAGATTTTACTTATGTTGAATCTCGTATGCATATTTTGGATGGTACTTCCATAGCTGTGGTAAAATAAGCAACACATGTGTCAGTTTACATACAAGGTAAAAGCATGTCTAAAAATTCAACCTAGCTAGTCAAGTGCCCATAGTTTTTTATCATAGACTTTCCATGTCAACAATTTAATACCTGACACTATGTAGACTATGAATAGATCCATGAGAATAAAGACGTTAGTGATCTAGATATTTTTTGGTGATACGAAAGAAACTAAGTCTGTGAAATGAAAAACAACCCGACGAAACTGAAACCTAAAAAGACAATATGAACTAGGTGTTGTGTTTTTGTACAGTAGGATTAACATTTAAAGCCGAGCCCCTCTACGTAAAACCTACGATCTACCTCAGATAGATGAGAACAGAGAGAGGAGACTAGAGACGGTAGGAAATTAAACACCTGGGCGTTTGTGATTGCCCTTCTTCGGATTTGGCGTTAGAGATTTGCGACATGTGCCGTTGCGTAGCGTGCCGCTAGTCATGTCTTCCGCCGGGTAGGGTAGGTGGGTACTAGAGTAAGCCGTCGTGATCGGAGAAACCGTCGACGAGGCGATCGCATCTGAGAGGTGAGTGTAGGATTTTTGGGAGGGGAGTTTAGAAGGGTAGGGAATTGTAGGGTGGGGTAGGCAAGTTTTATTAGGAGGGGTGAAATATTTAGCGCGTTAGTGGTGGGCGGGGTGGAGGGATGTTTGTTTTCCTGTGGAAAAAAAAAGGTCAGAAACAAATTCTGTAATTGAAGGAAATGAACGAAAATATGGAAACTGAAAATATGATTTTAGGCAGATACACTAGCGCAATTAACACATGAAGAAAACATGAATCATCAAAGTTTGAAATGATTTGTGAAACAACAAAATTTTAATGAGTAATAATTGATTATTCAAAAGTGATCCACCTAGTCTCTAATTTATGATAATGATTGTGTACCTTTATTAGGAGATCATGCATGTTTATACATTGTTGAGAATGAAATCATTTAGAGCTACTTTGTCATGGTCATTTTTTGAATTTCATAATGTAGTTTGAAAAATGTAGTTGATAGGAGATTTGCACAAGAGAATTGTTAGTGGTCAAGGTGTGGATATTTTGGCAACATTATTGAAAGACATGTCTTTTTTACCAAAAATTGAGATCATTTAGAGGTACTTTGTCATGGTCTTTTTTGAATTTCGTCATGTAGTTTGAAAAATGTAGTTGATAAGAGATTTGCACAAGAGAATTGTTAGTGGTGAAGGTGTGGATATTTTGGCAACATTATTGAAAGACATGTCTTTTTTACCAAAATTTGAGATCATTTAGAGCTACTTTGTCATGGTCATTTTTTTGTATTTCATCATGTTGTTTGAAAAATGTAGTTGATAGGAGATTTGCACAAGAGAATTGTTAGTGGTGAAGGTGTGGATATTTTGGCAACATTATTGAAAGACATGTCTTTTTTACCAAAATTTGAGATCATTTAGAGCTACTTTGTCATGGTGATTTTTTTGAATTTCATCATGTAGTTTCAAAAATGTAGTTGATAGGAATTGGCACAGGAGAATTGTTAGTGGTGAAGGTGTGGATATTTTGGCAGCATTATTGAAAGACATGTCTTTTTTACCAAAATTTGAGATCATTTAGAGCTACCTTGTTATGGTGATTTTTTTGAATTTCGTCATGTAGTTTGAAAAATGTAGTTGATAGTAGATTTGCACAAGAGAATTGTTAGTGGTGAAGGTGTGGATATTTTAGCAACATTATTGAAAGACATGTCTTTTTACCAAAATTTGAGATCATTTAGCGCTACTTTGTCATGGTCTTTTTTTGAATTTCATCATGTAGTTTGAAAAATATAGTTGATAGGAAATTTGCACAAGAGAATTGTTAGTGGTGAAGGTGTGGATATTTTGGCAACATTATTGAAAGACATGTCTTTTTTACCAAAATTTGAGATCATTTAGAGCTACTTTGTCATGGTCATTTTTTGTATTTCATCATGTCCTTTGAAAAATGTAGTTGATAGGAGATTTGCACAAGAGAATTGTTAGTGGCGAAGGTGTAGATATTTTGGCAACATTATTGAAAGACATGTCTTTTTTACCAAAATTTAAGATCATTTAGAGCTACTTTGTCATGGTCATTTTTTTGTATTTCATCATGTTGTTTGAAAAATATAGTTGATAGGAGATTTGCATAAGAGAATTGTTAGTGGTGAAGGTGTACAAGAATTCTGAATTACTGCTAGTTCCATAGCAAGCACAATTGGAAGGCCATACACACATTTTATGTAGGTGCTCTAACAACAACATAATTTCAATTCTGACATTGCAGTTGGAACATAGTTGGAAGGCCATATACACAAAAGTAGGTTAGCAAAATTAACTAGGGTAGCAATGCATACATACAGTGTTGTAACACTACACTTGCAATGCATATATATGTAGACATTAACACAGTACATAATTAGTTTTCCCAACCATCCCATCCGCCAGTCCCCTTCTAGCGCTTAGAGCTGCTAGGTTTCTCTTCAATTTCCAAGACTTGGGGGGATTGCAGTGCTGTAGCTGGCCTGGTGTGAGCTGTCCTGTCAGAAAAATCATATATTTTTCTAAGAAACTCATAGCTTAGGTAACCGTCGACTGCCGCATAGTCAAGGTTAACCTTTGCAAGGGGTTTCCACTCCCAGAAATCATGGCCTTGGTGCAAACTTGAAATAGCATTGAAATTGCTTTTCATCATTTTGTAAGATGGATCGACAAGTTTAGCAGCTAGATCCCCCATCCTAGCCTTCAGACCCTTTTTAGGAATTCTGTATAGATTTTGGATGTCGACATGGTATTTTTTAGGAATGAAAATCCATTCCGCTTGTAGCACCTTCTTGTCATTGCAAGTGTCTACACTTCCAAATGTAATTTCCTTATTTTCAACGAATTTACGTAGCCTTGGTATATGCTTGTCACTCCTGTTTAGGAATTAGAAAATTAAGTAACTGAGCTAATTGACAGATAAACACTTGTGTAATTTGTAAAATGGGGATTCACATTCAGTGATAAAAATGTAAAAAACAGAGTTATAAATTGACAGTACAAACATATCACAAATTCAGTGATGCAGCCCGGGTATCTGCAACTATTTCTACTTTTCTGACAGTGAAAATCTACATATATTTCATTACTAACTGAGCTAATAACAGGTTAACTCTTTTTACTTTGTAAAAAAGAGGTTCACATTCAGTGATCAAATTTCAAATAACATAGTGGTACACTGACAGTACATACATGTCTGAACATTCTAACCATCAGAAATGCTAGATTGAAATACTAAATTGAAATGGCAGAGTAAAATGCTAGCAAAAATTATTGACAAATCAGTTATGTACATGATTCTACATTGGCAGATCAATCTTTTTGACAGCAGATACAAAAAATAGATGACCAAATGCTACGTGTGAGTTGCAGGCTTCTTACATGCAGTAGTGAAAGACGAGGATATGTTGTCGCATCGCGATTTGAATAACAACGATGTTCTTCTTATCCATCATGTACTCAAGATCAAGGCCTACTATTCGGTACACATCCTCGTTGAGCCACGCCTCATACTTGGCAAGAATGGCGTCGAATGACCGCGGATCATTGGTGTACACAACCTCTAGGTTCGTCGCACCATGGGCAAGCAGGTTGAAGCTCTCGGTCTCCAGCTCGCCGTTGTTCATGGCCGGTGGAAAGAGGGAATGTGGGGGAGTTAGAGGATTTGGGGAAGGAGGAAGAGGGTTTGCAGGAACTGCCTCGTCTGATACGGAAGAGGAGGCGACAACCTGCTACAGAGGAACCGCCTCGGCTCCTACACTTCGTCAGAGTGTGGCCACGTGTCCATTTTTTTCCCTCTTTTTTTCTCTCGGAGCTTCCGAGGTTCCTCCTTTGGGCCCATGTGGCAGCGAGTGAACGGCTTGGTTTAATTGTACCCTATAAGCTGGCGAGGAGGCAGAAATTTGTGAGCACACGATGACAGGTGGGTCCCCACCTTGCAGGGTTTATGAGTCATCCCATCAATGATGCACTAAATATTTGGAGCATATCTCCTTATTAATCTACCATACCTACTCCATATTGTACTCCACATACTCTACTTCTGGAAATCGCCTAGAAAACCCCTAACACGGTGGCGTAGATCGGCTTCGTTCTCTCCCTCTATCTGTCGCCTCCAACATCTAAGTCTCTCGTCGCCGTTCAGGTATGTGTTCTATCTCCACTAGGGCGCCTTTTCTTATAAATCTACTAGTTGAACATAGAGTTGATTTGGGTAGCAACAAATTTTGCAAACAATGCTCATAATGTTTTGATCAAAGGGATGGCGTAACAAAGGGGACAAGGAGAAGGACTAGTTTGCGGTTACTCTTTAGCATGTATTTCAAGAGAACACGGTAAAGAGTTGATCCAGATTTTGTTATTCTTACACCAGATTTAGCTAACTGGTTAGTTATTTGTACACTAGTAATCACTAATCACTGCTTGGAACTTATCCTTTGGGCAATTTTCTTAAATATGGTTCATTAACTCAAGTGTAAGTGCAATAAATCAAGTAGCAGTTCTTAAATAAATCAAAGTAGTAATGAAATAGAACAAAGTACCATTGAAATAAATCAAAGTACTGCTAAAACAAATCAAGTAGTATTCCACCAAAGCTGGTCTAATTATTTACATTTGAATCAAGTACTCCCAATTGTTTTATACAGCATGATAAATTTTGTAATTTACAACTCTTAAGTACTCTATGTTCATATTTAACAAATGTTAAAACATTGTGAACCTTTTTGTCTTAGTTCATCCCATGCTTCATGTGAGCACATTTCCTTTCTAAGTACACAGTAACGATGTTCGAAGAAATGATTTTTACGGTAGATATCTACACCACAGAAGGTTTTCAGTACTCAATCAGGGTTTGCAACAAACCATATTGTACCTTCTTGCATGGACGACTTTGGAAAGAATTTGGTATGACATACCAACTTAAAGTTGGCCAGCGTATTTATTTTGTTGTAAAAACCCCTGATGCGAGGAGCCGTGTTGTCACATGAAATTCCCCTATCAACCATCCAAGTACATCTACTGAACTTGTTCATGTCATAATGATGTTCAATTTAGTTACCATGGGTTAATTTATTTATTTAATTGAAACACCATTACATGACAGCTTATTATCATTTGAGTCGTGGCAAGCGAGATATTGTTGATTCTCTAACTATCGTTGATGGTACCATCATCAACTAGAGGATGATGGAGACAGTGAATCAACATGTGAACCATCTGGACTATCTTGTGGAAGTTCATCAAGCTGGGAATTTCTATGAAGGAACAACTACTGCAGTGATGCATGCATTAAACTGGACTAATTGTGTTTAAAAACCTGGTATTATTTACTATTCATTCATAATTTATTACTTTTATTACATGTTAACACAACTGTTTATCTTTCAATTAGCTCAGTTATTCCAGCCATTATTGAAATCACAATGGTGTTTTGTAAACAGAAAATTCCAGCCCGAGATGTGCCACAAGACATGGAAAAATATGGTGGCTTAACTATTATTTACGATCCACACACTGTCGTCAACACTTCGTACACCATTTCTGCACTTGATGGTCGTGTGTCGGTTAATGGCTAGGCAGAGTTCATGGAGAAGGAGGATACTTACTACATTGGAGCCAACATGTTGTTCCAGCTATACTTAGGAATTGCAGGAGTTTACCTTTTTGTTTCACATATTCCATATGTGCCTCTGGAGGTAGAGGACTAGATTACCTTCATCTTGTGATCAGGGGTGATGGTCCTATGACAAAGCACTACTGTGTTGAAGGTCATGTGTCAAACCATGTTTTTTTCGAACTCCTTTTGTGTTGGTTACATTGAGTCAGACTACATCGTGTGTCAAATGGTATTGTAAGACCGAATGCTCCTTTTGTGATTGTGATGCTTAATGCTAAACAATTATCATGTTTGCTTTTATTTTGTGTTCGTACTATTACTGTTGTGAATTCTGTTGTTGTTGTTTATTCAAAGCAGATGGTAGTCTTATTGTAAGCATTTCCAATTTTCCAATAAGCATTTCTAAAGAACTGTTCAAATAAGATACATATATATAGGTTATATTCAGAATAATACAAATTAGCATGTACATGCATTACAATCCTTTCGTGTACTAACAATAAGTGTGCACTGCACATGTGTACTACTCAACATCAGAATCCTCGCCGTCGGGATTTATTTCACCCTCATCATTTCCATTTACTTCCAATCCATCTGCTCCTCCTTCATCCTCGCTACTTTCCATGTCAAGGTTTTTATTGTCGTCTTCCTTTTCTAGATCATGAATAATGCGAGCATCAACGCGTTCCACCTCATCTTCACGATGCACCTCCTCCAGTTCAATCTCTTCTGCAGCCTCCATGTCCTCAACATCATGAAGAATAAGATTTGATGAACCATAGTCATCCTGGAATGCATCTCCATTCCCCTAAAATGGCCCTTCATTGCCATCTTCTATTTCTAGAACATCGTACACATTTCTATTACTGAAGGTCTACACAACTTTCCAAGGATGACCAAACTTAGTATCATCAACATAGAAACATGTTTAAGCTTGGCTTGGTAGAATGAAGGGCTCATTCTTGTACCATAGTTTTGAATAGTTAACACTTTTGAAGAATGTATCATCTTTCATCTTGCAATTATTGCCAGTAGTGTCGAACCAATCACATCGGAACAAGTATACTGATCTATCACCGTGCTTGTTCTTCACGTACTATAACTAAATTATTTCCTGCAGAACACCAACGTACTCTCTTTCTTTAGATTCATCAAAAACTCCCTTTGTCATCACACCAGAATTTTGCGTTTTTTGGTTCTTCTCACGAGCCACTATACGAAACCTAGTATTTTAACATGGCAACCAGAGTATACTACGACACGCTCGTCTGGCCCAAGTGCAAGTGACTGTAAATCTTCAGTTCAGATTCCATTTCACTCACATGCTTTTTAAACCATGCAGGGAAGTCCTTCTCGAGTGTCTCCTCAATGTTAATCACACCCCTCTGCAAAAGTTGTGCTTGGCAAACACTAAACCACAGAACAATAAATATTCAGATATTAGATATCATAATTTTATACAACATGCATGGAATTTTTAAACAAATTTAATAGGGATCTTACTTTATATAACCTTGGGCCTCTTCACAATTGTCCAGCACATACCAAGCCATTTTATGATATTCCTTCTCAAATTTTCTCAAACTTGATTTCCCAAGCCCTATAGCTCCATCTGAGAAAATCTTAAACTCATTAGCACCAAATGTTCTTTGCTTATCTACATACCTATCAATTTTGTTGTCATCCTTAAAAAATCTAGAACAAAAGCTCATGCACTCATCTACTATATATATCCCTCCGCAATTGAGCCTTCCGGCCTATACCTATTATGCAAAGTTGACTTAAGGTATCCAAGTCTTCTCTCAACGGGATACATCCAACCATAATGGACAGGGCCCCTTAGTGTAGCCTCACCAGGAAGATGTATTGCCAAGTGAACCATTATATCAAAAAAAGCTGGTGGAAACAACATCTCAAGTTTGCAAATGATTATAACTATTTCAACCTTCAACCGATCAAGCACTTCAACTCTAAGAGTCCTGGCACACAACTCCTTGAAAAATCTACCCAATGCAGCAATAGCCTCATACATATCCTTTGATGCAATTCCTCTAAGCCCAGCAGGCAATACACGTTGAAGGAGAATGTGACAGTCATGTGTCTTCAGACCATGTACTTTACCACCAACAATATCTACACATCTTTCTAGGTTCGCACAGAAACCATCTGGAAATCTGATTTTTTCCAAATATCTATATAGTTTTAACTTCATATCCTTCTCAAGAGTCCATGGCGCATGGGGCTTTGAATAACTTTCACCCTCATCATCCATCCAAAACTTTTTCCTAATCTTCATTTTCTCTAAATCAAGTCTAGCACTAACAATGTCTTTATTCTTGCCTTCTAATTCAAGCAGGGTACCAAGGATGTTATCTAAAATGTTCTTCTCGATATGCATTATGTCAAGGTTGTGATCTATCTTCAGTTTTGACCAGTATGGTAGATAATGCAAGCTCACCTTTAGGTGCCAGGCAGGTTCACCTTGAACTGTATGTTTCTCTTCTTACATGTAGGATTTTTCCCGGGTTCGTAATCCTTCACTTTTTCAATCTTCTCTTCTACTTCTTCAAATGTGAACTTCCTCTCGGGGGACCTCTCTCCTCAGTTTTTCCATTGAATAATCTGCTTTTCTATACGGATGATTTGTTAGAAGGAATCGCCGAGTACCAATATATCATATTTTGTTTTTCAAAGACTCATAGCAAGGATCGTCGTCACAATGCACACATGCAAAAAAAATAGTACTACGTCTAGACATAGTGGCATATCCAAGATAGTCATGAATAGACCAAAGGAAAGCCGCATGCAAGTCAAATTGATCTCCTGTGCATGCATCGTACATTGTCACACCTTTCCAAAGTTCCATCATATCTTTAATCAGAAGCTGCATAAAAACATGAAAATCCTTCCCCATTGAACACTTTCCAGGTATAAGTAATGACAACATGAAGTTGGACTGATCCATGCACATCCAAGGAGGAAAATTGTACGGAATGACAAAAACAGGCCATATACTATATGAATTACTCATACTGCCAAAAGGATTGAATTCACTTGTGGCAAACCTAGCCTCAAATTACGGGAATCTGCAGACAACCATTCAAACGCATTGTCAAAGTGCTTCCATGCCTCACCATCAGCTCGGTGCCTCAATACATTATGCTCATGAACCCTCTTCTCTTTGTGCCACTTGGTGTTCTTTGATATTTCTTTCAAAACAAAAAATCTTTATAACCTTGGAATTATAGGAAAGTATCGAAGCACCTTGTGCGGAACCTTCTTGTTTGCATCCGGGTATTTCCATCTTGAAACTCCACACTTAGGGCAATGAGTGTGGTTCTTATAATCTCCCCAAAACAAAGCACAATGAAACTTGCATACATGAATTGTCTCATAAACAAGACCAACATCCGATAGTACTCTCTTAGCTTCAGCATAAGATCTTGGAAAATTCACACTTGGCAAAGAGTCACATAACACCCCAAAGAATAGATCAAATGCTCTATTGGTGACCCGGTTGCTTGATTTGATATGAAGCATCTTGATAATGAACTTCAACCTCGTGGTTGTATTGCAACCCTCATGAAGCTCCCTTTTAGCTTCTTCAATAAGCTTTGCATAAATGTTTGGTTGATTAGGGCATTTCTTCCCTGAGTTCTGTAGATCATTGATGGCTCAATGCACGGCGCCCAGAAAAGTGCTTGGTGCGTGGTTGATGTAGAGCTCGTTGGGAACCCCAAGAGGAAGGTATGATGAGCACATCAGCAAGTTTCCCTCAGTTATGAAACCAAGGTTTAATCGAACCAGTAGGAGCAAGGAAACACCCCAAAGGTATTACTAGTTGAGCTTTGGCAGGGCGCACTACTGGTGCTAGTAGCAACGTGGAGACCTGCACAACACAACCACAGAACTTTGTCCCCAACTTGCGATGAGGTTGTCAATCTGACCGTGTTTTGCGGAAAACAAAGGATTAAACGTATCGAATGGAAAGAAGTAAAAGTTTGCAGAAAGTAAACAGAAAGAAGTAAAAGATTGTAGATTGTATGTAAAAGAAAAGACTGGGATCCATAGTTCACTGAGGTGGCTCTCCTTAAGATAAATAACATGCTGGGTGAACAAATTAAAGTGGGGCAATTGACAAACACCGAGAAAGTAATACATGCATATACTAATCATCTTGACTCCTTTGAGACTTGATTGAGCATTACAACATAATACATAGACCGCCATCCAACTGCATCTATGACTAATAATCCACCTTCAGGTTATCATCCGAACCCCCTCCAGTATTAAGTTGCAAGCAACAGATTATTGCTTTACGAACTGCGTGTAAAGTAAACAATACGATTGTTCTATGAACAAAGGATTGTTGTTTTCTCCCTAGTAGCAATAGCACATCTACTACCTTAGAGATTTTTGTCACTTCCCCAGATTACCAGAGGCATGAACCCACTATTGAGCATAAATACTAACTCTTGGAGTTGCTAGCATCTACTTGGCCAAGATAGCTACTAACAACGGAAAGCATGCAAGATTTCAAATAACAAAGACATGATAGAATCAATAATCAATCTGAAATAGCATCTCAATATCCATCGGATCCCCGCAAACACAACATGTATGAATTACAAATAGATGATCTTGATCATGAACAGAGCTCACAAGATCTAGACATGAAAGCACAAAGGAGGAGAACCAGCCATCTAGCTACTACATGGATCCGTAGTCCAAGGATGAACTACTCACGCATCACACCGGAGGCTTGCATGGTGATGAAGAAGGCCTCCAGGTTGAATTCCCCTCTTCGGCAGGGTGCCGGGAAGAGTTTCAGATCCCTCCTGATCTAGGGATGGAGATGATGGAGGCTACAGACTCTTTCGTGGATTTTTGATCGGGTACTTAGGGTTACGTCCCGAGGGCATCTTATAGTCGGAAGGAGAGGCCGAGGGGGTGCCGGGAGCGGCCACACCACCCCCTGGTGTGGGCCAGGCCTGGCCGCGCGACCAGGTGGTGTGGTGGCCCCCTGGCCCCTCTCCGTCTCGTATTCTGGCACTTGATGACATCCGAAAAAATAGGCACTTTGGCTTTTGTCCCGTCCAATTCTAAGAATATTCATTTTCTGACTTTCCTGGAACCAAAAACAGCAGAAAACAGGCAGCTGGCACTATGGCTCTTGTTAATAGGTTAGTCCAAGAAATCATATAAAAAGTACTCCAAAGTTGGAACAAAACACAAGAAAGTGGATAAAACCAAGCATGGAACATCAAAAATTATAGATACATTTGCAATGTATCAATCATCAACCATTCTATTCAAATCATCAAAATTATTTGAATTGTCTTTCTCAACATCATCATCGTCATCACTTCCATTTGCACGTTTATCTCTACCCACATTACTTTCGTCACGCTAAATGCTTCCCCATGATAAACCCACCTTGTATATGTCACGGCCATGCCATTGCAATTCTGGTGACGATGAACTATCTTTTGAGGATTTTGTACAACATTAAGGCACTTAGTGTAAGGGCAATGGATCCAGTCACCGTTCCCGTTATCTCGCACAAATTTCATAAACTCACTTACACCTTTCATGTACGGACCTGTGAACTTTATCCCCTCGGTGATCCAAGATTTATCCATTACCTACAATACATCAAATTGCAACACTAAATGCATGAGCATAAATACAAACTCATCTTATCATTTAATTATTCAAACTACTGCCGCCATACATGTTCATACACTGTACAACACAAAAACTCCCTAACGTACTAGTCCCAAAGTTAAATGAATGCCAAATATACCATTGCACTGAATAAAGGAATAATCTTAATCAAAATCAAACAACCGATCGACATATCAACTAATAATCAACATGAAACCTAAACTCACCGAAAATTTCTCTCCGTCAAGTCTAATCCTATGCCGCCCAGCAATGCCGACTCAACAATGATCAGGATCACCTAGCACAGATGCGTGATCGCCTAGACGGGGCATGATATTGATTTTGGGCGCAACGTGAATGCCTCCCTCGCGGTGGCGGTGGTGGCAAACAAGACAATAAGCCCAAGAAGTTATTCTACCGATCCAGGATGCCGACACATGAAAACCTCGATCTCTATGATTGGATTTGCACCGACGGACCTAATAAATACTACAAAATAAGTAACAATCCTAGATCTAACACTAATCAATCCCTACTCCAGTGGTTGTATGCAGACCGACCTGTTGGTCTTGGGTTCGAATTTTGATTCCCGCAGAAAATATATCTTTTTGCAAATTATCTCTTTCCTATTCCTTCTCCTAGACAAGTCGGTCCAACATGATATCAACGACGAACTAAAACACCACACACCTTTTTGTCACCCTTGTATGACCCACGAGGCCACGCCTTCTCCATTGTTAATATGTGATGTTTACGGGGTGGAAAACAATGACAATAAATCAAACCATCAACGACTAACACACATGCTTGACGCCTGACCCAAACCGTCACTTATTAAGACATATCCATGATGGTTTACAACTTTGTCATCACCCTATTTGTTACCAAATATCATATTTCTAGTAGTGGCAACTCCCCCAAACCTCCGACGGAGAGCCACACGTCGAGACCTCCAAGGCGGCGTCTTGAAGAACACGACGCCAGAGCGTCGCCACCGCCTGATCCGAGGATCGGGTTTTTCACCCGGAGCACGAGGGAGACCGAAAGCACCGCAGCGACGCCTACAACAAGGGAACAACGTCTGTAGACACTGCTGTTGCGGCCCACAGGATAGGTTTTCCCCTCGGCAAAGCCTTCAGCCTTCAACATGAGGGTGAAACCACCATTGAGGCATCAACTGCACCACCGGTACGACGAACAACTCCCCGGCCACCACGCCGCCCACACGAACCGTGATCACCGACCAGCACCTGAGCCCCTGGCTCGCCCGGATGCCAAAAGGGCCTCCACCACCTAGGGCCACCACCCGGCACCCAAACAGAAACTTCGAAGACCGCAGAGGAGGACAAGACTTCACCTTGCAAGGCCCGAAGAACGGCCAGACGGCGCGCGATGCCCCTAGATCGACACCCTATAGCCCCCATCGCTGCATTCGTTACTAGATCTACGGGAGGGAGATGGGCTCAAAAGGGCATAGAGCCCCTACTCCGGCCCGTGCTTGAGCCGGCCGCCCTACCCATCCCTGACGACGCCACCCCGTCTTCAGAGAACCGTCGTGCCGCGTGCGCCCCGACACCGGCCAGATCGGCGCCTAGCAAGATGGGGATGCTAGATCTGGGAGGGGGAGTGGGCTCGAGCGGGCTAGAGGACCTGCCTCGGCCCAAGCTCGAGGTGGCCACCTTGCCCATCCCCGACCCGGCGCACCGCACACCGCCACCGAACGCCGCACCGAACCCTCGCAGCTATCTCATGGCCGCCACCCGCCAACGAAGCTCCACCTCGTGGCCCCCGCCTTTAGACTGCACCGCACTGTCGCCGATGCGGGTCCGCATGCACGTGAGGTCGCCGCTCTTCCGCAAAGCATCCATGCCGCCATGCCCCTAGCCCAAAATTGCGCCCCACTAGCCGCTACGGCCCACGCTGTCTCCATCGCACGAGGGAGAAGAGGAGCCCTGCCGCCGCCGCCACCTCCGGGACTTTGCCCAGCAACGACCTCAGGTGGCAGCGAGGGAAGGGGAGTGCGATAGAGACCTAGGCACCGCCGCGCGCTAGGGTTTGATCTAGATAAAAATAACATTTCTTCTTGACCAAATAGCTAACCAAACAATGAACCATGTAGCAAAACTATACTAGTTTACTCATTTATATTGATACCAAATATCTATTCTTGAATAAATTCAGGAAAAAAATGCAGCAGTAATTCTAAAGCATAAGCTGGAGAGGGGTAGACCCGCACACCTTGGAGAAGATCTTGGGATCTAGAAATCACTTGCAGCTCAGGCCTATAACCCAGATGACATATGCCCTTTGTTTGGAGGAGAGAAAAGGGCGCAACAAGGATGGTCTTGCGGAGGTTTATGGCGACCAAGAGACATCTCGAGGCGCGTGTTTCACTGTAATTTACCCCGAAATAGCAGTTTTAGTCGGAGCCCATTAAATTACGGCCCGACACCAGTATTGGCACTTGGTTGGCTGTTTTTTTTCTCTGAATCGTTTCCAGCTCATTTACATGCAAAAACATCACGGACGTGCGGGGGCCGGTTTTGTTTCCAACCCGACACTTCCAAACCCGTCTCGACACTTCCCAACCCTAGCGATTGGCTGGGCGGTGACTGGCAGCGCAAGGTCTACGACTGGCGGGGTGGCGACGAACACCGGCAACGCAAGGTCTGCGACGAACACCAGTGACAGCGACTCGTCCGGCGGTGCAAGGTCTGCTGCTCCAGGTCCACCTCCATGACGCTGACGTCACCGCGCTCCCCCCACCACCGCCCTACCTGGTAACGCGGCCAAACCCTCTTCGCTTCCCTCCCCTCTAGAATTTCGAAATCTTGATGCTTTGTATCTGGGAGTTCTTATGATTGCTGCCTCATAGACCAGCGTAGGGGTTCGTCAGTGTAGGGGTTCGTCGATGCCCAGGTGTCCTTTGATCAGACCCCCTCTAGCATTTGGCAAGCAGTAAACATGCTGGATCGCCATTGAATCTTGCCCTCTTTTCGTAGCAGGTGCATCATGTGCAATCTTCTACCAAAGGAAAAGCGTAAAGGTCGTGATATTTCCACAAATCTAGGCTAATAGAACGTGCAACCTTTGATGCCTGAATATTTCCCTGGCGACATCCCAGGGCATGTTTATAGAAAGAGATTAGCAGTCAGGGTAGGCATTCGCCAAGCCGAGTCAGACATGATCTGGCCCATGTTCATGTGGGTAGTAGGAATGTATGTTCGCTTGCTCTGTACCATCCTATTCGTCTTTTGACTCCTACGAGTAGATCCCTAAAGTTGCCTTAGGACTGGTACAACAACTGCCAGGGCCCCCTATGTGTCCTTGCCTTTGTGATAACATGTTTACATGCTGCCGTGTCAGTCAATGATTGACCATAAGCTTGGTTGGATGGTTGTTGGCAACCAGATATTTTGTAGTATCAGTGTGTTTGATCCCCAATCTAGTACCTCATTGGTTATATGTGATGTGTTCATATGTTCTGCTTGACTGACTAATTTCGAAAACATCAGGGACACCGATGTGTTGACACTGAGCTATGATATTGCAAGATATGCATGCACTGTTTACCTTTGGCTTAATTAGCAGTACTAGTGATGAAGAGATAGACATGTACTGTAATGTCTTGATATGAAAAGTTTGTGCATTGGAACTGTGCAGTACGTGGATGAGAACAAGCAGTTGATCCTGGCCATCCTCGACAACCAAAACAATGGGAAGGTGGACGAGTGTGCACGGTGAGCTTCATCTCTCATCTGATCTGATCTAATAAATGCAGTATAGCATGTATTGTTACTATGCAATTTTCACTAGTTCAATAAATGTGTTGTTACTCTTAATGTGTTGTTCTTAATGCATTATTAGGATTAGATGAGTAATTTGGAAATGGTGATGATTGATTTCGAGGAGGAAGAGGATGAGGAAATGATTTTCCTTATTTTTCCAGCATTATACAAACTGTCCAAGAAAATTAGAACCCCAGTAAATACTTCTGTCCTCACGGGTTCCATGTATATCAGAGAATTACTTGATGGTCATCCTACTAGATGTTATGATGTTTTAAGAACGGAGTCCCATATTTTCCAAGAACTTTGTGATGATCTTAGGTCTAGAAAACTTTTGGAAAATTCAAGAGGGGTTAGTGTGGAGGAACAATTAGGTGTATTGATGTACATGTTGTCAAGGAATGCAAGCTACCGTATATTGACAGACAGATTCCAGCATAGCCTAGAAACAGTCCATATGCATGTCAATGTTTCCATTATTGCAATCACAACACTGGCATATGATTTCATCAAGCTTCCATCCACGAATCCTCACATCAAGATTTCGTCAAGTCCCCTCTATTGGCCATACTTTGAGGTACATTTGATCTGTCCAATGTATGTTAGAAATACCTATCCTTTCATGACACATATAATTTAGTAGGGATTTCTATTTTCGTTCCCTCGGTTCATTTGTTGTACTCAGTTTTCCCCAGCCGCTTAGTTTTTCCTCCCTTTTGGCCATCTCCTTGTACGAAACTCTCACATGGTCTGAAACTCGACGTCCGTTAGCCCTGACGTTACATGCTAATAAGTGGGGCCACATTCAGTCGGGTCCCGGAGTTGACCCTCGCCGTTACGTGCTGACAAGTGGGGGCGCATTCTGTCGGGTCCCGTAGTGGATCCTTGCCATTATATGCTGACAAGTGGGGCCACGTTCAGTCGGTTCCCATAGTGGACACCTCTCTCAACTTATCCAGATCAGCATCAGGCCCACAACTTATCCACGTGAGCGCCAGACCCAGAGTTTATCCACGTGAGCGCCAAACCCACAACTTACCTAGGTTGGCGTTGCAAGATGGGACCCTGAGTCAGCCCCGCGCCCACGCCCGTGTCGTTGCTTCCCCTTTCTTCTTCTTCTTCTCCGATGACACGGCCCTTTGTCTAGCTTCATTTTCATATAGTGAAATGTAATGCATATACGAAAATTATACACCTTTGAACTCTTTGAAATCGCACTTAGGACATGATAATGTTGTGCTAATAAAATCTTGAGAGATTATCATTTCCATAGTGAAATATAGTGCATAAACTTGCATATACGAAAATTATACACCTTTGAACTCTTTGAAATCACACTTAATACGTGATAATGTTGTGCTAAGAAAATCTTGAGAGATTATCATTTTCACTGAGGGGAATGTAATGCACAAACTTGCATATGCGAAAATTATAAACTTTTGAACACTTTTACATCGCACTTAATACGTGATAATGATGTGCTAACAAATTTTTGAGAGATTATTATTTTCTCCCCTATTTTCATAGAGTGGAATGTAATGCATAAACTTGCATATACGAACTTTATACACCTTTGAACTCTTTGAAATCGCACTTAGGACATGATAATGTTGTGCTAAGAAAATCTTGAGAGATTATCATTTCCTTGGAGTGAAATATAATGCATAAACTTGCGTATATGAAAATTATACACCTTTGAACTCTTTGAAATCGCACTTAATACGTGATAATGTCATGGTAAGAAAACCTTGAAATATTATCATTTTCATAGAGTGGAATGTAATGCACAAATTATATGCCTTTGAACACGTTCCCTTCAAATTATATTCAAGTTCATTTGTTTATGGAGTTAAAGTACCGGTGGCAAACTCATTATTTTGCATGGATAGAGGGGTGCCCCTTGACAGATATAGGGGTTATCATGTCTGCTAGATCACACAGGATCAACGGTTGGTGGGCACGATACGCGTGACAACTGTCTCAACCAATCAGAGCATAGCAGCGAAGATGAGCACAAGTGTGAGAGATTGTGACCAAGAGAGGGGAAAACTGAGTAGAAGTTAAGAACCAAGGGAAAAACTGAGCAGAACTTAAAAACAAAGGGCAAGACTGATAAAGAAATTCAAATAGAAAATAGAAAAAGATTTTAAAAATGGAAAATGCGTCTTTTATACAATAAAATACATCTTGGCATACATCAAACTATTTGAAATTCAAATATACACTAGTTTGACAATTATTGCCTGATTCAAACAAACTATGTTTTGGGGAGGGATGTTTTGGGAAGAGGATTGAGTAGAAAACCATGAACCTTCATAGAGAGTAGGTGATATGAGAAGTGGTGATTTAGGTTAAAACTTGATTTATATAAATTTCCTATGGTGGCAGGTCACATAATAAGACTCCCTGGGTAGATGCCACTATGTTTTGATCGTTTTGAATTTGTTGTGCATAAAATGACTTAATTAGCTAGCTAAAACCCATTTGTTGACTCTCTGTTGACCAGCCATCGGAGGGTAAAACTGAGTATATTGCAGACGGCAGTGTTAGTACTGGAGGGAAAAACTGAGTACAACCAAACTGCCAGTGTTACACTCGAGGGCAAAACTGAGAAAAACTAAGTCGCCAGGGTTAGACACGAGAGAAAAAACGTGACTCACAGTACGCGTGTGCGGTGCACGGGGCGGTAGCGGAATTGTGTGGCCGTGCACGGTGCAGTAGCGTACGCGGTTACACGGTGCACGGTGGTGCAACGAAACATCGCTTCCCTTCTCCTTTAATAGAGGCCTCCTCACTCTCACTCATCACTCACTCGCTCACTCAACCGTCTCCACTGTCCCATCACCTGCTGCAAACCCCCACGAAAACCCCAAGCACACCGGCGATAGAGAAGAATGGCGCAGTGGCCATCGGCGCCTCCAAGGCCGCCCGCGAGGAGGCCCTCGTACATGCCCATATCCAGGCATGGAAGGCAGCCACCATCCTCATCCCCGCATCCACCATAGCCACTGGCGAGGAGGCCCCCGCCGGTTGCTGGCGTGTGGTTGACGTGGGAGCTTCTTATTCTTCAATCCCCGGCAATGGCGCTAGTAAGTTGCTTGATGGCCCAAAATATCGAGCTTGTTGGGGAACCCCAAGAGGAAGGTATGATGAGCACAACAGCAAGTTTTCCCTCAGTTGTGAAACCAAGGTTATTGAACCAGTAGGAGCAAGGAAACACCTCCTAGGTGTTGTTTCCAACTTGGAATCCTGCACAACACAACCATAGAACTTTCTCCCCATCTTACAGAGAGGTTATCAATCTCACCGGTTTTGCTGAAAACAAGGGATTAAACGTATTGTGTGGAAGAAAGTAATAGCTTGCAGAAATTAAACAGAAAACAGTAAACAGTTGTAGATTGATGGTAAAAGAAAGGACCAGGGTCCATAGTTCACTAGTGGTGATTCTCCTTAAGATAGATGACATGTTAGGTGAACAAATTACAACGGAGCAATTGACAAACATCGAGAAAGCATACATACATATACTAATCATCTTGACTCCTTTGAGATTCGATTGAGCATTACAACATTATACATAGACTGTAATCCAACTGCATCTATGACTAATAATCCACCTTCAGGTTATCATCCGAACCCCCTCCAGTATTAAGTTGCAAGCAACGGATAATTGCATTAAGCATTGTGCGTAAAGTAAATAATAAAATTGTTCTATGAACAAAGGATTGATGTTTTCTCCCTAGTAGCAACAACACATCTAGTACCTTAGAGATTTCTGTCACTTCCCCAGATTACTAGAGGCATGAACCCACTATCGAGCATAAATACTCCCTCTTGGAGTTGCTAGCATCTACTCGGCCAAGATAGCTACTAACAACGGAGAGCATGCAAGATCACAAATAACAAAGACATGATAGAATGAATAATCAACCTGAAATAGCATCTCAATATTCATCGGATCCCCGCAAACACAACATGCAGAATTACAAATAGATGATCTTGATCATGAACGGAGCTCACAAGATCTAGACATGAAAGCACAAAGGAGGAGAACCAGCCATCTAGCTACTACATGGACCCGTAGTCCAAGGATGAACTACTCACGCATCACACCAGAGGCTTGCATGGTGATGAAGAAGGCCCCCAGGTTGAATTCTCCCCTCCGGCAGGGTGCCGGGAAGAGCTTCAGATCCCTCTCGATCTAGGGATGGAGATGAGGGCGGCTACAGACTCTTCCGTGGATTTTTGATCGGGTACTGAGGGTTTCTGTATTGGAGGCAATATATAGGCAAAAGGGGAGGTCGAGGGGATGCCCTAGGCGGCCACACCACCCCCTGGCACGGGCCAGGCCTGGCCGCACGGCCAGGTGGTGTGGCCGGTCTCTGGCCCCTCTTCGTCTCATCTTCTGGCTCCGTGTCCCCCTCGGTGAAATATTGACTTTAGCTTTTGTCTCGTCCAATTCCGAGAATATTCATTTTCTGACTTTCCTGGAACCAAAAACAGAAAAAATAGGCAGCTGGTACTGTGGCATGTTGTTAATAGGTTAGTCCAAGAAAGTGTATAAAAATACTCCAAAGTGTGGACAAAACATAAGAAAGTAGATATAAACCAAGCATGGAACATCAAAAATTATAGATACGTTAGCAACATATCAACATCCCCAAGATTAACTCCTGCTCGTCCTCGAGTAGGTATGTGATAAAAAGAAAGAATAATTTTTGAGGTGACATGCTGTGGCGCCCCGCTAAAATCACTACTAGAAAATCGCTGCGTTTTTGTGCATTGGATCATCATGACCGCATGCTCATGTCATCATGCCACATTGCATTTGAGCATCGTCATGTCATCCTGCATTTTTGTTTGTTTAAAACTATTTTTTCTAAAAGCCTAGTTTTGTTTTCTAAATATCCCGTGTCTTAATTTCAAATAAAAACTCCGGTCTTTTCTAGGCCTTTTATTTGTCTAGAAACTATTTATAAAAGCCTCTCTAAAAATAAAAATATTTTTAGGGTGAGGCAGCCGGCCAGGCCAAAAGGCCCAGCCAGCCGGCCTACAACCCCAGCCCATCTATCTAGACAAACCCTAGCCACCTACCCCAGATAAAAATCTGGACCAAACCCTAGCCTAATCCTATTCCCACCTACCGCTGCCGCCAGCAGAGCCCCCACCATCACCCACCGCTGCCACCCTAGCACCCCTCCACCTCACTCCGTCCACTCACATCGCGCCACCTCACCCCACTCACCAATCCCACACCACACACCGTAGCAAGCTCACACAAATGCAGGCACAGAACGCACGCACGCACTCTCCCGATCCCCAGGCCCCGCCTCGCAGACCCCGCCACCTGGGCACCTCGGGTCCTCCGCCCCGTCTCCCTCTCCCTTGCGACGTCATCTTCCCACCTATTCTCTTCCTCCGCTAACCCCGCCCCTGCACGGTCCCATCGCCGCCGATCCCCCCACAGGCCGCGTCCCCACAGCGAGCGCGTCGCCCTCTTCCGCCGTCTCTCCCCTGGCACCGCCGTGGGCCTCTCCTCGACCTGTCTCGACGCTCACCAACCTCCGGCCGCGCCTCTTCCAGCGCCCGCCTCGAGCTCCGGCCTCCCCGCCGCCAGGGCCGCCCTCTACCGCGTCGGGCCACCCCCTGCCTCACCTCGTCGACGCCGCCTCACCCTCCTCACGCCGTCTGCCTCGCCATCCCCTCCGGCCACACCCCTCTCGCCCTGCGACCCCCGCAGCGCGCCGCCGTTCTCATCAAGGTCGTCGTCGGCCTCATCCCTGTCCGAGCCCGACCGGCAGGACCTCCGTGTCTCCTCCTCCCCTTCTTCCTCACCGCCGTCCTCCGCTAGGCTCGCACCGCGACCGCCTCTGCAGCTTCCTTTCCGTCGTCGAGCCGGTATCGCTCACCTCTGACCCGTCTCCACCCTGCAGCCTCAAGCTACACTCGTCGCCCCGGGCCATGCGCCACTGCGATGACCTCGACCTCGCCCCGCTGCCCTCCTTCCGCTGTAGGCCGGTGCCGCCAGTGATGCCTCTCCCTGCCGCCGTGTTGCCCTGCTACCGACCAAGTCTGCCGAGCCGCACATTCTAGCCAAAGTGGACCATCTGCTGCCTGGTGGATGTGCGAGTTTGTTCTGTTACCAATGAGATGTGATGTGGTATGTTGCTGCAACGGTGACGGTCAAGTGAAGCTGGAGCCTGGCTATTGTGGGAGATTTGTGGTGATGTTTGAGACCAAGGCCTTCCGATGAACAAGTACGACAAGTTGGACCACGACCACCAGCACCGAACCCAGGACCGACACCGACACCGAGAACTTCTACAAGGATGCCAAGTCTTCATCCCGAGCCCGAAGCCGAGAACCCCGACAAGATCTTCCGAGTGCCAACGGCGCGGGCAAGCGGTACCCCTAGGACTCCGTCATGGTGCGACAAGTACTTCTACCCGAGCATAAGACCGGTCGGCAACGCCAAGATCTCCAATCGGAATCCGAGGACACCGAGACCCCGGTACGATAAGACCTTCTTCCCGCACCGATGCCCGAGAACCCGGACGCCAAGGTCGCCAACACGGAACGCCAAGTTCTTCATCCCGGACGCCATGACCGTCTACACGGACCCGAAGACCACCGGTACCTGATCCACTCAAGTTCGCCATCGATGACAAGATCGACCGCATGTAACCCAAGATCTCCGTCACGTCACGACAAGTTCTCCATCGTGTATCTGAACCTCGCCGTCCCCGTCGAACCCTGAGCCCCAGACCCGAACCCCCAGAACCAAGATCTCCCGAACCCACAAATGTGTGACCCTAAGCTTCTATTTTTATAATATGACATATACCTGTCGCATCATTAAATCATCATGCTTGCATACATGTCATCTGGTTGGTTGGGTTAAATAGTCGATTCACCTAAATTAAATATGGAGTCTATATGCGGGCTATTCTAGTCTTATATCAGCTCCATTTAAATTGGTGTAGCGAACCGATGCCATGTGTTGCCTTGTTACTACGACATTTAAATTGTGGGGGTTCTAAATAACTTGAACCGTGTAATTAATTATCGGGACCCCGGTTCCGCTTAATATTGCCTAATTGCACCGCATCTGTGCCATGCCATGCATCATATAATAAGCATGCCGGATCTTCTGCCGTAGTATTAAATATTGCATCCGGTGTTTCTTCTAGTGTTTGCTTCTTCGCGGATTAGGCCGATGAGTTAATGCGAGTATCGACAAGTTCTCCGGATATGATCTGTCGGCAGTGTTTCCCAGGCGAGCATCTCTCCCCCTTCTACCTATTTTGCATTTATAGTCTTTATTTCCTCCTGTTGATCTATTGCTATCCGTGTCGCGATGCTTTAGTTTCCGTACACCAGTTATATCCCGTGCAGCCTCTAGATTGCCATGGACACATCCTATTGCCTGTTGTTTGATAGATAGTCGGCCATGCGAGTCGTAGTTGCTTGCTTCTGTGCTGCTTCGCGTCGTTGTCGTTCCACCGTTATTGGAAGGTTGGCACATGCTAAATGGTGGAGATGCTTAATGGTGGAGATGATCATGACTTTAAATACAACTATTAAAATGCTAGATATAACTAATGTAGAGGCATCAGTGGGCAATAGATGTTATTTGGTTCTTCCACGCTCACTTGTGTCCCGTAGGACCCCGTGTACTTGATACATGTTCCTTGACTATTCGCACTATCCACATACGGGAGACTCTATGAATCCCCCTTAGCCAGAGCTTGATTCATTTCTTATTTCTTGGGGCCACAAACTAGTTTGGGGTTTTATTAGTATCCTGTACTTATGCCATGCTTTACTGCTTTATTTAAGATTGTGCGTGGAGCACCTGTACTGTTTAGGATTGCTGAGTGTTTTCGCGGTATCGACAAGCCCAGTCACACTTTCGGGTTCCCAGTCGTTTACAGCCATTGGCGCAAACCTTGGGTCCGTCTCATAGCCGGCCAACTTCGTTGTGGGTAGCTTAATGGGGTGGCCCCCTAAAATATTTTATGAATCCTATGATTGCTTTGTCGTGAAAGTGTTGGATTTTGATTTGGTTTTTCCGAGGTTGATCGTGTCTGTGTTGCTATTTGTGCACCCCTGCAGGGTAAATCTTTCTGAAAGTGGTGTCCGCGGTTATGGACGACTTGGAGCACAGTATCTCGATCATAGACAAGCATAACTAAAGTAGTGCTATAAATTTGACTTAATATGTGACTAGTAATCAGATTCAAATACAACGGAGTGGATATTAAAAATGCCAACAACTGGTGGATCTGGGTTGTTTTGTGTCATGCTATACCTGCCTAGTAAGTATTACAACTCCAATGGAATGTGATAAAAGTGCCAACAATTGCTGGGTTTTGGGATTCCTCAGGACAATTATATCTGACTAGTAAATGTTCCAACTACCACAGAATGGTTAATTAAAACTGTCCACTACTTATGCTTCAGGATGACTCATGCTATCTATATCTGATTAGTAAGTGCTGCAACTATAACAGAATGAGTAAAATTGCTAACTGTGTGAGTTCCTTGGTCCGACTTCCTCGTTTGGTCTCGAGGGTGAAATACCAGGATGGGTATGATTGGTGTTAGTATCAGGTTGGAACCGAATAGGTCTTTCTTACCCCTCTCTAATAGCCGCCAGTTTTACTGAGTCTCTATAGGTTGTTTAGTGCTGCTGTGCTACCTCTTCAGTCCACCATACCTATGTAGGCGAGAGCCGCCGAATTCTAGCCTCGCCGTGTACTGGCCTCAGTACTGACGCTCCTCTTTTTTCCTTTGCCCTTTGTCGGCACCCCTTTTGTTTTAGCAGGTTTGAGATCGACGTTGTTAGCAGGGTTACCCTTCCGGCTTGGCCTGGGCAGGGTTATGGACGCCATTGGTTATTCTTCAGGGCTCTTAGCCCCATTTGCATCTTGTCCGTACTCGGACGCTGTATCATTTTCAAGGTGATTTGGGTCTTTGTAGTGTATATCTGTATTCTTGACTCTTGGAGTCGTGCTGTATATATATATGTTCCGTGGGTCCCATCGAGGACTATTGTGTAACGGTATTACTTCGTTTTCCACCCGCACGAAAGTGCCTGGTGGGCGTCCTTGAATCGTTTATATGTGGGTTTGGCGGAAAGGGCTAAACTTGCATAGGGCCGATTCGAGGGTGTTACAGAGTGGTATCAGAGCTCAGCAGTTACGATACCCCACTTCTCCAGCCTGTAGGATAACCTAGATAACGGCCGAAGTAGTGTTAAAACTATTTTGCAAAAATCGGTTGGATAGATCTAATTAGGTTTATTTTACTCCTTACCCCTCGCTGTTCTCCTCTTACCTCTGCGTGTTTTGATTCTACTCTCTTATCTTTCTTCGAGTCCAGGATTTCCCGTGGTTGGGTTTCTATCGTACCTTCAGGGTTTTGCTTCCTATTTTGGCAACGGTGTTTCTACCTCCGGACTTCATGCTATCTGAGTGATCTTTTATCTGTGGTACCAGTCTTGGTTCCTTGTTTGTGCCTTCCGGTGTTTTCCGACGCGACGACATCATCTACGCCAGATCCGATGCAGAGCCTGCATCACTCCTTGTTTTTGAACATTGCTTGTCAAGATCTTCAGTCTTAATTCTGAGAGTTTGTTGCATAAATCTTCTATTTATGTACAGAGTAATGCTTTGAGTGCGGGATGGAGTCGCGACCATACCACTACTCTTACCATTCGCTTCTGTACATTGAATCGGTGGATCTATGCAATTTACTCCTCCATTGAAGTTAGGGGTGGCCGTATCTTTTGATACCTCTATCTTCCTCTTTGTTTCTCCGGAGTGTTCGCAACGAACGCGAGCAACGACCCCTTGTTGGTGGTGTCGCCGATTCCAAGATGGAGTAGGAATCCTTGTTGGTGGTGTCGCGAGCATCTACACGAAGCGAGAAGATTCAGATCGTCGGCCTTCTTCCCGGTACCATGAGGCGGATCTCGGGGGCGATATCCATTGTTACTGGTGTCGTATTGTGGCGCTCCGCTAAAACCACTACTAGAAAATCGCTGCGTTTTTGTGCATTGCATCATCATGACCGCATGCTCATGTCATCATGCCACATTGCATTTGAGCATCGTCATGTCATCCTGCATTTTTGTTTGTTTAAAACTATTTTTTCTAAAAGCCTAGTTTTGTTTTCTAAATATCCCGTGTCTTAATTTCAAATAAAAACTCCGGTCTTTTCAAGACCTTTTATTTGTCTAGAAACTATTTATAAAAGCCTCTCTAAAAATAAAAATCTTATTAGGGGGAGGTAGCCGGCCAGGCCAAAAGGCCCAGCCAGCCGGCCTACAATCCCAGCCCATCTATCTAGACAAACCCTAGCCACCTACCCCAGATAAAAATCTGGACCAAACCCTAGCCTAATCCTATTCCCACCTACCGCTACCGCCAGCAGAGTCCCCACCAGCACCCACCGCCGCCACCCTGGCACCCCTCCACCTCACTCCGTCCACTCACATCGCGCTCACCCCACCCACCAATCCCACACCACACACCGTAGCCAGCTCACACACACGCAGCCACACAACGCACGCACGCACACTCCCAATCCCTAGGCCCCGCCTCGCAGACCTCGCCACCTGCGCGCCTTGGGTCCTCCGCCCCGTCTCCCTCTCCCTCACGACCTCATCTTCCCACCTCTTCTCTTCCTCCGCTGACCCCGCCCCCTGCACGGTCCCAGCGCCACCGATGCCCCCCGCAGGTCGCGTCCCCACAGCGAGCGCGTCGCCCTCTTCCGCCGTCTCTCCCCTGGCGCCGCCGTGGGCCTCTCCTCGACCTGACCCGACGCTCACCAACCTCCGGCCGCGCCTCTTCCAGCGCCCGCCTCGAGCTCCGGCCTCCTCGCCGCCAGGGCCGCCCTCCACCGCGTCGGGCCACCCCCTGCCTCGCCTCGTTGTCGCCGCCTCCCCCTCCTCGCGTTGTCTGCCTCGCCATCCCCTCCGGCCACAGTCCTCCCGCCCCGCGACCCCCGCCGCGCGCCGCCGTTCTCATCAAGGTCGCCGTCGGCCTCATCCCCGTCCGATCCCGGCCGGTAGGCCCTCCGTGTCTCCTCCTCCCCTGCTTCCTCGCCGCCGTCCTCCGCTAGGCTCGCGCCGCGACCGCCTCTGCAGCTTCCCTTCCATCGTGGAGCCGGTATCGCTCACCTCTGACCCGTCTCCACCCTGCAGCCTCAAGCTGCACTCGTCGCCCCGGGCCACACGCCACTGCGACGAGCTCGACCTCGCCCCGCTGCCCTCCTTCCGCTGTAGGTCGGTGCCGCCAGTGATGCCTCTCCCTGCCGCCATGTTGCCCTGCTACGGACCAAGTCTGCCGAGCCGCACGTTCTAGCCGAAGTGGACCATCTGCTGCCTGGTGGATGTGCGAGTTTGTTCTGTTACCGATGAGATGTGATGTGGTATGTTGCTGCAACGGTGACGGTCAAGTGAAGCTGGAGCCTGGCTATTGTGGGAGATTTGTGGTGATGTTTGAGACCAAGGCCTTCCGATGAACAAGTACGACAAATTGGACCACGACCACCGGCGCCGAACCCAAGACCGACACCGAGAACTTCTACAAGGACGCCAAGTCTTCATCCCGAGCCCGAAGCCGAGAACCCCGACAAGATCTTCTGAGTGCCAACAGCGCGGGTGAGCGGTACCCCTAGGACTCCGGCATGGTGCGACAAGTACTTCTACCCGAGCATAAGACCGGTCGGCAATGCCAAGATCTCCAATCAGAATCCCAGGACACCGAGACCCAGGTACGACAAGACCTTCTTCCCGCACCGATGCCCGAGAACCCGGACGCCAAGGTCGCCAACACGAAACGCCAAGTTCTTCATCCCGGACGCCATGACAGTCTACACGGACCCGAAGACCACCGGTACTTGATCCACTCAAGTTCCCCATCGACGACAAGATCGACCGCATGTAACCCAAGATCTCCGTCACGTCACGACAAGTTCTCCATTGTGTATCTGAACCTCGCTGTCCCCGTCGAACCCTGAGCCCTAGACCCGAACCCCCGGAACCAAGATCTTTCGAACCCACAGATGTGTGACCCTAAGCCTCTATTTTCATAATATGACATATACCTGTCGCATCATTAAATCATCATGCTTGCATACATGTCATCTATGGGTTGGGTTAAATAGTCGATTCACCTAAATTAAATATGGAGTCTATATGCGGGCTATTCTAGTCTTATATCGGCTCTAGTTAAATTGGTGTAGCGAACCGATGCCATGTGTTGCCTTGTTAATACGACATTTAAATTGCGGGGGTTCTAAATAACTTGAACCGTGTAATTAATTATCGGGACCCCGGTTCCACTTAATATTGCCTAATTGCACCGCATCTGTGCCATGCCATGCATCATATCCGTGTCGTGATGCTTTAGTTTCCGTACACCAGTTATATCCCGTGCAGCCTCTAGATTGCCATGGACACATCCTATTGCATGTTGTTTGATAGATAGTCAGCCTTGTGAGTCGTAGTTGCTTGCTTCTGTGCTGCTTCACGTCGTTGTCGTTCCACCGTTATTGGAAGGTTGGCACATGCTAAATGGTGGAGATGCTTAATGGTGGAGATGATCATGACTTTAAATACAACTATTAAAATGCTAGATATAACTAATGCAGAGGCATTGGTGGGTAATAGATGTTATTTGGTTCTTCCACGCTCACTTGTGTCCCGTAGGACGCCGAGTACTTAATACCTGTTCCTTGACTATTCGGACTATCCACATACGGGAGACTCTATGAATCCCCCTTAGCCAGAGCTTGATTCATTTCTTATTTCTTGGGGCCACAAACTAGTTTAGGGTTTTAGTACTATCCTGTACTTATGCCATGGTTTACTGCTTTATTTAAGATTGTGCGTGGAGCACCTGTACTGTTTAGGATTGCTGAGTGTTTTCGCGGTATCGACAAGCCCAGTCACACTTTCGGGTTCCTAGTCGTTTACAGCCATTGGCGCAAACCTTGTGTCCGTCTCGAAGCCGGCCAACTTCGTTGCGGGTAGCTTAATGGGGTGGCCCCCTGAAATATTTTATGAATCCTGTGATTGCTTTGTCGTGAAAGCCTAGTTGGGTTTTGATTTGGTTTTTCCGAGGTTGATCGTGTGTGTGTTGCTATTTGTGCACCCCTGCAGGGTGAATCTTTCTGAAAGTCGTGTCCGCGGTTATGGATGACTTGGAGCACAATATCTCGATCATAGACAAGCATAACTAAAGTAGTGCTATAAATTTGACTTAATATGTGACTAGAAATCAGCTCAAGTATAACGGAATGGATATTAAAAATGCCAACAGCTGGTGGATCTGGGTTGTTTTGTGTCATGCTATACCTGCCTAGTAAGTATTGCAACTCCAATGGAATGTGATAAAAGTGCCAAAAATTGCTGGGTTTTGAGATTCCCCAGGACAATTATATCTGACTAGTAAATGTTCCAGCTACCACGGAATGGTTAATTAAAACTGCCCACTACTTATGCTTCAGGATGACTAATGCTATCTATATCTGATTAGTAAGTGCTGCAACTATAACGGAATGAGTAAAATTGCCAACTGTGTGAGTTCCTTGGTCCGACTTCCTCGTTTGGTCTCGAGGGGGAAATACCAGGATGGGTATGATTGGTGTTAGTATCAGGTTGGAACCGAATAGGTCTTTCTTACCCCTTCCTAATAGCCGCCAGTTTTACTGAGTCTCTATAGGTTGTTTAGTGCTACTGCACTGCCGCTTTAGTCCACCATACCTATGTAGGCGAGAGCCGCCGAATTCTAGTCTCGCCGTGTACTGGCCTCAGTACTGACGCTCCTCTTTTTCCTTTGCCCTTTGTCGGCACCCCTTTTGTTTTAGCAGGTTTGAGATCGACGTCGTTAGCAGGGTTACCCTTCCGGCTTGGCCTAGGCAGGGTTATGGACGCCATTGGTTATTCTTCAGGACTCTTAGCCCCATTTGCATCTTGTCCGTACTCGGACGCTGTATCGTTTTCAAGGTGATTTGGATCTTTGTAGTGTATATCTGTATTCTTGACTCTTGGAGTCGTGCTGTATATATATCTGTTCTATGGGTCCCATCGGGGACTGTTGTGTAACGGTATTACTTTGTTTTCCACCCACAAGAAAGTGCCTGGTGGGCGTCCTTGAATCGTTTCTATGCGGGTTTGGCGGAAAGGGCTAAAACTTGCATAGGGCCGATTTGAGGGTGTTACACATGCACCATCATAAACTTGATCAAAGTATTTGCAAAACATTGATAGCTGGGATCATAGTACTTCAACATAGCATGAAAGATATAGTTCTAACAATAAGACATAGCAACTATGTTGTAACATGAAAAGGCACAAACAAAAGATTCATGAATAACAATGCTTTGCAAGACGTTTGTTTGTTTCACATAAATAAAACATAATGAGAATGGTATTCAGCTTGTCCCTCATAGAGTAGCAAAACATAAATGCATAGGACACCTTCAAAGTTCATAAGGGTGACTAGATACAAATAGTTTAAGAACAAGCAATATCAAAGTTATACATCAATCAACAAGTCTTAGGACAATGCACATTAACCTAAGAATGGCCACTATGCTCTCTCAATAGGTGCATAAAGATAGAAGATGGATGCTCAACATAAAAGTAAAAGAAAGGCCTTCATAGAAGGAAGAAGGGATTCAAGTCTCATAAAGAGCTTCCAAAAATTATGGTACTTATTAGCTTTTAGGTCTCATTGCCCCTAGCATAAGCATCTTTAGGTGATTCAGGTTAAAGTGACACAACTAAGAGGATATGCTTGACAAGTTATAAGCTGAAATGTCATGCCCCTTACTTACGAGTACGGAACCTCATGCTACTCAACTTTAGTCACAAGTAAGCTCTTGTCATTGTAAGTACATATGTATCATAGAGAACCGCCAACGGGGTACCCCTTGCACATGATACAATAGCTATCCCATAATCAAAATGACAAGGCAAACAGACAATGAGCATCTCAACGATCTTTTTATTTGCTATTTGCATAGGTTTTTATTGAGGATGCTTCATAGAGTGCTCATTATGGTTATGCTGCAAGTTTCCACCATGATTAGGCATGGCTTATGCTAGCATCCTAGGCATTTCTCTAACACACATAAAAACTCCATGATCTTACAAGTTCCACTTTTGTTTCACACCGCCGGGATCCATAAGCAAAAGAATCATGATATCAATGGAATATAAGTGCAATGTTGAAAGCGTTCCCCATGATACATGGTTCTGCTAATTTCAACTTATAAAGCGCAAGCATATACGCAACAAAGATGGACACAATGGTTCAAGTTTATTATGTGCAAGAAAAGTAAAGTGTGCCATCAAGTTCGTGAGAGCTTTAATCACTAGTTTTCACATAACAAGTTTAATTTGGAAGGTAGATAAAAACATGAATATACTTGGAATAGCAAATGCTAATAGGTAGGTATGGTGGACTCTTTGGAATAACTTGGTTTTATTTGGAGTTGGATGCATGAGTGGAACTCATACTTGGTTATGGAGGCTAGCAAAAGACTGGGAGCAACCAACTAAGAGAGCAATAATGGTCATAATCGTAAAAAAGCAATAAGGCATCGTTGATTAAAGCATAAAGTGATATTACAAGTCGAAAACTAAAGGATTATAAAGGCTATGGTGACTTGGGATAGTCATAACATGGTGTGAGCATGTGCCAAGTCAACCCAAATAAAGCATCAAAGGAGAATACCACAATACTATGCTTTAATATGCTAAAACAACGCATGATTCTTTCAAGGCATATTAAGCAATCTCAATTGTTTATAACATGTCATGCTACAGCAAAAATCACTAAGCATAAAGCCAAAACAATATCAAGCATGACATGACAACGCATAGGCCACAGTCAAAAACAAGCTCCTTTTACCACTTAAGCATGAACTTTTCATACTCTTTTCCAATCCAAACCAAACTTATTTGAAAACTAATGTATGAATGAGGGAGTCCAACCAATTTATTCAAGAAAAGTAAGCAAACCAAGCAAACCAAAAACCAAAGACGAAAACGAAAACAAAGACGCTCCAAGAACAACACAAATGTATAGGAAATAATAAAAATGAAGTGTTTGGAAGAAACCTGAGATTTTTATTGATGAAGACGAAAACAAAGACGCTCCCCAAGTTTTGCCGCTTGTACTTCTTGGATATTTCTTGGGATGACACGCGTGGCATCCCCAAGCTTGAGCTTTAGTCCATTCTTCATCTCATTACATCATTCTTTCCATACACCTGAAAATTTTTCTTCATACAAAACTTCACATAATCTTTATTAGCAACATTAGTGCACTCAAGATAATAAGTTTTTGGGTTCAGTTCCAACACCAATAAAACTTCCATTAAAACACAAGATACTGTAGCACTTCCCTCAAAAAGCTCAATTTCCCAAAAAGAACCCAAAAAGGAATCAACAAGAAGGAAATGCAAATAATGACAGAAATCTGTCAAAACAGACCAGCAGGTAAAAACCAATTTTTTCGAAGACCTTCTGTTGCTCAAATATAAAAGTATTGAACTAACGAAAGTTAGATAAAAACCTGGGGCAGAGGCACAAAAAATCACAGCTCAAACCAACGTACATAGATTTTACACGAATTTTTACAGCGAAGCACAAAAATCTATTTCGGGACAACAACTTTCCCAAGCATTACTTCTCTCTCATTCAAGGTTACTCTTGGCATAAAAAGTAAATAAAAAGGATAAGGAGCGGTTATTACAGAGGTAATAACTTCCAATACTCATCTAAAACTTTTGGGTTATCTCCCAATAAGTACTTTTCTTTAACGCCTTTAAGTTAGACATAAGAAGCAAGAAAAGAATCAAGTGTTCTCAAATGAAGAAGCATTAAAATCAAATTTCTTGCTCTTACTTCTCTTACTTTTATTTTTAACCTTGGGGAACATATGATTGTTTGGTGGAGAAGCAAAGTGCATGGTGCCCTTTTCCACATCTATTATTGCTCCAAGGAGTTTCAATAGGGATCTTCCAAGTGTAATTTGTCCTTTTCCTACACATTCAATAACAAGATAATCAGTAGAAACAATTTTTCCTAGGATCTTTGTAAACACTCCTTCAACTATTCCAATGGGTAATATTGTGGCATTATTAACAAGAAATATTTATCCTCCTCCTTTCGAAAGTCCCCACGGATTCAAAGATTCATAGATATCTTTAGGCATAAGACAGAATTCAGACATAATATCACAACGAGCATGAAAAATTTCATTATTTATAACAACCTTTACTGTAGGAAGCCATTTTGAGGGTTCAGAATTTATTTGGAACATAATCATGATGCTCTCTAAGCGTGTTATAGCAATCTTTTAAACTAGCAATGTGGGTCTCAAGAGTGTTCAATCTAGCAAATATGTTTATAAAGGAAGAATCAGATTTGCTAGGCAGGTCGTAAGTTAAGAGCAACTTCTCTATGGAATTAAAAGCATCATCCTCATTGCATTGGAGGAAATCTCCTCCCACAACAGCATCCAAAGCGTATCTATAGCAAAGAGCAATTCCAAGGTAAAAACTGCTAAGAAACAAGCTTTGAGTCATTTTAGGTTCAGTTTTTTCATGTAAATCAGAGATTCTAGACCAAAGATTCTTTGAAACTCTCTTCAATTCCTTGTTTGAAAGTAAAAATCATTTCTTCAGGGGACATAGTGATTGGAGCAATGCTAGACATAATGGCAACTTTAAGGTAGGAACTAATAATAATTTTTGTGTGTGTGTTTTTAATAAAGAAAGCAAACTCGTACAACTAATTTCTTTGTGTTTTTGATAAAGAAACAAGCAAACAATGTAGAAAAAAACTAAGCAAAACAAAAATAACAAAGTAAAGTGATTGGTTATGAGGGACTCCCCTTGTGAAGATGTCCTTGTCTCCCCGGCAACGGCGCCCGAAAAACACTTGCTAGCGCGTGGTTGACGTGGGAGATTCTTCTTCTTCACTCCCCGGCAACGACGCCAGTAAGTTGCTAGATGGCCCAAATTATCGAGCTCGTTGGGGAACCCCAAGAGGAAGGTATGATGAGCACAGCAGCAAGTTTTCCCTCAGTTGAGAAACCAAGGTCATCGAACCAGTAGGAGCAAGGAAACACCTCCAAGGTGTTGTTTCCAACTTGGAATCCTACACAACACAACCACAGAACTTTGTCCCCAGCTTACAGTGAGGTTTTCAATCTCACCAGTTTTGCTGAAAACAAAGGATTAAACGTATTGTGTGGAAGAAAGTAATAGCTTGCAAAAAGTAAGCAGAAAACAGTAAACAATCATAGATTGATGGTAAAAGAAAGAACTGGGGTCCATAGTTCACTAGTGGTGATTCTCCTTAAGATAGATGACAAGTTAGGTGAACAAATTACATCGGAGCAATTGACAAACATCGAGAAAGCATACATGCATATACTAATCATCTTGACTCCTTTGAGATTTGGTTGGGCATTACAACATTATACATAGACCGTAATCCAACTGCATCTATGACTAATAATCCACCTTCAGGTTATCATCCGAACCCCCTCCAGTATTAAGTTGCAAGCAGTAGATAATTGCATTAAGCATTGCGTGTAAAGTAAACAATATGATTGTTCTATGAGCAAAGGATTGTTGTTTTCTCCCTAGTAGCAACAACACATCGAGTACCTTAGAGATTTCTATCACTTCCCCAGATTACTGGAGGCATGAACCCACTATCGAGCATAAATACTCCCTCTTGGAGTTGCTAGCATCTACTCAGACAAGATAGCTACTAACAACGGAGAGCATGCAAGATCCCAAATAACAAAGACATGATAGAATGAATAATCAATCTCAAATAGCATCTCAATATCCATCGGATCCCCGCAAACACAACATGTAGGATTACAAATAGATGATCTTGATCATGAAAGGAGCTCACAAGATCTAGACATGATAGCACAAAGGAGAAGAACCAACCATCTAGCTACTACATGGACCCGTAGTCCAAGGATGAACTACTCACGCATCACACCGTAGGCTTGCATGGTGATGAAGAAGGTCTCCAGGGTGAATTCTCCCCTCCGGCAGGGTGCCGGGAAGAGCTTTAGATCCCTCCCGATCTAGCGATGGAGATGAGGGCGGCTACAGATTCTTCCGTGGAATTTTGATTGGGTACTTGGTTTCTGTATCAGAGGCAATATATAGGCAAAAGGGGAGGCCGAGGGGGTGCCCTGGGCGGCCACACCACCCCTAGCACGGGCGAGGCCTGGCCGTGCGGCCAGGTGGTGTGGTCGGCCTCTGGCCCCTCTCCATCTCGTCTTCTGGCTCAGTGTCCCCCTCGGTGAAATATTGAATTTAGCTTTTGTCTCGTCCAATTTCGAGATATTCATTTTCTGACTTTCCTGGAACCAAAAACAACAGAAAAACAGGCAACTGGCACTGTGGCAACTTGTTAATAGGTTAGTCCAAGAAAGTGTATAAAAATACTCCAAAGTGTGGAAAAAACATAAAAAAGTAGATATAAACCAAGCATGGAACATCAAAAATTATAGATACGTTAGCAACACATCACCGGTCTCGGGCAGATCCTGGTCGACTAGGACCCTTACGAGGAGGTTGATCATATAAGGCTAGAGAACCCTCCGACACCAACATCGCCGACCCATGGTTGGAGGTAACCAGGGTTTTCTCCCCCTCCCTTGTTCTTCCCCCATTCCCATCGTTGGATGCTAGATTGTATGTTATTAGGGTTCGTCTGTTCATACTTTTACAGTAGCTAATCCTCTTGTGCTAGATCTCGTATTTCTATGAATCCCCCTATTTGTATTTGAATCCCCCTATTCATAGTTGGGATCAGTATTCGATTTGGGTTGAGATTTGGGGAATAATCAGGGGATCTCAATCGGTTAATTTATGCAAATAATCAATCCCTATAATCGAAGTATCTCAATCATGTCCTTATTGCACTCTACTGTTTTTTCCAACAGCAGGATAGCAGCAACGTCTGCAGCGACGATGAGTCCAAGGACACCAAGACTTGTCATGTGCTGAGGAGGCTGAAGTCCGGCGAGTACTACAACTTCTTCGCCGGTGATGTCTAGAGGTGCCCCTTCTGCGCCACCAGGAGGCTCCGCGCCACCGACTTCAACTCCCTCATGAAGCATGCCGAGGACGTGAGGACCTGCGGCGAGTCCGTGAATGTCCACGGCTTCAGAGCCAAGCACTAGGATCTCAGCCTTCACGTCCCCAACCTCTATAAGGTGGCCATCAAGGAGGTTCGCATGCCCCCGATCAAGCCCAAAGCGCCCAAGGTCAAGGGATTAGGCAGCAAGAAGTGGAGGAGGCGCCAGAGGGAGGAGGCGGAGGCCATGAGGGGCCACTGATCTTATGTTGTTGCTGCTGTAAAGGAGCTTCTTTTGTCTTGTCCGTGTTGAACTTGTCCGCTGCTGCTGCTGAGCAGCCTAATTGTTGAATCTCGTTAGGTACCATACTATATAACCTATATTAACTACTTTATCTACATCTGCTCTGTTTACTGAATTTATTTATGGTGCTGGTTAGATTTGCTGCTCTAGATTTGCTACCAGATTGGGAAAAAACGAGGGCCAGAAGGAACAAGGAATGAAGAGAGAAGCTGCTCTAGATACGCTACCTTTTTGGGCAAAAAAAATTGTTAGCAAGAGAGAGGGGAAAAAGCGCTCCTAAAAAGGCCAATCATAAAAATAACACAAAATAAAACCCACGTAACCACCAAATGCGCCCCACGAGGTCCCACACCACATCCCCCATAATCAGCGAGAGATGAATGGCTGGTCCGTCGTGTATCCTAGCCCCACCTGTCAGCATGTAATGGTCGAGGCGACGTAACATAACGCTCAACGCACGACCTGCCCCAACGCGGTTCCACCGGTCAGTATGTAACGGTCAAGCCTTTGACCTGACGGCATCCCCCCATCCCAGCGCCTGTGAGGGTTTCAGAATAGAGGGAGGGGAAAAGTGAGGAAAAACTAAGCGACTGGGGAAAACTGAGTACAACTAATGAACCGAGGGCACGATAATAGAATCCCAATTTAGTAACCATAACTACTATTTGCAGAATTGCATAGGAGCGATAGCTGGGACTCATATCCCTATGACGGTAAATGAGAACAAAGTTGCACCATATAGGAACCGAAAAGGAACTCTATCTCAGAATGTCATGGTTGCTTGTGATTTTGATTTGAGTTTTACTTATGCTTCAAGTGGTTACACTACAACAGATCCTAGAATCGGTGACGAATTGCCTGGTGACAAAATTCAGAACCGTCACCGAAAGTAACCATAGGTGACGGATTAGTTTTTGGCGTCACGTATGCTTGATAATGCGTGACGGTCGCGTTTCGCGTCACGGCAGACCGTCGCCGATTATCCGCACGACGGATTTTAGAGCGTCGTAGATTAAGCCGTCACTGATTGTTCGTGGGACCAACGAGTTAGCAATTGTGTTAAAATGATAAAAGGGCAAAGATGGGTTTCGAACCGAGGACCTAGTACAAAGTAAAACGTTTCGTTACCGCTGGGCTACCGTTCGGTTTTTGAATTGTTTGATTGGCCTACCATTTTGTAAACTCTATGTGCAGTACGTGGCATGTACAAACACGGATCGTTATAGTTAGGTCTTGTGCGATCTTCCAAACATTTTTCTTCTTTGTTCTTGCGAACGAGCGCCGTCAAGGGTATCCCTTGTCCAGGCGATCACGACATTCGCGGTCCCTTCATCTACAAGTCCCGACGACTTACGCCTACGCGATCATGACGATCGATCATGATCCCAGCTAGCGAGGCTTCGCGGCAGGCTCAAATCACGATCTTCACCAACTTGGATTTGGTTCTCTCGCGAAAATCGCGAGTTGCAGGTTCGACAACGAGGTCGTCCTGTCCATGCTCAGCAGCATCGAGCCCATCCTGCGTGTCGTCGCCCGAGATCGAGCCCGTCGAAGCCCTTTATTATAAGCTTCCCTGGATCTGGCGCACGGCGATAGGAAGCACATGTGAGTTCCTTTGAGATCTGTTATGAAATTGATCTGGATTGGTGTTTATGTTACACATTGTGATTTATTTGGACTTTGGTAAACAATTTTCACATCGATTAGTACAAATTGAATGGCATCATGACTCGAGTGGAACACATTATATATATTTTTGTAGGCGATGGATCGACAGTGGATTACTCATGGGCGCAAGTTCACCCCTTTTTACATACAAGGTGTCCGTGAGTTTATGGAGTTTGCGCGCGCAAACTACAACGAAGGTGCATCAATATTGTGCCCATGCCAAAAATGCCTTAATATTACGCAGCAGACTCAGGACACTGTTGAGTATCACTTACACGTCAATGGTATGGCCATTTCATACACAAAGTGGAGTTGTCATGGAGAAGATGATGGTCCTGATGAAAACTATGATCATAGTTTGTATCAAAGCGATGATGATGATGATTATGATGATGGAAATGAGAATCATAATGATCATCTTGACAAGATGTTAGATGAGCTGCATGATTCTAGTGACAGAGGCCCAAGTGACACTAATTTCTATGCGAAACTCATCGAAGAAGCTAAGAAAGAGCTTCACGAGGGATGCACCACTGAGACGAGGTTGTCATTCATTATGAAGATGCTTTACGTGAAATCATACAACCGGGTCACAAATAGAGCTTTTGATCAATTTATGGCTGTCTTATGTGCTGCTTTGCCAAAAGTGAATTTTCCCAAGTCCTATGCTGAAGCTAAGAGTGTTCTTTCTGAGGTTGGGCTTGGTTATGACACAATTCATGTATGCAAGTATGACTGTGCTCTGTTTTGGGGAGACCATGCCAAAAAACTCATTGTCCCGAGTGTGGATTTTCAAGGTGGAAAGACCCGGAAGCAAAGAGAAAGATTCCCCACAAGGTTCTTCGATACATTCCTATAATCCCAAGGTTACACAGATTTTTTGTTTCCAAGGAAGCATCGATGAACACCAAGTGGCACAAGGAGAAGAGGGTTGCACAACCGGGTATTTTGAGGCACCCAGCTGATGGTGAAGCATGGAAGCACTTTGACAAGGAGTTTGGATGGTTTGCTTCAGATGCCCGTAACATAAGGCTTGGTATTGCGACAGATGGATTCAACCCATACGGAAACATGAGTAGTTCATACAGTATGTGGCCAGTTTTTGTCATTCCATACAACTTCCCACCGTGGATGTGCGTGGATCAATCCAACTTCATGATGTCATTGCTAATCCCTGGAAAAAATTCACCAGGAAAGGATTTTCATGTATTTATGCAGCCATTGATAAAAGATATGATGAAGCTATGGAGTGGCATGGGCACATATGATGCGTGCACAGGTAGAGAGTTTCCGTTGCATGCTGCATTTCTTTGGTCGATTCATGACTACCTGGATATGCCACGATGTCTGGCCGTAGCACAAGAGGGTTTTTCGCATGTGCGCACTGCAATAAGGATCCTTGCTACGAGTCTTTGCATAATAAAATTGGTTATATTGGTCATCGTTGATTTCTGCCTCACGATCACAAGTGGAGGAGTAGCAGAGCCTTCAATGGAAAACCTAAACCTAAGGATGCACCAACAAGTTTCACACTTGCAGAAAGAGAGGAGAGGGTACAGAGAGTTCAGGATTACAGGCCAGGGAAAAATCCATCAACTAGGAAGAGAAAGCGTGGCATGACTGGTGAGCCAACCTGGCACCTCAAGATCAGCTTATATGATCTGCCATACTAGTCAAGATTGAAGTTTGTTCACAACCTAGATGTGATGCACATTGAGAAGAACATATTGGACAATATCCTTGGTACCCTTCTTGAGCTTGATGGAAAAAACAAGGACACTGTTGGTGTTAGAATGGATTTGGAGAAATTTAATGTCAGGAAGAAGTTCTGGATGAAACCTGAGGCCAAGGGTTTTTCAAAGGAGAAAGCACCGTGGACGCTTCAAAAGGAAGGCAAACAAAAATTGTGCAAGTATTTGGCCAACACTAGGTTCACAGATGGTTTTGCTGGAAACTTAGCAAGATGTGTGGGCATCCTAGGGGGTAAAGTGCACGGTCTGAAGACGCATGACTGCCACATACTTATGCAGCATGTGTTGCCAGCTGGTCTGAGAGGGATTGCATCAAAGGCGATGTATGAGACCATTGCTGACCTGGGAAACTTTTTCAGGGAGTTGTGTGCCAAAACTCTAAGAGCATCCGTGCTGCGTCGAATGAAGGTTGAAATTTTCATAATTCTTTGCAAGCTTGAGCTGCTATTTCCCCCATCATTCTTTGATGTAATGGTGCACCTGGCTATTCATCTACCTGATGAGGCACTTCAGAGGGGGCATGTTCAATATGGTTGGATGTATCCAGTTGAAAGAAGGCTCGGGTACCTAAAATCAACTGTGCGTAGCAAATCAAGGCCTGAAGGTTCAATTGCTGAGGGATATATCGTGGATGAGTGCTTGCATCATTGCTCTAAATTTTTGGGCGATGTCATAGAAACCAGACATAACAAGCCTGAGAGGAACCAAGATAAGAAACAAAGAGTTGATCCGCTAGTGTTTGATATTTTTTCAGATGGAGCCAGAGGTTTAGGACTATCCAAGTTGAAGTATTTTCCCAAAGAATTTGACAGTATGGTTTGGTATGTACTTCAGAACTGTGATGAGGCACAAAATTATATTCGGTAGGTCTATTTACCTTTTTATTAATCATTCAAAATTTTCAGTAATATTTTGTGTTATAGCAGTACCATTACTAATTTGTTTTTGATTTTTAGGAATTTCTGACAACAACTACAGAACAAGGGTGTGAACAACATTGAGGTGGAACTAGAGAAAGAATTCCCTGCATGGTTTAAAAAACATGTCAGTAATTTGGACAATGCTCCAGAAGATTTAAAATCACTAGCACTTGGTCCAGATGCTCGTGTAGTTGTACACCCTATGTGCAATGTAAATGGCGCTAGGTTCCGTTCCGTCGAGCGTGAGAAGAACATGAGGACTCAAAACTCAGGCATAATGACAAGGGGATCCGTTTCTGACGAACAAGATCAAGAATACTACAGTGTGATGAAGGAGGTTCTTGAGTTACAGTACCCGAGAAACAAGCACGACGACAGATCTGTGTTCTTGTTCCGCTGTGATTGGTTTGACCTTAGAAGTAGGAAAACCACGGAGATGAAGGATGATGGATACTTTAAAAGCATCAATACGTCTGTATTGTGGTACAAGAACACCCCTTTCATATTAGCTCACCAAGCAGAAACTTGTTTTTACTTGGAAGACACAAAATTTGGTGATCCTTGGAAGGTGGTGCAAACTTTCAAGCACAGGAATGTATATGATGTTCCAAAAAAATATGATGAAGGCAATGCAGGTGCATACCAGGAAGACCTAGGCTCGGAAGATCCCATTGTTCACCAAATTGAGGACGAGGAAGATGAATATGTTGATGATCATGAAGACGACATGGCTGATCGCTCTGATGATGTGATATTTGTTGACTCTCAGACTGTTAGACAACTAGCAGGGAAAAATGGTGTAAACAATGATATGGACCTGAGCGACGAAGAACAAGAAGACTTGGAACCGGTTGTCGATGAATTTGGGAGGAGCATTTCGGATGTTGATAGTGATATTGACTAGTACCTTGTGAAAATGTGTTACTAAAATACTAGCACGCAGTTGTACTGTTTGATACTAGTTATGGAGACCGTTGCATTCAATTCCCAGTAACCATGTTATACACAAAATTATTAATTACAATGATATATATGGTCGTACCTAGATATTTTTGCTTGTTTTTCTCATACTTACTTCGAGCAGCAAAATAGATTTACTAGAGATAGATACTTCTTTACGTGACACAACCTACGCGACAGACATGTCCGTCTAGTAAGTTGTGCACGCATAAAATTTGTAGCTCATAAAATATTCATAGATACCGATGAAATGAACTCAATTAACACGATTTCACTATAATTGGTAGCAACGACAGGCATAATATATTTCAGCTCATAAAAAATTTAATAGTACCATTACACTTAACCATGTCTTCAGACATACTAATGCCACATAATGAAAGGATCGTAAAATATTATCTTAACATCTCATATTATTAGGTCGACAAATGACCCATGACCATCATAGTGAAAATGATCAAGGCTACTAAAGTTCCACATTTGGAACATAGAAGGAAAATAGGAAAGCCCCCTTACGTCCCACGTACAGCATGAAAAACATCTTGTCTTCAATTCGCCGAAAATCCTCCTCCTGTGACATCACTTCCTTCCACCCAGCACAGCATACTCGGCCATCCTCAAGAGAAATTGAGTACGACCCTTTGACCTTTGTGTATTTATCACACACAATTGTGATATCACCATATTCAGCCATGTCTTTAGGGACAAGGCGTCGCGGGAGTTTCTGTTCTTGGTCCACATGCACAATATGAACATTTGTTAATCGGAAAATTACAGGCACAACAAAGTAGATCACTCATACTTACCAATTCTTTCTTCCTGCAATTTGTCCAGCTTAATGTGTGGATCAGAGACTCACATTTTCCAACTTGATAAGGCCCAGCTCCATGTTCATCAACCAGCGTGTCAATGATGTAAACATTGCTGACCACTGACTCCATCATTCTCTAGTTAATTATAGTTCCATCAGTGGCATGCATAGCGTCAAGTATGCTTTTCTTATCCTGGGTCAGATTGTAATATGCTGTACAAGTTCAAATACTTAATTAAATGAATATTACTGAATCAAAATTAAGATTAATGCATGGTAGGTACATCAACATTAAGATTGTTTAGGAACAAGGAAAAAATATCGCGCCAAACACAAAGCAACTACTTCTTTTTTCATAAGGAAAAAACTAGAGACAATTCCATCGGTGACATTCTACACATTACAAAGTAGACTAGAAACCGAGCAAAATGGGTGAACCTAAATATTTTAGTGGATCTACATATATACATCCATTTTATACAAACTCGTAAACATCGTATATTTGTAAACGGAGGGAGTACTTCAAATAAGCAATTACTTACATGGGTGGGTGATCGGTAGGTTGATCGACGTCACAGGGGTAGATGGACCTTGTGTGTCGGTAGAGAAGACAAGCTCCGTTCCAACATCCAGATTGTAGACTCTAGCAAATTCTCTCCAATATTCGCCTTCAAGATATGTTCTGCCATCCTTGTTGATACAATCAACGTTGAATTCGAACCCATCTTCCGTAACCACCTCGACCACAAAATCATTCTCGTGGTCGACAGAGTCGATGGCAAACTTCTTAAGGAAATTCGCTCTAGCATAGCAGGGTATTAACTGAAGAAAAATGGAACATGTTTACTACATGAAAAACTAACAGATGCTATAATTCATGACAAAAGGGTGGAACAGGAAAGACTGATGATAATACAAAAAATAAAACCAGTACCGTCATTTCTTCAAAATTCTCAACAAGGGTGAGAACGAAAAACGACTTGATCTTGTCACCTAGGCCGCACAGACCCTTGGTGTCAAAACACCAAGGACACTACGAATCAAAAAAAGAAAATTTAAAGATCATTGGCCGTACATTTTTGTCCAAATAGATCCAGTACATGCGAACTAGATAGGTTAGATTTTTACCGCAACAATCTTGCCCTTCGCCATCCCTCTCTCTCGACAGATCTGCGGCCTAGGGAAAGGTGGTTTAGATGGCGACGCTGACTCCAACTATGCCTTTAGGGTTTGTTGGAGGGAGAGCGTATATATATATGGTCCGACTATGCTTGCATGCCAGGCCTGGACCCAGTTGTAAGCTTAATTTGTGGGCTCGACGTGATTAGCTTTAGCCGTTAGGCAAAACAAGGAAATATATTGATTACATTTAGTGCGCAGAGCAAGGCAATTGATTTGGTTTTTATTGCTCTGACTTAGTCGTCATAGTTAGGTCCTGTAAGATCCTCTAAAATAGAATCTTGAGACTAACAAGGAAAGAATTAGCTATATTAATTAAATCCTTTACTTAGAATATTTTGCAAATTTTATGAAAAGTATTGGAAATAAGGAGTTTGCCTTTCATGTTTGCGGTTGTTTTTAGACATTCTGAAGGATCACCAGTATGTAAAGTACATAAGTTTCTGGTTTGAGATTGGTTTCAAAAACTTTTTGTAGTCCAAACTTACTTCAAACTTTCTTAGCTACAAAATTAAACATCAAACCATCTAATTTAGTAAACAAATGCAGTGTGCATCAACATGAGAATTCAGATAACAAGTGCACCAGTAACGCAACAGCAAACTCCATACACATTAACATAGTCTTAAACAACTGGGTATGATGTTGGAGATATGCCCAAGAGGCAATAATAAAAGTGATTATTATTATATCTTTATGTTTATGATGAATGTTTACATCCCATGCTATAATTGTATTATTAGGAAACACTAATGCATGTGTGTTTTGTGAACATATAAGAGTCCCTAGTAAGCCTCTTGTTGAACTAGCTTGTTAATTAATTGATGATCATGGTTTCCTGATCATGGACATTAGGATGTGATTAATAACAAGGTTGTGTCATTAGGGGAATGATGTGATGGACACACACCCATAGTAAGCGTAGCATAAGATCAAGTCATTAAGTTTGTTTTGCTGTAAGCTTTCAAATACATAGTAACCTATTCCTTCGACCATGAGGTTATGTTAATCACCATCACCGGATGGATACTTTGATGACATCAAACGCCGCTTCGTAACTGGGTGGTTATAAAAGTGTCATTGGGTATTCTGAAAGTATGTGTTGAAGCGCATGAACCAAGATTGGGATTTGTCCATCCATATAACGGATAGATATGCTCTGGGCCCTCTCGGTGGAATGTCATCTAGTTAGCTTGCAAGCATGTGACTGGGTCACAAGGGATGACATATCACGGAACGAGTAAAGAGTACTTATCAGTAACGAGGTAGAACTAGGTATGGAGATACCGACGATCAAACCTTGGATAAGTATCGTATCGCGAGACAAAGGGAATTAGTTTCGTATGTAAGTGGTTCAATCGATCGCAAAGTCATCGTTGAGTATGTGGGAGCCATTATGGATCTCTAGATCCCGCTGATGGTTATTCATAGGAGATGTGTCTCTATCATGTGTACATATTCACGAACCGTAGGGTGACACACTTAAGGTTCGAAGTTGTTTTAAGTAGATATGGAATGTGCGTTGGAGACAGAATGTTGTTCGGAGTCTCGGATTGGATTCGGGACATCACGAGGAGATCCGGAATGGTCCGGAGAATAAGATTCATATATAGGAGATCATTTTATGAGTTTGGAATTTTCCGGAGTGTTTGTATGAGGATTCTAGAAGGTTTCGGAATGTTCCGGAAGGTTCTAGAAGATATCTTGGAGTTTGCTTGAAAATCAAGATAGGGATCAAGGAGTCCTGGTGGGTCAAGATACGGAGTCGTGGGGGAGGAGGACTCCTCCCCCCACCTCCAATCCGCCGGCCTAGAGAGGGAGGGGAGTCCTACAAGGACTCCCCCTCCCTAGGCGCCTCCCCTCTTTAAATAGAGGGGCAGGGGCGCCCCCTCCTCCCTTGCTCCCATAACACCCAATCTCTGCCGCCTCTCTCCTCCACCATCTTCTGCACAGGCATAGGCGAAGCCCTGCAGAATTCTCTACTCCACCACCACCACCACGCCGTCGTGCTGCTGGGATTCCGTGGAGAAGATCTACTACCTCCGCTGCTCGCTGGAACGGGGAGAGGAAGGTCTGCTTCGACTCCGCACGTGTGACCGACTGCGGAAGCGCTGCCGAAACGTGGCGCCGGAAGGATCGTCTACTTGACCAAGGGCGGAAGCGCTGCTGGAACGCGACGCCGGAAGGATCGTCTACTTGACCGAGGGCGGAAGCGCTGCTGGAACGCGACGCCGGAAGGATTGTCCACACGATCTTGAGATCGGCAAGTGATCGACTACATCAACCACGAGATCTAATCTCGTTAACGCTTTCGGATCTACAAGGGTTAGTTCCTATCTATCTCGTTGCTCTTATCTAATAGATTAGATCTTGGCTTTTATCTAGATTTGATCTGGGTTTTGTTCGTTGTTGCGGTAGAAATTTTTTGTTTTCCATGCTACGAACCCATCAGTGGTATCAGAGCCGTATCTATGCGTAGATCTGTTGCACGAGTAGAACACAATGGTTTTGTGGGCGTTGATGCTTTTGTTGTCGGTGTCTTAGCGTGTACTTTGCATCTTGCGGTATGGTGGGATGAAGCGGCTCGGGCTAACATTACATGTCATCGCACATGAGACTTGCTCCACGCTTGACGTGCAACTTGCTTTGCACAAGTGGCTTTGCGGGTGTTTGTCTCTCCCACCATAGTTAAGATTCGATTTACAATGAGCATCTTGACAACACTTGTATCAACGTTGTAGTTCTTGTTCGTAGGTAAGATCGGTCTTATGCGAAAGCCCCAAACCACGTAAAACTTGCAAAGAAAATTAGAGGCGTCTAACTTGTTTTTGCAGGGATTCTGTGATGTGATATGGCCATCATGTGATTGTGATTGTATTTGATGTATGCAATGATCCTTGTTGTAATATGGCAACCGGCAGGAGCCTAATGGTTGTCTTTAATTCTGTTAAGACCTGCGTGTCTATTCATGTTGTAATAGCTTTATTCCAAGTAGTTGTAATAGTTGCTCGCGATGATGGACAACCATGAAGCGGCGCCACTGACCTTGACGCAATGCTGGTGATGATGGAGAGCATGTTTGTGCTTTGGAGATGGAGATCAAAGGCGCAAGAAGAAAAGGCCAGATCATATCACACTTATTATGAATTGCCTGTGATGTTAATCCTTTATGCATCTTGTATTGCTTAGATCGCGATGGTAGCATTATAAGATGATCCCTCTCACTAAATATCAAGTAATAAAGTGTTCACCCTTAGTTGGCACCATTGCTAAGACTCGTCGTTTCGAAGCATCTCGTGATGATCGGATGTGATAGATTCTACGTGTGCATACAACGGGTGCAAGCCAGATTTGCACATGCGGAAACTAAGGTTGTCTTGACGAGCCTAGCATGTACAGACATGGTCTCGGAACACGGAATACCGAAAGGTAGAGCATGAGTCATATAATTGATATGATGAACATGAAAATTGTTCGCCGATGAAACTACATCTTCTCTCGTGAAGATCGGACTTTGGTGTAGTGGACTTGGTTCGTGTAATCACTAAGACAATGTGAGGGATGTTGTTTTGAGTGGGAGTTCACCTAGTTAGTTTAAGAATTAAATTTGAACTCAATTTGTCATAAACTTAGTCTAAACTACTTGCAAATTGTTGTAGATTATGGCGACCCCCTCCATCAATTTCAATGCGTTTCTAGAGAAAGAAAAACTTAAGAACAATGGAAGCAATTTCATGGACTGGTTCCGTGGACTGAAGATCGTCCTCAGGGCTGGTCAGTTGACCTATGTGCTCGATGCACCGCTAGGTGACCCACCTGCAGATAATGCCACCGATGACGAAAAGAATGTTTTCGCCACTCAGAAGAATCATTACTCCACAGTTCAGTGTGCCATCCTGTACGGTTTAGAAGAGGAGCTCCAACAGCGTTTTGAGCACCACGACCCGTTCGAGATCATTAAGGAGCTCAGGCTAATTTTTGAGACTCGCACGGCCATGGAGAGCTATGAGGCCTCTGAGAAATTCTTTAACTGTAAGATGGAAGAAGGAAGCTCCGTTAGCGAGCACGTGCTCACCATGTCTGGGTACGCAAAGAAGCTCAAAGAGTTGGGAATATCGATTCCTAATGAATTGGGGATTCACTGTCTCCTTCAATCACTGCCACCAAGTTACAAGAACTTTGTGATGAACTACAACATGCACTGCATGAACAAGACGTTGCCTGAACTGTCGTCCATGCTGAAAACTGCTGAAGTGGAGATCAAAAAGGAGCAACAAGTGTTGATGGTCAATAAGACCACCAATTTCAAGAAACGGGGTAAGCCTAAGAACAAGGGCAACTTCAAGAAGGATGGCAAGAAAGCTACCGCTCCTGCTAAGAAGCCCAAGGCTGGTCCTAATCCTGAAACTGAGTGCTTCTACTGCAAGGGTGCTGGTCACTGGAAGCGTAACTGCCCCAAGTACCTGGCGGATCTGAAGAACGGCAACATCAAGAAGAAAGGTATATTTGATATATGTGTTATAGATGTGTATCTTACTAGTGATCGTAGTAGTGCCTAGGTATTTGATACTGGTTCGGTTGCTCATATTTGTAACTCGAAACAGGAGCTGCGGAATAAACGAAGACTAGCAAGAGACGAGGTGACGATGCGCGTTGGAAATGGCTCCAAGGTTGATGTGATCGCCGTCGGCACGCTCCCTCTACATCTACCTTCGGGATTAGTTTTAAATATAAATAATTGTTATTTGGTGCCTGCGTTAAGCATGAACATTATATCTGGATCCTGTTTATTGCGAGACGGTTACTCTTTTAAGTCTGAGAATAAAGGTTGTTCGATTTATATGAGTAATATCTTTTATGGTAATGCACCTGAGATGAATGGTTTATTTTTACTGAATCTCGATAGTAGTGATACACATGTTCACAACATAGATGCTAAACGAATAAAATTGAATGATAATTCTACATTCATGTGGCACTGTCGTCTTGGTCACATTGGAGTGAAGCGTATGAAGAAACTCCATTCTGATGGACTTCTTGAATCACTTGATTTTAAATCAATTGAAAGATGCGAAGCATGTCTAATGGGAAAAATGACTAAGACTCCATTCTCTGGTACAATGGAGCGAGCTACAGACTTATTGGAAATAATACATACCGATGTGTGCGGTCCAATGAGTGTAGCATTGCGTGGTGGATATCATTATGTTCTCACTTTCACGGATGACTTGAGTAGATATGGGTATGCCTACTTTATGAAACATAAGTCCGAAACTTTCGAGAAGTTTAAGGAATTTCAAAGTGAAGTGGAAAATCATCGTAACAAGAAGATTAAGTTTCTGCATTCTGATCGCGGAGGTGAATATCTGAGTTATGAGTTTGGCATGCATTTGAAGAAATGTGGAATACTTTCACAGTTGACATCGCCGGGAACACCGCAGCGTAATGGTGTGTCCGAACGTCGTAATCGAACTCTCTTAGATATGGTTCGGTCTATGATATCTCTTACAGATTTACCGTTATCATTTTGGGGCCATGCATTAGAGACAGCCGCATTCACTTTAAATAGGGCACCATCTATATCCGTTGAAACGACACCGTACGAATTGTGGTTTGGTAAGAAACCTAAGTTGTCGTTCCTTAAAGTTTGGGGTTGCGAAGCATACGTAAAGAAGTTACAACCTGATAAGCTAGAACCCAAAGCGGAGAAATGCGTCTTCATAGGATACCCTAAAGAAACAATTGGGTATACCTTCTATCATAGATCCGAAGGCAAAGTTTTCGTTGCAAAGAATGGATCCTTTCTTGAGAAGGAGTTTCTCTCGAAAGAGGTGACTGGAAGGAAAGTAGAACTTGATGAGGTTATTGAACCTTCTCTCGGATTTGAGAGTAGCGTAGCACCGGAAGATGTTTTGGTGCCGCCTGCACAATTGAAGAGGAAGCTAATGATAATGATCATGAAACTTCGAACGAAGTTACTACTGAACCTCGCAGGTCAACGAGGGTTCGTACCAATCCTGATTGGTATGACTCTGCCTTGAACGTCATGTTGGTGGACAAGGCTGATGACCCTGCGACGTATGAAGAAGCTATGGTGAGCCCAGATTCTGACAAATGGCTAGAAGCCATGAAATCCGAAATGGGATCCATGTACGAAAACCAAGTGTGGACTTTGGTGGACTTACCAGATGGCCGTAAGGCTGTCGAGAACAAATGGATTTTCAAGAGAAAAACAGATGCTGATGGTAATGTTACTGTCTATAAAGCTCGACTTGCCGCAAAAGGGTTCCGACAAATTCAAGGAGTTGACTATGATGAGACTTTCTCACCAGTAGCGAAGCTAAAGTCTGTGGGGATTTTGTTAGCAATTGCTACACATTTCGATTATGAGATTTGGCAGATGGATGTCAAAACGGCGTTCCTTAATGGTCACATTGAGGAAGAGTTGTATATGGTACAACCCAAGGGTTTTGTCGATCCTAAAGATGCTGACAAGGTATGCAAACTTCAGCGCTCCATTTATGGACTGAAGCAAGCATCCTGTAGTTGGAATCAACGTTTTGATAAAGTAATCAAAAACTTTGGATTTATACAAACTTATGGAGAAGCTTGTATTTACAAGAAAGTGAGTGGGAGCTCTGTAGCATTCCTAGTACTATATGTAGATGACATATTATTGATTGGGAATGATATAGAACTTCTTAATAGCGTCAAAACCTATTTGAATAATAGTTTTTCAATGAAGGATCTTGGCGAAGCGGCATATATTCTAGGCATCAAGATTTATAGAGATAGATTAAGACGCCTAATAGCGCTTTCACAAAGTACATACTTAGACAAAGTTCTAAAGAAGTTTAGAATGGAAGATAGCAAGAAAGGGTTCGTGCCCATGTTGTCAGGTAAGACCTTGAGTAAGACTCAAAGTCCAGCTACGGCAGAAGATAGAGAGAAAATGAATAATATTCCCTATGCCTCAGCCATAGGTTCTATCATGTATGCCATGCTGTGTACAAGACCGGATATAGCACATGCTATTAGTTTGACTAGTAGATATCAAAGTGATCCTGGAATGGAGCACTGGACATCGGTCAAAAATATCCTACCTAAATAGGACTAAGGATATGGTTCTTTCTTATGGAGGTGATGAACAGCTTGTTGTAAACGGTTACACCGATGCTAGTTGGAACACCGATCCGGATGACTCGAAGTCACAATCGGGATACGTATTTATTTTGAATGGTGCTGCAGTGAGCTGGAGGAGTGCGAAGCAAAGCGTTGTGGCGAAATCTTCAACTGAATCGGAATACATAGCTGCTTCGGAGGCTACACAAGAAGCCGTTTGGATGAAGGAATTCATTACCGAACTTGGCGTGGTTCCCAGTGCGTTGGACCCGATGGCCATCTACTGTGACAACACAGGTGCCATAGCTAATGCGCAGGAGCCAAGGTCACATAGCAAGCTGAAGCACATCAAGCTACGTTTCCATGCTATTCGCGAGTATGTCCGAGATGGTGACATAAAGATTTGCAAAGTACACACTGATCTGAAGGTGGCAGATCTGTTGACTAAACCTCTCCCTAGGGCAAAGCATGACCAACACCAGAACGCCATGGGTGTTCGGTATATTACTATGTAATCTAGATTATTGACTCTAGTGCAAGTGGGAGACTGTTGGAGATATGCCCAAGAGGCAATAATAAAAGTGATTATTATTATATCTTTGTGTTTATGATGAATGTTATAAAAGTGTCATTGGGTATTCTGAAAGTATGTGTTGAAGCGCATGAACCAAGATTGGGATTTGTCCATCCATATAACGGATAGATATGCTCTGGGCCCTGTCGGTGGAATGTCATCTAGTTAGCTTGCAAGCATGTGACTGGGTCACAAGGGATGACATATCACGGAACGAGTATATAGTACTTATCAGTAACGAGGTAGAACTAGGTATGGAGATACCGACGATCAAACCTTGGATAAGTATAGTATCGCGAGACAAAGGGAATTAGTTTCGTATGTAAGTGGTTCAATCGATCGCAAAGTCATCGTTGAGTATGTGGGAGCCTTTATGGATCTCCAGATCCCGCTGATGGTTATTGATAGGAGATGTGTCGCTATCATGTCTACATATTCATGAACCGTAGGGTGACACACTTAAGGTTCGAAGTTGTTTTAAGTAGATATGGAATGTGCGTTGGAGACCGAATGTTGTTCGGAGTCTCGGATTGATTCGGGACATCACGAGGAGATCCGGAATGGTCCGGAGAATAAGATTCATATATAGGAGATCATTTTATGAGTTAGGAAATGTTCCGGAGTGTTTGTATGAGGATTCTAGAAGGTTTCGAAATGTTCCGGAAGGTTCTAGAAGATATCTTGGAGTTTGCTTGAAAATCAAGATAGGGATCAAGGAGTCCTGGTGGGTCAAGATACGGAGTCGTGGGGGAGGAGGACTCCTCCCCCCACCTCCAATCCGCCGGCCTAGAGAGGGAGGGGAGTCCTACAAGGACTCCCCCTCCCTAGGCGCCTCCCCTCTTTAAATAGAGGGGCAGGGGCGCCCCCTCCTCCCTTGCTCCCATAACACCCAATCTCTGCCGCCTCTCTCCTCCACCATCTTCTGCACAGGCATAGGCGAAGCCCTGCAGAATTCTCTACTCCACCACCACCACCACGCCGTCGTGCTGCTGGGATTCCGTGGAGAAGATCTACTACCTCCGCTGCTCGCTGGAACGGGGAGAGGAAGGTCTTCTTCGACTCCGCACGTGTGACCGACTGCGGAAGCGCTGCCGAAACGTGGCGCCGGAAGGATCGTCTACTTGACCAAGGGCGGAAGCGCTGCTGGAACGCGACGCCGGAAGGATCGTCTACTTGACTGAGGGCGGAAGCGCTGCTGGAACGCGACGCCGGAAGGATCATCCACACGATCTTGAGATCGGCAAGTGATCGACTACATCAACCACGAGATATAATCTCGTTAACGCTTTCGGATCTACGAGGGTTAGTTCCTATCTATCTCGTTGCTCTTATCTAATAGATTAGATCTTGGCTTTTATCTAGATTAGATCTGGGTTTTGTTCATTGTTGCAGTAGAAATTTTTTGTTTTCCGTGCTACGAACCCATCATATGATTGCCCAGCTTCCACCATACATAATAAAAACTTAGTCTTAAAACAGCACACAGTTTCTCTTCATCTCCAGGGGACAACACAAACATAAACTAAACTTGTGGAAACAGAACATGAGGGCCAACAGCAGGACTGATAACCGGGATGAGGCCACCCTTGACGTACTTGTCGAGGAATCTGCCAAAGGTGGCATGCTTCGCCTTGGTGTGGCCCTTGTGCTTCTGCCTGCTGCCTACGCCAACGCCATCCGCGTGCTGGATCATGCTCTCTAAGTTCTTGGTGATGACCCTGCCGCAGAATGGGCAAGATAGCTCCCCGCGGCCGCGAAAAGGTATCTGGCCACTCACCAGCCGCTTAAGAACAAAGTGGCTCTTGCGGTCCCTGTCGTCCTTGCCGTGGCCCACGTCGTCACAGGCTTCCTGTGAATTTTGAAATACGTAAGAAGTGAGATAAACAGGAGCACAACAACGATCAAACAAAATAAGCTGTAAAAAATTAACAATGCTGCCAAAATTATTCTAAATTGTTGCAGTGATAGTACTAACATTTGATGAATCGAGGACAGTTTTGTGTTGCAGTGATAGTACTAACATTTGATGAATCGAGGATAATGTTGTGTGACCAATATTTGATGAATCGAGGACAGTTTTGTCTTATCATGTCTAGTGAGCGCTGGAACGCCTGAGCGTTCATTTCTATCTGCTTCAAAGTCCATAATGGATAATTTATTAAAGAACAATATTATTTGGGGACATAATTCAAGGCATGTGAACTTTAGGGGCAAATAACCAATTTTGCCTAAATAAAATTCTTGCAATCACAATCACTAGAATGAAAGAAGACTCGGATGAATTTAAGTTTCAAACGCATTGATCATTACACATTAAATTCCATTCATCAGATCAATCATTTCTTCCCAAATAAAATTCTTGTTATCATAATCTCTACAATCAAATTAGACTCAGATGAATTTAAGGCACTTAATGATGAATCATTTACAAGTTAACTACCTTAACACATTCAGAAAGTTATCTGATAACTATGAACCGATAGATATCATATGAGAAATCATAATAAGTAGAATTAAAGAAGGCTTGGATGAATTTAAGTTTTAAACGCATTGATCATTACACTAAATAGGATACTGATTCAAACACACTATGGAATCATCACATTAATAAGAAGCAAATTTAGATAATGGTAATTATGAATTCCATGCATCAGATCAATCCTTTATTCCCAAACAAAATTCTTGCTATCATAATCTCTACAATCAAATTAGACTCAAATAAATTTAAGTCGCTTGTGTTGATCAATCATGTGCAAGATAACTACCTTAACACATTCAGAATGTAATCTGATAACTATTAACTGATAGGTATCATATGAGCAATCATAATCACTAGAATGAAACAAGACTCGGATGAATTTAAGTTTCAAACACATTGATCATTACACTTAACAAGATACTAATTGATACACACTATGTAATCAACACATTAATAAGCAGCAAATTAAGAAAATGGTAATTATAAATTCTATGCATCAGATCAATCTTTTTTTCCCAAACAAAAATATTTGTTATCATAATCTCTACAATCAAATCAGACTCAGTTGAATTTAAGGCACAACATTCAGAAATTAATCTGATAACCATGAACCCATATATATCATATGAGTAAGAATACTATATGGCAGATCAACTCAAAGTCAACTACAAAGGAACCGTACGAACCCTAGAATCAAGAATATCTAGAAGACCACCTAGACAGCACAAATCAATCTACTCTACGAACAAACCCTATGTGAACAGTAAGATGAACAGAGGAGATCGAACAGAACAGCTCAGAACCTCGGTGCCGTCGTCGGAGGCCTCCTCCTTGAATGGTACATCTTCTTTGCGGGCTTGTTCATAGAGGTACTCGATGGAGTTAGGGTCTTCGCCATCGTAGTACTCATCGTCCGACACAACGATGACCTGGCGGCCTGCATGCAGGTTCTGTAGATCTGCCGCGGGAGCCACGACGTCCTCCTTCTTCTCATCATCGACGGCGACCACGACCGGTACGGTGGAGTCCGCAACAGTCACGGCGCCGACGAGCGGCTAGTGCTCCCGAAGAAGACTCCTCGCTCGCCACTGCGGCGACGACCGCGGGTGCATCGCCAAAGCCGCCGACCGCCTTCGACTCCGGCTCATCTTCGCGAGCGCGCTTCATCTTGAAGATTCACTAAGGGATGAGATTGGTGGTGCGGTGGTGGGAGCGGATTGGGGTTTTCGGCAGATTGGGGAAGAAGTGGACGATGGTGGGAGAGACGATGAGACTGATGTGTTATATAGATGTTGGCGGTTCGGTTTCCTCTGGTGCACGCGTGGGTGTGGAATCGTGTAGTCCTGCATATGTAGGCCACTTTCCCATTGCTTTCACATTGGACCCACGCATGACATTTGAGAGAGTGGCGCGTTGCAACGGAAATCTCTACAAATTCTATATTATATAAATTCAGAATGTAATCTGATAACTATTAACTGATAGATATCATATGAGCAATCATAATCACTAGAATGAAATAAGACTCGGATGAATTTAAGTTTCAAACGCATTGATCATTACACTTAACAGGATACTAATTGATACACACTATGGAATCAACACATTAATACGCAGCAAATTAAGAAAATGGTAAAAAAGTAAATTAAAATTAAGCAAACAGGATACTAATTGATACAAATTAAGCAAATAAAAAAAAATAAAAAAAAGTAAAACATTGGCCATGTGTCTTACATTGTACCCTAGTTTGCACAAAAAATAATAAACCTTGAGTTTGTTGAATGAAAGTTGAGGTTGCTCTCTCACACTTGGTTTCAAGTGTGAGTCTCATGTGTAAGTACCCAAATTACCTAGGAGATGCCCAACTCCATGGCATACTTTCTCAGAATGGTCTAAGATTTGGCATGTAGGTGTATCTTGTCATAGCACACATTTCATCTTTTGGGTTTTTGGTCCAATTATGATTTCAAATACCATTTTCCATTTTAATAATTGAAATTCAACTACATTTTGTAAAGGTAGTTCAAAAATTTGAATAAAATTTGTATTTCACCAACATGGTATGGTATTTGGGGTCATTTAGTTAGAATGTGACCACTTTGTTCAATGTCAAATGATTGTTTGCTCAAATTTTACCTCAAGTCAAATTTTGGTCAATATGGTCAAAACATTGAAATATTGATCGACATCTACATCATTGCAACCTAATTTGTTTTGGAAAAAATCATTTTTAGGTCCACAAGATGTGGTTGAATCATGGATATATTGTTAGGTCAGCTTGGTTCGTACATATGCGTCCTCTGCGTTCGACGCGAATTTGACCTAAAACTTCAGATTTGGATTTCAGGAGTTGTGTATGTCTGAATTCCATGAGGTTTTCACCATTATTTGAAGGACTCCAAGGGACACATTTTCCATTTGTAGAGTTTTTTCAGATTCAAAACTTGGTTCATGTAGAAATTTGAAAATTCAGTTATCCAGAAAATAGAAGTAGTCTGCTGAAAAAATTCAGTTTTGTACGGGTGGGTGTCACGTGCATGGGTGACGTCCGCTGAAACGAAGCGACGCGACGTATAAGAGCTCCCTCGGCCGCTTCGCCTGGCCTCATCTCCACCATTTGCCCTCTTTTGCCTCACCAGATACGGAAAGAAGAGTGCGAGAGAAAACCCTAGCTCTCCCCATCGTCTCCTCCGCCTGAGGCCTTCGAGCTCTCCCATACCGCGATATTTCGACGCCGACTATGGCGGGAGTGGGTCCGGCGGCGATGCAGGCGGTTCTGCAAGGGCGGGCTTTGGAGCCGTGAGCCGCCCAGATGCGGTCGAGGTGGTGGAGGGCCATGGCGGTAGAGGAGGTCGTCGGTCCGCGCTGGTCGCTCTGGTCGATGCGGCGCTCGGAGAGGAGGAGTTGGTGCATGCGGACCTCGGCGAGGTGCAAATGCTGGATCTGAATGTGCCGGTCCAGTCTCCATAGGTCGCCGCGATGTAGGTTAGTATTATTTTCTTCTAATTTCTGTTCAATCCCTTCAAATTATTTGGAAGTAAGATGTGTTTTGTAGATTCAGCTCTTTCAGTGTTAGGGATTCATATCCTTTGGGCTATGTTCGGTTAACCCACCTCTACGTTAGATTGGACTGGATTAGATTGGATTAGAGTATATTTTGACTTAGATAGGATTTAAACCACATCAATCCATATCAAACCAGGACAATCCAAAGTAAAACAACCGGGGCCTTAGGGATTTATTGGATGGAAGGCTGGGTCTGTAGATTCGTTGTGTAATTTTGTATAGATGACCAATGCTGATAGTCCATTGGTGAAGTTTTTCCAATTAGTAGGAAGATGGTTTATTTGTTGTTAAATTGACAGAGTTTAATTTGTAGTTAATTCGTATTATGTTGAAGGAACATGGTTTACATGATTCTCACTTTAGCTGCTGTGATATAATGTGGTTAGTTAGTTTCAACTAGTTAACAGTATGGCTTTTTTTGGTACATGTGGTATAATGTGGTTAGCTGGCTACAACTATTCAACTAGTCTGAATTAGCTGCTGTGATATAATGTGGTTATCTAGCTTCGGTATACTTTTGTAGTTTCTTTTTTTTGCTTTAATTGCTTTTACGGGAAATGTGTTAAAATTACTTATAGAATTTTATTAACTTCTAGCACTAGATCTGAACAATGTGGTTATAACCATATGGCATGTATGTTATTAATTGATTGTAGTGGTGCCTCATAATAGTGTGCAAAGCAGTGATCTGTGTACTTACTTTTGTTTTCCTTTACTTGTACCAATTGATTTTAAGACACATTTCTTTAGATGCTTATGCTTGTATGAATAGATTTGTGTAGACTAATTAGTTTACAGAATTTGTACTACTCTATTTTGACTTGCTGGAGCTTCATGCAACCTGATACTAAACTGATTGATCCTTGATATTTTTTTGTTTGAATGTATAGTCTAGTTTCTTTACCTTCAATTCCAGCCTCCAAATAATCATTGTAATTTAATGGAATGTAGTATAAAAAGCATTGATGTAGTTTAATGATTTGTTTCTTGAATCAATGTTGTTTTTATGATGAGATTTGTGAAGTCGAATTATTGTGCTATTAATTTTTGCTAGTGTTTTTCATTTATTAATATTGAATGCTTTTAGTAATTACCTTAAATGCTAGTGTTCATTTATCTTAATTGTCTGGCAGGCACCAACCCCAGGTGATGCCTATGATGTACTCTCCCCGTGGCCTGATGAGGAGGTATGTTATTCCAAGCAGCTGTAGTGCATTTGGACATGCACAAAAGTAGTAGGTTTTTATATTTAGTAGGCAGTACTAACTGTTTTCTTGTTTTATTTATTGTGCAGTACTTCTCTGGTTCAGATGTTGAAGTGGAGCAATGGACATACAAGTCCTTTGTGAGGAAAGAAGAAAAGAAGCTCAGGCGCAAGGGGGTTTCTGCTTACCTGCCATTCAGCACCGAGTTCTACAGGTACCCATTCCACCACTTCAAGCCACATGGGGGATTGAGGGTGGGGCATATGCAGCATGTCCGAGAGGTAGCCACTCGTGGACGTCTGGGTGAGGACTACTTTGAGGGTGACCTGCATGATCGTGGCAGGCACGAAGCTCTACTCAGGGTCCTCCAGCCAGATGAGTTTGTGTTCAGCGACTTCGAGACTGAAGAGGAGTGAATATTGATATCAGCTGCTAGTATGTATGGTCACATCATCAGTATAGCGATGATGTTTATGTATATATGGTTAATATGTCGAACTGGTTAACTAGGTAGAAGTGGTTGAGAACTATGTTCTTTTGGTACTGTGGTTATAAGTGGTAACCTTGTGATGGTAGGGTGAAGTTCCCGTAAGACTACTATGTTATTATGCTGCTAGTAAGGTTATGGTTACATGCTCTTAATTGCTTGTTTCTTACATATGTATCTGTGTTGTGCCATGATAGTTGTGCTGCCAGTTAGAAAAATGTATTTCATTGCGTCAATTCTAAATTGGAAGGTTTTGATAGGTATAGCAAATTGTAGTAGTGTTTCAAAATTTGAAATGGTTTGGGCCATTTAAGTGCAGAGATAGTGCTCTATATGCACTATGCCATGTAAATTTGTATTAAAAATGTATGAATTTATGTTAAAATATAGGACAAAAAAGATCAAATAAAGCAAAAAAAGGCCACCCACTGGCAGGATATTTCTCAAGGGAATCACGGCCTGCATATGACTAAAAACCAAATGAATGGCCAGGATGCAGGCCCGTGACATGCCAGTAGGCCCAAAGTAGAATTCCTGATAGCAAGTAAGATAGAACAGAGAGGCTGTTGATAGCAGCCGAACGTGCGGCTATTTAAGCTGGTCGGAATCCTCTCCAGTTGGCGAGGTGGGACTAAACTCCCAGCCGTCCGACCCGTCTGACGTCGTGCGGCATTGGGGACATAATGGGCTGAAAGAGGCCCAGTTCGGTCGTAGGTAGCTTGTCCGGGCAGAAGGCCTGGCTGGGTGAGTTCCTTTTTTTAAACATTTTGTTATTATTTTAATATTACTTGTAAGTTGTAATATAGCTTGTAATAAAGATTCGATAACTGTATGTAAAATAAATGTAATATTTTTATGTACTTAGGTTTTTTACTCTTGTTTTTATCATTTTTAAATATTTTGTAGATTCTGACTAGTTTTCAGAATTTTTTGATAAAAATTTAGGTTCGGATTTGACGAGCTATGTTTGTCTGAATTGCATGAGGGTTTTGCCGGTGTTTGAAGGACTGTAGGGGCCACATTATTTATTTGTAGAGTTTTTTCAGATTCAAAACTTGGTGCATGTACAAATTTGAAAATTCAGTTAAACACATCAAATAGGTGGTTTTTAAATGAATTTTAGAAAAATTCAGATTTGGATTTGAGGAGTTATGTTTGTCTGAATTCCATGAGGTTTTCACCATTGTTTGAAGGAATGTAGGGGCCACATTATTCGTTTGTAGAGTTTTTTCAGATTCAAAACTTGGTGCATGTAGAAATTTGAAAATACTAAATCACCTCCAAATCAAATTTGAATTTTGAGCAAGTTAACTTTCAATTTTTGATACCATATTTTTATATGTTGTTAAAATGGAGGTATAGCATGCGGTTTGTACATTGGTAGAACTTTGAAAGAGAGCTTGCATATCATAATGCATTATATTTGTTCGACGCGATTTTGACCAAGCCAAGTTCATGAGTTTGAACATCATGCATCTAAAAAGCTAACACTCGGTCATTCCTATTCGAACAAGGCAGCAAGATGACAACATTGCCAGAAGGAAAAAAAATCCATAACAACCTGGCGAAACAAAAGACTGAACAAGTCTGGAAGAACGTACCTCAACATCATGGAAGTATCTTGGCATATAGTAGCGGAAACACTTGGTGCTCGACATCGTGGAAAACACGACTAGCATCTCGCGTGTGTCGGTTACGCTCAAAACAGGCCAAATCTAGGCGATACGTTGGACCGAACGGGCAAAACGTGGAAACCGGGAGACATCATGGAAAACAACCCGACATCGTGGAAAAGACGACTAGCGTCTCGCATGTGTCGGTTACGCTCAAAACATGCCAAAACTGGGCGATACGTTGGACCGAACGGCCAAAACGTGGAAACCGGGCAAAAATCCACGGCTTCGTGGAAACACTTGGTGCTAGCTATGTGGGCCCACATTTGTCATCAGGGTCAACTTAAGCCCAATCTTAGTCAAACTGGACCCATAGATGCCATAGGGTCCCACATGCACCGATGCTAGCTATGTGGGCCCACATGTGTCATCAGGGTCAGCTTAAGCCCAATCTTAGTCAAACTAGACCCACAGATGCCATAGGGTCCCACATGCACCAATGTTAGCTAAGTGGACCCACATGTGTCATCAGGGTTAACTTTTGCGGCGGTATGAGTCAACATAGAACCCATAGATGCCATTGGGCCCACATGCACCAATGCTAGTGTATGTGGACCCACGTGTGTCATCAGGGTCAACTTAAGCCCAATCTTAGTCAAACTAGACCCACAGATGCCATAGGGTCCCACATGCACCGCTGCTAGCTATGTGGGCCCACATGTGTCATCAGGGTCAACTTAAGCCCAATCTTAGTCAAACTGGACCCACAGATGCCATAGGGTCCCACATGCACCGCTGCTAGCTATATGGACCCGCATGTGTCATCAGGGTCAACTTAAGCCCAATCTTAGTCAAACTGGACCCACAGATGCCATAGGGTCCCACATGCACCGTTGCTAGCTATGTGGGCCCACATGTGTCATCAGGGTCAACTTAAGCCCAATCTTAGTCAAACTGGACCCACATATGCTATTGGGCCCACTTGCACCAATGCTTGTGTATGTGGACCCACATGAGTCATGGTACATTCTATGTGGAAGCTCATTTGCGGGATTGTTATTTTGATGAGAATGAAATGTTTCAAGTTTAAAATTGTTCGTGTTAACTAGTTCACGTAAAATTTATCAGTGTGTAGGTTTTCAATTTTTATGAGATATTTTGAATTAGTTATGCACTATACAAGCTTAGGTCAAACTTGAGTTGAAAGTTGTAGGAAAGCAGTGGGTTCAATTTTTGAAATTAAGTTGCAGCCACGACCAGAGGATTGGTGAAAGCCTCGTGCGTTCAATTGTTGAAAGTTTGCAGCCACGACCGGACCGCACCACACCTACACGCGTCGCATCGTAACAAAACTGATCCCACTGCTGCACCGCAATAACCGCATTGCATGCACCACACCTAAACACGTCGTACCGTAACAAATTAAAACTTACCCCACTGCACCGCAATAACCGCATCGCAACACTCCTAAACGCGTCGCACCGTAACAAAACTGACCGCACTGCACCGCACTAACCGCATCGCACCGTAACGGGTCGACTACATCGATGTACGGGCCCTCCGCCTCGACTTCACCGCCGCCGTAACACCACAATAACCGCAACGCGTCCGCTTCTCGTCTGTTCTTCTTCCTCTCGCGTCTTCCTCCTCCACACGACGGGGAACTCAGCATCCATGGATCCCTATGGAGACATCCTCGATGACGGGAAAACCACGATTCACATCAAGCCCATCTGTGCCTATGGCACGAAGATTATGGAGGTGGTGTACACCAACGATGTGAACTACTTGAATCACATGCTGGAGAAGTTCGAGCAATTGCTCGAGAAAGAGACTTACAACTTCCTTGGACTCGACCTCGAGCACACAAGGAATAGGCGGGACGAAGCTCCGTCACAAAAGCTCGCCGTCGTCTAGATCGCCCTGAAGGAGGCTGTCCTCGTGTTCCACTACTACAGGTAATATACGTACTAAGGATGGGCATTTCTATTCTAGGCCTCCTTTGATTCAAAGGATTTCCTATGGGTTTGTACATGATTCAATCCCTATGTTTTTTCCATCAGCACATGTTTGATTCATAGGATTGTACCCTGTACGAATGTTTTCACATCAGGCCTCCTTTGATGCAGGGCTTGTTTGATTCAAAGGAATCTCATATGAATTTTGGAGGATTTTGATCCTTAGAAAATTTTCCTATGTGCATTGTTTAATTCCTATAGGTTTAAGTCCTTGTGGATTTTTTTAGATCAAGTATTATGCATGATCTATGGGCGTTGTACGTGGCCTAATAGCACGGTTTCGCAATTTCCTTGTTCAACGTTGTCACCAAATAATTGTACACCATCCAAATTATTGTCATGTCATAGTTTGCATCTATACTGCAGGAGAAGGGAGCCTTGTCCGAAACTGGTTATGTGCATATTTTTATTTTCCATTTGAGATCATGTATAATTAGCCAATGCGAATACATTGCTTGCACTCGTTTATTTCAAATACTTAGACATGTTAGTTCAAGTATTATGCATGATCTGTGGGTGTTGTACATGGCCTAATGGTACAGTTATGCAATTACCTTGTTTAACATTATCATCAAATAATTGTACATCATCCAAATTATTTTCATGTCTTAATTTGCATTTATACTGCAGGAGAAGGGAGCCTTGTTCGAAACTGGCAGAGTTCCTTCATGAAAAGGGGACCACTTTCGCTAGCATGGACATCAGGAGTGATAAAGAGAAGCTTGCACATGAGGATATCACCATTCCAGAACAGTACCACATCGACATCCAAGACATGTTTAAGACCGAAGAACGGTTCCATTGGAATCAGCCGTATGACAGGGACAGGATGTTATCTCTAGCAGTGATCATCATTGACAGAGATCTCGGGAATTGCAAGGCACTCTCGAAGGATGGCCACGAAGTATGGGAGAACAAGCCACTTTCCACGATGAACCTAGAGTATGCAGCAAGAGATGGGTATGTTGCCTACGAGCTGTATCGTAGGCTCATTACTGCAAGGGATGGGCTAGACCGGGGGACTTGCAAGGCTGCAATTAATGCAGCAGAAAAGGCGGCAGCAGCTAAGGCCAAGGCGGCAGAAGTCGAGGCGGCAAAAGCTGCGACCGAGGCGGCAGCTACTGCAGACCAGAGTGATGCAGATGACGAGCAGGATGATGCAACGCAGCAGGCTGAAAGGGAATAGGCGACGACGATCTGGGAAGAGCAGCAGGAGGTCTGGGGAGCGGAAGAGGTGGATGGAGAGGTGGTGCATGTCGCCAAACGCAAATGGGAAGCGGGCGAACATGACCAGGACGGCGAGCAGAATGACACCACTGGCTGGGGCGACACCACCACCACTGCCTAGGGCGACACAGCCACCGACCCCACCGCCTCCAACGCCACTGGCTGGAATTAATGCACTTTACTAGACTATAGCCTGTTATATTCGTGATGTTGTATGTTGTTTATGTAGTACAAATCATGGTACTTTGTTGTTGTTTACTTTCTAAGTTGAACTACTTTAGTATGCTTGTTTCTTAAAGTACCGTGAGCTAGCAAACATATCTATGTAATGTTGTATGTGTGTTCAGTTGTGTTTGTGCACTGGCTATACTAGTTCAAAGGAATATGATTGTCAACAGATATAAACTTGCCTTGATGAAAGTCTAGAATTGTAAACGCAAGCGTTACAAAGTTATTTTAAGCTAGTGTTATTGGACCCACATTTGTCATCGGGGTCAACTTTTGCCCAATCTCAGTCAAACTGAAACCACATATGCCATTAGGTCCCACATGCACCATTGCTAGTTTAAGTGGGCCCACATGTGTCATCGGGGTCAACTTAAGCCCAATCTTAGTCAAATTGGACCCACAGATGCCATAGGGTCCCACATGCACCCCTGCTAGCTATGTGGGCCCACATGTGTCATCAGGGTCAGCTTAAGCCCAATCTTAGTCAAACTGGACCCACATATGCCATAGGGTCCCACATGCACCAATGTTAGCTAAGTGGACCCACATGTGTCATGAGGGTCAACTTTTGCGGCGATATGAGTCAACATAGAACCCACAGATGACATTGGGCCCACATGCACCAATGCTAGTGTATGTGGACCCACGTGTGTCATCAGGGTCAACTTAAGCCCAATCTTAGTCAAATTGGGCCCACGTGTGTCATCAAGGTCAACTTAAGCCTAATCTTAGTCAAACTGGACCCACAGATGCCATAGGGTCCCACATGCACCGCTGCTAGCTATGTGGGCCCACATGTGTCATCAGGGTCAACTTAAGGCCAATCTTAGTCAAACTGGACCCACAAATGCCATAGGGTCCCACATGCACCGCTGCTTGCTATGTGGGCCAACATGTGTCATCGGGGTCAACTTAAGCCCAATCTTAGTCAAACTGGACCCACAGATGCCATAGGGTCCCACATGCACCAATGTTAGCTAAGTGGACCCACATGTGTCATTAGGGTCAACTTTTGCGGCGATATGAGTCAACATAGAACCCACATATGCCATTGGGCCCACATGCACCAACGCTAGTGTATGTGGACCCACGTGTGTCATCAGGGTCAACTTAAGCCCAATCTTAGTCAAACTGGGCCCACGTGTGTCATCAGGGTCAACTTAAGCCCAATCTTAGTCAAACTGGACCCACAGATGCCATAGGGTCCCACATGCACCGCTGCTAGCTATGTGGGCCCACATGTGTCATCAGGGTCAACTTAAGCCTAATCTTAGTCAAACTGGACCCACAGATGCCATAGGGTCCCACATGCACCGCTGCTAGCTATGTGGGCCAACATGTGTCATCAGGGTCAAATTAAGGCCAATCTTAGTCAAATTGGACCCACAGATGCCATAGGGTCCCACATGCACCGCTGCTAGCTATGTGGGCCCACATGTGTCATCAGGGTCAGCTTAAGCCCAATCTTAGTAAAACTAGACCCACAGATGCCATAGGGTCGCACATACACCAATGTTAGCTAAGTGGACCCACATGTGTCATCAGGGTCAACTTTTGCGGCGATATGAGTCAACATAGAACCCACAGATGCCATTGGGCCCACATGCACCAATGCTAGTGTATGTGGACCCACGTGTGTCATCAGGGTCAACTTAAGCAGAATTTCAGTCAAACTTTTGCCCAAACTCACTCAGACTATAACCACAGATGCCATCGGTACTCGCAAGCACCGATGCTAGTGTAACTGGATCCACATGTGTCATCAGGGTCAAATTTTGCCCAAACTCAGCCAAACAGGAACCACAGATGCCATTGGGTCCCACATGCACCAATGCTAGTATAAGTGGCTCTGTTTCAAATTTTACAATGTAATATGCACTATGCACTCTCAAACCTGTTATAAGTGAGTTAATCAGAGCATTGATCTGTAAAACTGCCAAATATTTGTAAATTATTGATATATATACCAATACGTACTGCTCTTTTTTTTAAAAAATCATTATTTAGCAAACCCGCTAAATGGGCATAGCGCGCTATAGCTCCGCTATAGCTTTTGATAGCTTTTAAAATCGGCGCCGCTAAACAAATAGCCCGCTATTTTAAACATTGATAAGTGGGTCCCACATGCACCAATGTTAGTACAAGTGGGTCCAACATGCACCAATGTTAGTACAAATAATAGTTTACCTAATTGGGGAAAAAATCTATCCCTGCAGATATCCAAGCCCTTCTCGTACTTTCCCCAAACTGGTCCTCTCCATCCGCATCTCCGCACCGCCGTGGCCGTCCGCATCGCCTCCGTTAGGATCGTCCAGCCACCGACGACCGTATTTCTGCAACCCCACCACCGCGCTTCTCCACAGCCACGCCGCCGCGCATCTCCGCAACGCATCTGCCGCCCGTAACGACGTGCACGTCCGCATCGACTCCGGCCACACCACCGCGATGCCGGCCCGTCGGCGTTGACCGCATCTCCGCAACCTTGCTCTGTGCTGAAGGTGAGCCCAATCATGTTAGATTTACTTGTGCTGCCCACTGAAATCATGTCTGCATTGTTTGTCCAGTAGGGTTTTCCACGAGCTATGTGCTGAAGCTAGATTTCCCATGAAAATACACTAGTGTACCTACTGGAATAATTCCTACACATTACAATCCCATGAATCAAACACTACTGGAAGGAAACATTGCATAAGGTCTGAACTCTACAATGCATGTGTAGGAAAATATATTAGGGCTCGTTTGGCTCCTATGCATTCATTTCATTTGGTTGAAATGAAATGAAATGAAATCCCCATGTCACTTCATTTGGATGGAATTTAAATTCCTTAATGAATTTTTATGTTTGGCTGCCACCTGGAATTCTGAAATGAAATGATTTACAGCTTCTGTTTGGCTGCCATTTTAAGCCAATTGTGAAATCAACAACACATTTGGCTTCAAAATTCAATTACATAATGTAAATAAAATATGATATTTTCAAAATAAAAATCAACTGCAACATGAATAAAGATCAATGTATCCACAAATACACTTGTCTGCTCATTATATCAACACAGCTTGATCAATGATGTTGTCATTGTTAGCGTTCTCGTCCGCCATTTCCGCACAGCTTTCAGCTAAGTCCTAGCCCCCACTCAGTAGCTCGATCCCTTGAGTAAAGTGTGCTAATTATATCCCAATACTTGATAACCTTGTACTTATAGGAAGTTGCATCGTTGTGTGCCTGCAAATAAGAGAAACTAGAACATGTTAGAACATGTGCCACTTCTTGAAAATCTTAGCCAAGGGTGAGCAACAGATAACACTTGTGAATAAATGTTTTCCTAATAGGTAGGAATACATTATAGCTATAACTTAGCACATCAGGCATGAAAAAGTAAATCTAATGTACAATACTGACAAGCCAGAATAGGAGTTTGGAGATTTCCTATGCTATGACTAGTGCTTGTAGCATTGAAATAACTTGCAAGTATTTGCAGAAACAATATTTGTATTGTTGTGATGAAAGACTTTGCTGTGACGCTGTAATACCTATAATGTGTTTCCTACACTTTTACCATTTGTTAATGTGTGCTAAATTTGTATGCTCAGCCTATTCTTTAACATGGCAGGAGCATCTTCGCAGAAGCGTGATCTCGGACCACTCATCGCCCAAAGATGCCGGCTTATTGAGAGTGAGCAAGAGCATCTGCTAGAACTTCAATCGAACATGGGCAAAATTGTCGGGTTGCCATTCGTAACCCGCTTGACCAAAACGAATCTTAAGCTGTACCACATGGTACATTCATATAACGTTCTTTTAATTCTTTTTTGTTGCCATGCGTGTATGCAATTTGTTTATGTGGTTTATGACATCAACTTACTAACTTATATATCTTGTTTTGTATTGATCAGAAATTGCCTAAGAAGGTTGTTAATGCTCTACACATCTATGAGGGAGGCTCAACTGGAGTGTGTCGTCCTAAAGAGGAGATCACCCCCATCGACTTCAAGATAGAAAAGGATGGTCGCCTCTTCTTCGATCCAGATGGGTGGAAGTGTTTCGTACAGAGCACAGATCTAGAAGAGGGACAAGCTGTTCTCATATACTCGAACAAAGCACATTCAGAAGGGTGGTGTAACCGAGAGGGTCTCGTCTTCATATTGAGAAGAATAAATGATTTGTCGCCTACGCCGGTGTCCATGCTCAGGGGTGCCAAGGCAACGGCGGGCAGGGGACGTGAAGGACAGACGCGTACGCCGGCAACGCGCGTTGTCAAGAAGAGGCGCCGTCATACGGGCAGGGGCAGCGGCAAGGGCAGGGCCACTTCTCTGTCGCCATCGCCATCGCCGTCGTCGTCGCCGTTGCTGTCACCATCGCCGTCGCCGTCACCGTTGCCGTCACCGTCTCCACCACCCCATCTTCCGCTGTATCCGAACCCCGACTTTATGTTCATCCGCATCCTTCACGAGGACAAGTGGGACAAGCTCTCCCTCTTCCATGCTTTCAAAGATTACATCAGCGGCGACCAGCCCAACACTGTGCACGTCCGGGAGCGTAACAGTAGGCTGACCTTCGATGTGGAGATGTATTTCGATCATCGAGACGGCCGCTTGTACCTCCGCAGGGGCTGGCCCAAGTTCGTCAAGTGCTACACTATTTTGCTAGGCAACATCCTGGCGTTCGACTACTATGCTGGCAACAGGGAGCTGGTCGTCATAATCTACGGCGGTAGGCTCTCCCGACGGGAGTACGCCACCAGCAGCGACAATGACAGCGACGATGATGGCAGTGGCGGTGACAGGGACACGCAGACCATGCCCGTCAAGGAGGAGGAGATGTCAGAGAGCTAGTACGGACGTCCAGACCGTGTCCTGACCCTATCAGATTTCCATGTCTGCCTCTTCCTAGACTAGGAAGAGGATCTAGGATTAAACTTACCCTGATGCACTTTGTTTAAGTTTTCCTGATACACTATGCTTAAGTCTAATATGTAAGACTAAAAATGCTTTTTCTACCCTATTGCATGTGCATCGGGGTGTGACCAAGCAGATCCGCCCCTGTTCCTAGTTGCAAAACTATTTGCTGAGTTTCTGGGTGTAAAGTCTAATGAGATCACCTACCTTTTGGTGGATGTTAGAAAATTTTGCTGGCTACATATCTAATATGTGAAATAATTCTGCTCTTCTGTTTGTTTTTCACATCAATGAGGTTTACTTGTTTAAGTGATATTGTGCTTCAGCTTTCAAGTTGGAGTTGTAGAATGAAGGAAACTAATGGTATTGTTTGCTCAGTAATCCAACTGTTGTACGTGAATGAACATATTTTGTTTTCCTTTTCATATATAAACAAATGACTTATTCAAATAATTTAATATGGTTCATGGCCAAATAGATTTATAGTACAATGAATTAGAGATAATCCCTGCTTGTAAACCATATTACAAATTCCGCACGGGAGGTCTAAGTAGTGGCAAAACCTAAACCGTTGCATGTGTTAGGATTTATTTAATTACAATATGTAATTAGAGATAATTCCCGCTTGTAAACCTCCCGTTCCGTTCCCTCTGTTTTTTCCAATCAAATTTACAATGAATGGTTTTCGTTCCCTCCACTTGTGTACCAAAAAATTTCGTTCCCACCTCTTTTGTTTTCCATCCGCCCGCCCATTTTGGCGCTAACAATTTGCCGCCCCCACGACACTTTAAAAACGGCGTGCCCCCACCTCCCGCATACCCATCCCCTAATTCCGTTCCTTGTTCACCGCCCACCTAGAACCCCATCGCCACTTTCCTCGACCCCAGATCCATCAAGCAAGGCGTTGGTTGCCGGCGGATTTCCCCTCTACGGCGGGCGACATGTCCGGCAGTCTTCGAAGCGGCACACCACGCCGGAATGTGCTTCCACCGACACCGAAGCAAAAGCGTAAACACCCAGGTCATTTTTCTGCCTCCCTAGGTCTATGCCTCTTTCTAGATCAGGCAAGCATGAGTTCTAGTAGATCAACATGTGTAGATCGTTGTTCAAGATGCTGCAGCTTATGTGCAAGATCTAGGTTTTAGATCATAGACATGGTTCGAGATGCCTAGCACGTGTTGAACATGACACCCTATGATCCGAATCCTTCGACAATGTGCTTGTCTTAGGTTTTAATGTCATAGATCATGGTTCCAGATGCCATGAATGTGTTGAGCATGACACCCTATGATCCGATCTTATAACTATGTGTTAGATTTAGGTTTCTGTTCCTACATAATGGTTCAGGTAATAGGGCACAACTTGTTGGATAAACCCTGCTGCTTGGCGTCTTAACTGACGCAACTGAACAACTTGATACCTAATACACTAAACCTGACACTTAACTGAACTTGTTGACAGTAGGGTTTAAACAGTTAACTGAATGACGATACGAGATTTGGAGCCAATAGAATAATGTTTTGTGAGCATGTTAATTTTACAGTATGGATCACATAATTTTTGCTTTAATGATCTTGTCTACTCTGTTTGTACTAATGAGTATGATCATGACTTGCCTTTGCTTGATTGTTTTCAGTTACTCAAGTCAAAATAGCAGATGCATATGAAAATGTTAGGAAACAATTGATGGATGAGAACGTGTCTCGTATGTCTGAAGCACTGAAGCAGAATGCTATTGAACATGGCAAGCCAATGTTGGATTTCATGGCGATGGTGCGTCAATTTGTGTTTGGTACTGCTAAGAAACCGGTGGCCGTGACAACACGGAAAGAGGCACAGCCGCAGGAGAAGGATATCACCGAGGACCCTAATTATGAACCTGATCCTGCCGACGAGCCCACTGATGATGATGTGTTTGTTCCGGATGAAGAGGAGCATGATGTTGTTAAATCTTCCTCTAAGGTGAAGAAATGCAGCATTCTCCTGCCTTCACATGTAGGATATGTAAAGATTGCTTTAATATTTATGGCTTGATCTATTAAAATGCAGGTGACGGAAGGTTCTACAAAAGAAAAGAAGCAGAAGCGCTCAAAAACCTTTGTGCCTCCAAATGTTGTAACAAGGTCAGCAGCAAGTGTAGAGACTCAAGATGATGGTGAAACAGAGACCCCTACCCAGAAAGCAGGGGAAGGGGGTACTAATGGAAATGAATCCTCGCCCATGCTAATTCAAACCTCTAGAGGCAGCAACTCACATGAGGAGAATGTACTTGTCCGCAGCGAACGGGAAGGTATTGACAACACGTCTTACAATTTATTCACTAGTTTAGTTGCAAAATTTTCAATTGAAGTCTTGACTCTCGTTTTGTCACTGGTTTCAGTTGCAATTGTAGACACGGGTGCTCTAAAGGAAAAGCGTAATGTACGCAAACCTACTATGGGGCATGGGGTACATGAGTGGTCTAGAAGGAATGGAGGGGCTAAGATGCAGATCAACTTCACTCCTCGCATGAGGAGACCCACTGATCCTGTGCAAGCAGCAAAACTGAGTTCAGAGTGTGGCATTCACATACGCAGCAAGATGCCACTAGCAACCCACTAGAAGCAGTATGGTGACAAGGAAGGTCGTCTGAAAGATACTATTCCGGAAACCATTAAGTCTATAACTGTAAGTCCGTTAACCTCTTATTCATTTTCCATATAAAATGTCTCATTGGTGGATGATTTTTTAACAATTCTGTCATTCGATGCTGATATGAATTTGTGTTCCATGTTATTTGTAGGGAAAATTTGCAATGGACAGCAGTGGTGACCTTGGCAAAGACATTTGCACCGACATTTTACAGAAAGGTATTCGCCAACAATGTTGGAGGCTGAAAAAGGTCTATTGGAAAGAAGTTAAAGATCTAACCCGCGATCAAGCTTTATTGTTGAAACCAACAGAGGTAGACGAGGAAAGCTGGGCAGAGCTTCTTGATATATGGCATGATGAGCACTACAAGGTACACGATTCCTGTTGTTTCAGCTACATCTATCGCAGACATACTACTGTACTATGGAATACTAAATTCATGCATCTGTATATAGGCAATCTGCGAGAGTAACAAGAAGAACAGAGATGCTGTGACGAAGAAACACACCACTGGCTCAAGAAGCTTTGTTGCACATTACCATGCACTTGTGAGTATTCGAACTCTTCAGATGCAACACCTACTTCTTTTTGTGAACATGCCATACACACTTATAATTCATCGTGTCATAATTCTTGTAGAAATCTCAGAAGACCGAGGACGTCGATACCTCCCCGATTGCTTTCTTTAAAGCAAGCCACACTAACAAGGATGGTATGATGTCCCAGAAATCAGCAGAAGCTTATGTAAGTAAATTATGTTATGTGCTACGCATTTCTCATTAGTTTGTCTAATTATTTGATTTCTTCTAACTCTGGACTTGCTATTTTTTATCCTATTGTAGACTGAGATGGTGCTTCAGAAAATGGGACCACACCCAGAAGATTGGATTCCCAAAACTGATCTGGAGATTGTTGAAGAAGTCCTAAGAGACCAGAACAATTCAAGATCAATTACTTTCCTTTCCAGCATCAGAGTTTCATCTACTTCCAAGAGGTCTAGCGTCTCAGCTAGGCGCATCCGTGATTTAGAAGAAAAGTTATCAAGTCAGGAGCAAGATTTGTTGAATGCAGCTAAAAGGGTTCAACGCGAGATGGAGGAATGGATGCAAGAGCAGGAAAGGAGATTTGAAGAGATGAGAAAGAAGCAGGATGATGAACTTGAAGCAGTGAAAAAGTCCAGCGAAGCGAATCGTCTGGCATTTGAGAAAAGGCAGAAGGAAATGGATGGCAGGCTTAGTTACATGCTGAGGATGTCGCAGCAATCCCAGTCCCAGTCCCCGTGACTTGGGCCAAAAATCTCTGCGCGCTAATGGGCCGGGTGGGCCGAAACATTATTTTTATTCCTTTAGTCATTCGAGTTTGATACAGCAGTTTCAGTCTACCAGAATTTTAAAGTTGGCGTGTGATACAATTCATATTTATAAATTTTCTGCCATTTCAAATATTTGCTTCCATTTAATTTTGTTTCGTAATTTGCGTGGAATTTCAAATTTTAATGAAATTTGTCCGTGCAAAAAAATTGGAGACGGCGTCACATTCCTCCCGGCCCACAAGGCAGTTCCGAATGGGCCGGCCCAGAAAATGACACGTCATCATCGCGGGCCCCACATGCAGACGCCACGTCATTGTTGACGGCCCCACCTACATGCTGCCACGTCAGCGTCGCTGGACCCACCTGCCAGCTGCCACGTCATCCCCGTGGGCCCCACACGAAGGTGACACGTCATCGCATTGGCCCCACCTGTCAGATGCCACGTTATCGTGGTGGAACCCACCTGCCAGCTACCACGTCATCATCGTCGGACCCACCTGCCACGTCAGCATCGTCGGACCCACCTGCCAGCTGCCACGTCATCATCGTCGGACCCACCTGCCAGCTGCCACGTCAGCATCGTCGGACCCACCTGTCAGATGCCACGTCATCGTGGTGGGACCCACCTGCCAGCTGCCACGTCAGCATTGTAGGTCCTTCCTGCCAGCTGCCACGTCAGCATCGTCGGACCCACCTGCCAGCTGCCACGTCAGCATCGTCGGACCCACCTGCCAGCTGCGACGTCATCATCGTCGGACCCACCTGCCAGCTGCCACGTCAGTATCGTCGGACCCACCTGTCAGATGCCACGTCATCATGGTGGGACCCACCTGCCAGCTGCCACGTGAGCATTGCAGGTCCCACCTGCCAGAATCCTCGTGACGCCATAAATCTTCCATGATGGCATATTTCGTTAACGAATATGCTAAACGGTGATAGATTTTCCTATTTTAGGTGACGTAGAAGGTCCGTCACGGATAACCTATCTTAGGTGACGCCGTAAGGACCGTCACCGAAGCTCAATCTTGCGTGACGAAAATTTGTATTCCGTCACTATAAAAGAATCTGTGACGGAGCTTCCGTGACGACCCTGGTGACGCCAGGTTTTCGTCACGAGGGAGTACTTAGTGACGGAAATGGCATTTTCGATGACGAAAGTGATTTGTCACAAAAACTCTTTTCTCTTGTAGTGTTGGGTAGGGTCGGCGTCTGATGCTAGGGTGTTAAATTCTGCTATCCAATATGGATTTTGTGTACCCGAAGGCAAGTACTATTTGGTTGATGGAGCATATGCGAATACACCAAAGTTTCTTGCCCCATACAGAAATGTTCGGTACCATCTACAAGAGAAAGCTAGGGGAAACTATCGCCAAGATACTATAAAGAACTTTTCAACCTTCGGCATGCCCGACTAAGGAACATTATAGAGCATATAATAGGCATCCTAAAGATGAGATTCCTGTATTCTGAAAGTTGCAACACACTATCCCATAGATACTCAAGTGAAGATCCCCTTGGTGGCAATGGTGTTGCACAATATAATCCGAAGCCAGAGAGGTGATGAAGAATGGCTTAAAACATAAAATATGCACATTCATCCTAGTAAATATGTGGATGTTCCTAGTGGAGAAATGACACTTAGAGATGATTCAACACCCTCAGAATCAATGAGAAAGTTGGGCAATGCTCTTAGACATGAAATAGCAAAGAAAATGTGGGCAGATTATGAAAGAAGTAGGGATCTAAGAGTGCAAAGGAGATCAGCTCGATGAACATTTGTTGTTTTTTCTGTACATAAGAAAGGTTTGTCATGAATCGTTGCAATAACTTGTTCTTTTTTGTGTACATAAGAAAGGTTTGTCATGACTTGTTCAGTAACTTTTTTGTTTGTTTATCCTAGGTTACAATGGAACAAAGAGCAAAATGGACATCTCAGTATGAGAAGGGGCTTGTGGATGTACTTACAGAGTACAAATTTTCTCACTTCCCGGAAGCAAAATGGAACGGAATGGAACCGAATTGTGAAAGAGTACTTACAGAGTGCAAAATGGAACTGAATTGTGAAAGATTTGAACGGTCACTTCCCAGAAGCAAAGTTTGTTAAGTCCCAAGTTCAAGAAAAAGAGTGCCAATTGAAGAAAGAGTACAAAGTTGTCAAACCCATTGTCAATGGAAGTGGCATCTCATGGAATTCAACCAGTTGCATGATAAACACCACACCTGGAAATGGGAGGAAATAGTTGAGGTGTGCTGGTTTACATGTGTTGAATACTAAAGTTATAGCAACATTACTGTATATTGTTGCCTCAGTATATAGTTGTTCCTTTCCTCAATAGCCTGTTTGAATTTCACTCATTCTTTGCTTTTGCAGTAGGACCCAAAGTTCAGAAGGCTTCAGGGCAAGGAGTGCCCTTTGTTTGATGCATTGGATTTGGTTTATGAAGGTAATATTGCTCAAGGTAAACATTGCATGAATTCTAGCCAACCTCCACATATCACTAGTAGGAAATGTCAAAGTGATGAGAGGCAGAGCACTAGAAATGTGGCTCCAAAAATCAGTGCTATGACAAGTCAAAGGACAAACAATGACACACTTGAAGATGAAGGGCAAAACAGGTTTAGTGAAGTTGAAAGAATGAGTGTTAGTGGAAGGAGTCTTTCTTATCAATCTGAAAATGATGATGAACTTAACCCTCAAGGTGGCGAGGAGGATGAAGATGTGCAAAGGAGCTTTGATCAAGAGAACTCAAGAAGTGGCAATGGTGGCGCACAAACAGCAAGACCTAGAAACCACAGGGAGCATAGGAGCCACACATTTGTCCCAGTCCCATGCATTGAAGAAACAATGTTACAGTTTTTCAAATCAAGAGAGAACAAGCATGAATTAAAGAACAAGCCTCAGGAAAGCAATACTCCATTCCGAAATGTTTGGAAGTACTTAATGACATGGTTGACGTGTCTAATGAGATCAAGATCCTAGCCTCTGATGTTTTCAAAGATACATCAAATAGAGAGCTTTTTCTTTCATATGATGCAAGACTCTGTGGTCTATGGTTGAAGAAGGAGGTCGGGAAGCTGGGAATTTAGTTACCTCCATGTAAGTAGCTCATTGCATTTTTTAGTACTATTGTTAATGAGGATCATTGTTATTTAGTAATATTGTTTATTATGAGTTAAATAGTTAGATTATGGAGGAAAGTTGAATAGATTACCCATATCTTATCGCTATGGTCTATTCATGACTATCCCTGGGATTAGAATGATGTTTACTGTCTTAATATAGTATCTAATATTGATTTCTTTTATTTAGGATGCCAAGTTCAACTCTTCAGAAGTCAATCCGAGTTCAAATCTTTAGAAGTCTATCCGAGTTCAAGACTATTGAACGGCTATTATTTGTAATTTAAGTAACCTACTTTATTGTTGATCTAAAAAAATAAAGTTTGAGAGTCTGAGAGGTGCATGTTCAAAGATTATTCGTGTATGCTCTACTGAAGTTTGGGAGTTTGAGGCTATTATTCGTGTATGTTGTTCAAAGATTCAATTTTTATGGAGTCTGAGAGGACTAGATTTATGTTTATGTGATTACCGGCCAAAATACTGGCATATCCAAATAGACTAGATGACATCCGTATGTTTTACTTCGGGCAGACTGTACATGTCTAAATCCCCTCGTGAGAAAACCGGAGCTAGAAAGTACACCGGACTCCCAAGCGGGGCCTTAGAGTAGCTCGATGTCCACACAATATGATCTTCTTGAGCTACACCTACACCCAAAGCCGCTAACTCGTGAGCATGCTTGTTATAGTTACGACGAGCAAATACAACACTAGTCTCAATAAAATTTATATGCATCCTAAACTTCAAGTCACAAAGAATGGCACAAATTGGAGCAAGATCATAATCCGACGAGGAGATTGCATGATGAAGATTGCTGCAATTAGTATGTAAGATAGGCTTTTCTTTTGAGAATAAGAGAGATAGGTTTGCTGCCGGTTACGACTTACGCGTGACGGGTATGCGAGATGGCTAGTGGGCAACGTGGCGTGACCGCTTCAGCCCACTAGAAACGACACGGTTGGCCCAACGGCACCTTGTGGGTTAATTTTGCGGGGCGGCCCACCGGGGTAGCGGGACATCTCGCCCCGCTTGCAATCTTTAGGGCATGGTTGGTAGCCTGCACCCATTTTTCGATCCATCTCGACAGTGTTGAGGCTGGCACTAATACATGCCTTGGGCCATGAATTGTACACCGTTTCGTAACCTGCAGTTCATCTATGGGGGCCGTTTGTGTAGCCCATTTGGTAGCCTTCCTGCAAGCCCAGAGACCAATCGTGAAGCAAATGTGTGTGTTTGGTTGGCCCTAGGCCTGAAATGTGGTCACCTCTTCTCTCCAATGGGTGATCTTACCCTTCTATCACACAACTAAATGTAGAAATCATAATCTAAGTAGGAAGTTTATCGACGGACAAACTGAGCTACTACAAATATGCAGTTCACCAGTTCATCATAACACAACCCTAGCTAACATGAATGGAAGTTCACAAGCATAGTTGATCATGATTATTGTTTAGGAACCAGCGGAGAGAGGGGGTACTGCAACCTTCTTCTCTTCTTCATCATCATCTTCTCTTCACCTCATTCTTCTTCTTCCCAGATGGTGGTGGGGCGTTTGTCATTCCACATTGTTGTTGCCCAGTCCTTCCTCTTCTCCTTCCAAGCTTCATTGTCAGATGCTTCCACACCATGGCCAGTGTCATTCTTGTCAGGAATCACACTCTCCTCATCCGGCATGTACAAACCAAGGCCATACCCCAAGATCTAGTTGTGGAGTATGTAACATGCAAGCACTAGCTTTACCTAAGTAGGAAAGGTGTGCAATGACTTCTGAACTTGTTCTTCAAGTTGCAAATGCCCTCTCAATGGTAACCCTAAGGCTAGAGTACCTGATATTGAAGAGATCTTTGGCATTATGTGGCCTGTTCCTTCTAGTGAACTCGCTGAGAAAGTACCTGGTAGACTTGAAGGGTGGAAGAATCCCAGGGCTATAGCCATATCCCGCATCTCCTAGATAGAACTTGCCATCAGGGATGTTGATTCCATCTGGCTTGGACATGTTGCCAGCAAGGATGGTTGCATCATGGGCTGATCCTTCCCAACCAGCTAGCAAATATGTGCACGTCATGTTGAAGTCAACAACAACTAGTACATTTTGGTTGGTATAGTGCTTCCTTCCCCTACAAGCTGCAAATTCTGATCTTGGAACTCTAGCAGTAACATGAGTACCATCCATTGCACCGATACAATCCTGTTACAGGTGCACAAGGATGAAATGAGAAAATGGGAACACATGGGACTCAATCGAAGGATGCAATGATAAAACAAGGGAACACATGCTCACCTTGAAATATGGCATCCACCTAATGCTATTGCATATCTTTTCAGGTGTTTGACCCAAAGGTGACTTGATCATCTCGTCTCTCAGCTCACCGGTTGCATACAACACTCGATTGAAATAGCACGATATTGTCTCCATGCTTATTCTGAAAGTGTTGTGGATGACCCTAAATACTCTGGTTATGGCCAATCACATGAAGGAACATCGTGACTTATTCTTCCGCTAAGGTGTGGATGCTATCTACCAAAAGTCCACCCGTCCTTAACCTTGAAACAAGTGCAAAGAAGGGGGCTCTTCTCATCCTGAGCATGTTCAGAGACTCTACATTGTTGTAGTTGTAGATGTAGTTCAGATTGGCCATCCTTTCTTGATCTCGGGCACACACAGGATAGTACATTAGTATAGGAAATGCAGCACGCCTAACAGCTCTCTTGTGCAACAACAACATGATACATGCTTGAATCACTGCTATAAGTGTAGGTGCTTGATACGTCCATTTTGCATCACTATTCTATGTCATAATTCACCATTATTCATTGATATATTTCGTATTGAGAGGTGATACTTATGTTATTTCATCCGTTTTTGCATGGTTGATGTCTTTTGGAGCATGCACCACTGCAGTTAGGATTCTGATGGAAAAGGTGCTGTTTGGAGGAAAAATTCGCGAAGATCAGAAAATCTGGGAAAATATACGGAAAATCCTATTTTTCCAGAAGACTAAGGATGCCAGAAGATGGAGTGGATATGGGCCACAGGGGGCCCACACCACCCCATGGCGCGGGCAGCCCTAGGCCGCGCCTGGAGGTGGTGTGGCCACCCTGGCCCACTCCAGCCTCTCCCCTCTGGCGTATATCATCCTCCTAAAACCCTAAGACTCAGAGAGCGACCACAGAAAGATTCCTCCGCCTCTGCGGGGTGGAAAACACCAAGAGAGAAAGATCTCTCCGGCAGATAGATTTCTGTCGGGGTAATTCCTTCCCGGAGAGGGGAGATCATCGCCATCAACACCACCATCAAGCTGGACTTCATCGGGATCATCATCATCATCACCACCACCATCAGTACCCTCATCACCATCTCCATATTGCTATAACAATTGAGTTAAATCTTGCATAGTTCATAGGGGAAACTTTCTCGGTGTTGATTACTCTTTGTAGTTGATGCTATTGAGTGAACCATTGAATTATTGTTTATGTTCAGATTGTTATACATCATTATTCCATCTCTAATCATGATCCATATGATGTCTTGTGAGTAGTTCGTTTTGTTCTTGAGGACATGGGAGAAGTCTTGTTGTTAGTAGTGGAGTTGCGTTGAGAAAGATTCAATAGATGGTTATTTAAGTTGTGGTGTACTTCTTCTAGTGGTGTCATGTGAACGTCGACTACATGACACTGCACCTATATGGTCCTAGGGGAATGCATTGTGTATTTGGCTACTGGGGGTTGCCGGAGTGACAGGAACCTGAACCGCCGTTAGGAAACCATTGCACAAAGGACGTAAGGGTCTTAGAGGTTAAAGTTGTGGTTAGGTTTCTACCTTAATTACTTTCTTGTACTTACGGATGTTTGCAAGGGGTATAATCACAAGTATGTATTAGTCTTGGATGGGGCGGTACATTAGCATAGGTTCACCCACACAACACTTAGCAAGCTAGAGAAGATTAATCAACTATATGAAGCGAAAGCACTTGACAGTCTTCCCATGTGTCCTCGAGAACGTTTGGCCACCTTAAGTAATACAACCGGCTTGTCCTTTGCTGCATAAAGGATTGGGCCACTTGCTGCATTTATTCCTACTGTCTTTTATTTTACTCGTACTTTGTTTACTTGCTTTATCGAAAACCCGTAAAAATCTGTTTGCTAAGTATTTGCAGAGAATTCCTGATCCATACCACTAGCCAGCACCCTTTGCTCGTCGTTGGGTTTGACACTCTTACTTATCGAAAATACTGCGATACACCCCCTATACTTGTGGGTCATCAAGACTATTTTCTAGCGCCGTTGCCGGGGAGTGAAGCGCTATTGGAGAGTGGAACCGGTAAAGGAAACTTCTACTGTGAGTATTGTTTACTTCTACTAGTTGCTTTATTTTCGTTATGGATAATTCGCTGAGTTTCTTATTTGATAATACTACTACCACTGCTAAGGTAGTAGATATGCCACCACCTGCTGAGAATGATGTTTTCAAAATACCTACAAGAATTATTGATCGTGTTATGGATAATTACTATGTTGGGGATGGAACTGTCCATCCCGGTGATCATTTACTCCTTATACACGAATTATGCGGGTTGTTCAAGTGTGCAGGTATGACTACAGATCAAGTTAAGAAGAAGTTATTCTCATTGTCACTGAAAGGAAGAGCTAAGGAATGGTATAAGCTGCTGAAGAATGGTCAAGCTCTGGAATGGGAGGAATTATTGCCTCTCTTTTATTCAAAGTTTTATCCTCCTAGTGAGATTCATAAAGATCGGAATCAAATATACAACTTTTGGCCTCTTGATGGAGAGAGTATCGCTCAAGCTTGGGGGAGATTGAAGTTACTAATCCTCAAATGTCCCATTCATGAGATCTCCCAACAATATTATTATCAACAACTTTTATGCAAGGCTCCCTCTACATGACAAGGATTTATTGGATGCTTCTTGTGCTGGATCATTCACTCGCATGGAAGAAGAAGCTAAATGGGACCTTCTAGATCGTATTCAAGACAATGCTGAAGCTTGGGAGAATGACAAAGGTAGAAAGTCAGGTATAAATTATGATTATGAATGCATTGAATCTTTTATGGGAACTGATGACTTTCAAAATATTAAAAATGCTTATGGTCTAGATTCTCAAGCTATTGCTTCTTATTTTAAGGCTTTTGCTTCCTACATTGAAGTGCCTAAAAAGAAGAGGAATAAGTATCATGAACCTTATAAAGATGTTGCTAAGAGTGTTCCTGCAAGAAATACTGAAGTTTATACTACTAATCATGTCTTATCTGAACCTTACATTGAGAAAATGCCTCTCCCAGTCAAGGTAAAGGAACATTCTATGATAGCTAGTATGGTTAATGAAAGTATGAATAAGGCTGTTGAACCTGATAAACAAATGGTTGATAAACCTATAATAGCAAACGTGAAAGACTTTGTCACCAAGTATGAGAAAGAGGGACACCCTATCCTTTGTAAGGATACCTCTAATATTGTTTCGCAAAGTAGTGTTATGAGAGCTAGTATTCCTGTGTTTTCTGTTAGAATAAGTGATCATTGTTATGATGGTCCTTGCGATAGCTATATTGTTAAGTTTATGCATGATACTGAAAGTTACTATGAGAGAGGGAAAAGTGATCATATGCATCTCAATAATATCAAGTTTCCTCGTTTTATGCTGAAAGTTTTTATGTTGTGCTTCTTTTTTCTTCTTATGCAAGTTGCCTCTGGTTTCAATAACTTGTTTGTTTACAAAATCCCTTTGCATAGGAAGTGGGTTAGACTTAAATGTGTGTGTGTTTTTTCTTCTTAATGCTCTCTTTCACTTCAATTCATATCCCTATGAGAGCTCCTTCAAAATTATCATGGCCATCTTAATGGCTATAAAGAAAGAGCTTTATGGGAGACAACCCAATTTGTTTTTGCTTTTAGTTTGTTTTTGTTTCTTTGAGTCTTGGAAGTTATTACTTCGGTAATAACCGATCCTTATCCATTTTGTTTGGTTTTTGTGTCAAGATCAACCTCTAATGAGAGAGAAGTAAGATTTGGGGAAGTTGCTGTCCCGAAACAGATTTTTGTGCTTCACCGTAAAAATTCGTGAGAGATCTCTGTATGTCGGATTGAGCTATAATTTTTTTTGCTTCTGCCCCAGGTTGTTATTTAACTTTCGTTCGTTTTGCACTTTTTTATTTGAGCAACAGAAGATTTTCCAAAAAATGATCTTTACCTGCAAGTCTGTTTTGATAGATTTTGCCAATCTTGCATTTGCATCTTTATTCGATTTCCTTTTTGAATTATTTTTGGGTTTTAGAAAGGAGTTACTACAGTAGCTTTTGTTTTGATGGTTTTCAGTTGAAGTTGGACTCAAAAGGTTTTATCACTTCACTTATACTAATGTTGCTGATGAGAATTGTGTGAAGTTTTGTGCTAAAGAAATTTCCAGGAAGTGGAGACAATGGTGTAATAAGGAAGAGAAGGGTTTTATGACTCAAGTAATAAGTGTATGAAGATGAAAATATTGATGTTATTCAAAGTGATGACTCCAAAAGAATCCACTAAATACCAAATTCAGAGACCTGCAGAGTCCGTTTCCAACTAGGTAATAGTTCTGGTAAGAAAAGTTCCGCGAAAATACAATCCAACTATATTTTTGCAGTTTTCAGTCAATAAGGAAAGCTACGAAGTGAAAAAGGGACGGAACCGGAGCCGGGGTAGCCCACACCACCCTGTGGCGCGGGCCCACCCTTGGCCGCGCCACCAGGTGGTGAGGCCACCCAGGACTCCGCCTCCGACTCGTTTTCACCCAGTACCTTCCTTTTGATATGAAACTTCGTAATATATAACCCCCCGAACCCCCCGAGGTTCGTATATCGTGTTTTCATTGTGTTTTTGTTTCGATCTGTTTCTGCCAGGACATACTCTTTGAAAGTTTAGAAGCACAATGGTGTCTGCCAAGGATAAAGGGAAGGAGCCCATGGAGGAAGACCTCCAAGACCCCGGGAAGGAGAAGGAGATCAAGAGTGAAGGTGAAGAGGAGCAAGGCCAACACCCACACATCGACACTACTATTGCAAGCATTGGAGTGGTGGCAAACCCAGCCATTGGAGGGAAGCCTCCTCACCACCGTTCAGATCCTTGGTCACTTCCTCCACGCACCAAAAATCCTTTCCATACTGTTATCCATGAGCATCAATACCAGAATATGCCCAAGGGGAAATTACCCTCCAATTGGGATTTGCCTCATTCTAGCCATGCAGGAAAAGAAGACTTCAAGGAGGAAGAGTGGGGAAAGAATAGCAAGGGTTGGAATCCTCAACCCAACATGATCATGAGCCGCATTGAGCAAAACTCGCAGCTGATTCGTAATCTCACTTTCGAGATTGAGGACTTGGGGAAAATGATCAGAGAGCTCATCGAGAGGATACCAACACCACCGAAGGAGTACTTCGTCATCAGGTTGGGCATCCCCTTGGTTTGTTCCAACCTTGGGGGAGTGCCGCGGTATCATATCACTATATTCTATCTTTTTACCTTTTTAGTAGAGTCATATCATGAATAGAGGAGTTATTATGTAGTATGGTTTGCATTATGGAAGTGTCCCCTCCCTCGTTAGATATGTATCCCTTGGTGTGAGTTTCCTTTATGGAATATTAATGAGAAGTTCTATCATTCACTCTTTTGCATAGCTTATCTTAGTTTTCAATTCGTGGTTATATGATTGATCTCGTTGTTAGTATTGGTATCACTTTGGGATCATTGAGTTAAATTAGTTGGTTTTGGAAAACCTGGCTCGGTCAGTAGCACACTATTTTTGAGAGTTGAAAGAAAAGATAGAAGTACTCTAGAGAAAAATAATTTCATCTTTCTTTCTTGATCTGCTCATAAGTCTAGTATTCTCTAGTTAATATATTTTGTGCTTCCAAGCAAGATTGCATGTTTGTCTTTATCACTTGTATGTTTGTTTGTTTCCTTCAATTCTTATACTTGCTACCCAGCCTTGCTAGCCAAAAACCTGTACTGAGAGGATTTCTTCTCGTGCATCCACCTCCTTAAACCAAACACATGCCATTTGTGTCCACCATACCTACCTAGTAGCATTATTGCTATTCCAAGTAAATTCTTGTTTTATCTACATCCCAAATTAAACTTGTTATGTGAAAATTAGTGATTAAAGCTCTCATGAACTTGATGGCACACTTTACTTTCTTGCATTTAATAAACTTGAACCATTGTGCTCACCTATGTTGCGTATATGCTTGCGCTTTGTAAGTTGTGAATTAGCAGAACCATGCTGTCATGGGGAATGCTTTCAACATTGCATTGGTACTTTGTACCAAGTTGATATCATGTTCTTTTGTCTCTGGATGTCGTCGGCGTGAAATGAAAGGGGAGCTTGTAAGTCCAGGGAGTTATGCATATGTGTTAGAGAAACACCTGGGCCACTGGTCTAATCCATGCTGACATGGTGGAAACCTGCAGCGTAACCATAACGAGTATCTATGAAGCATTCTTCTTATAAAAAAAGAGTCCGATATTGAGAAAAAAAGAGAAAAGGAAAAAAAGAGATATTATGAAAAGAGGAAAGCGAGAAAAAAGCACCATATTCCCATGATAAATTAGAAGATTGCTGAGATGCTTGTTGTCTGCTTGCCTTGTCATTTTGATATGGGGATTCTTCCGTATCATCGGGCAAGGGGTACCCCGTTGGCGGTTCTCTATGATACACATATGCTTACAATGACAATAACTTACCAGTGACTAAACTTGAGTAGCATGAGGAGCGACCCTCGTATTCAAGGGACATGAGATTCTCAACTTACAACTTGTCAATGCATATCCTCATTTTTGATCACTTTAACCTTAATCACCTAAAGATGGCTATGATAGGGGCAATGAGAGCTGAAAGCTAGTAAGTATCATAATTTTTGGGAGCTCTTTATGAGACTTGCAATCCCTGCTTCCCTCTGTGAAGGGCCTTTCTTTTACTTTGTAGTTGAGTCAGTAAACCTACTCCCTTCTATCTCAGCAAGTATTTTGAGTTGATGTGTTTCATTCATTCATATGACGATTTATTCAATCATGTTTCTTATGTTCCTTGTTTTGCACATTGCTCTTATCTTGATGTTTACTACTTTGAAAGCTATCATTGGAAACCAACTATTTGTGAACTCCAGCAAATTATCAACTATTCTTCGACCAAGAGCTAAGTTTGCCATTACCAATTATGATTCAATTTATGTATCTTTATTGTGTTTCATTTACTCATTGCAAGTTGAGTTATATAATAATGAGTTGTCTTCTATTATGATCTATGTATTTGATGAATGTGATGCTTCTTGTCCGTATTCTTTTATCGACTCTTCACTCCATAAACCTGAGGCCATGTTTATTAAGCTCAGTTCGCTTGAGGACAAGCGAAGTCTAAGCTTGGGGGGAGTTGATACGTCCATTTTGCATCACTATTCTATGTCATAATTCACCATTATTCATTGATATATTTCGTATTGAGAGGTGATACTTATGTTATTTCATCCGTTTTTGCATGGTTGATGACTTTTGGAGCATGGACCGCTGCAGTCAGGATTCTGATGGAAAAGGTGCTGTTTGGAGGAAAAAATCGCGAAGATCAGAAAATCCGGGAAAATATACAGAAAATCCTATTTTTCCAGAAGACTAAGGATGCCAGAAGATGGAGTGGAGATGGGCCACAGGGGGACCACACCACCCCATGGCGCGGGTAGCCCTAGGCCGCTCCTAGAGGTGGTGTGGCCACCCTGGCCCACTCCAGCCTCTTCCCTCTGGCGTATATCATCCTCCCGAAACCCTAAGACTCGGAGAGCGACCACTAAAAGATTCTGCCGCCTCTGCGGGGCGGAAAACACCGAGAGAGAAAGATCTCTCCAACAGACATATTTCTGTCGGGGGAATTCCTTCCCGGAGAGGGGAGATCATCGCCATCAACACCACCATCAAGCTGTACTTCATCGAGATCATCATCATCATCACCACCACCATCATCACCATCAGCACCCTCATCACCATATCCATATTTCTGTAACAATTGAGTTGAATCTTGCATAGTTCATAGGGGAAACTTTCCCGGTGTTGATTACTCTTTGTAGTTGATGCTATTGAGTGAACCATTGAATTATTGTTTATGTTCAGATTGTTATACATCATTATCCCATCTCTGATCATGATCCATATGATGTCTTGTGAGTAGTTTGTTTTGTTCTTGAGGACATGGGAGAAGTCTTGTTGGTAGTAGTGGAGTTGCATTTAGAAAGATTCAATAGATTGTTATTTAGGTTGTGGTGTACTTCTTCTAGTGGTGTCATGTGAACGTCGACTACATGACACTTCACCTATATGGGCCTAGGGGAATGCATTGTGTATTTGGCTACTAATCGTGGAGGTTGCCGGAGTGACGGAAACCTGAACCCCCGTTAGAAAACCATTGCACAAGGGACGTAAGGGTCTTAGAGTTTAAAGTTGTGGTTAGGTTTCTACCTTAATTACTTTCTTGTACTTACGGATGTTTGCAAGGGGTATAATCACAAGTATGTATTAGTCTTGGATGGGGCGGTACATTAGCACAGGTTCACCCACACAACACTTAGCAAGCTAGAGAAGATTAATCAACTATATGAAGCGAAAGCACTTGACAGTCTTCCCATGTGTCCTCAAGAACGTTTGGCCACCTTAAGTAATACAACCGGCTTGTCCTTTGCTGCATAAAGGATTGGGCTACTTGCTGCATTTATTCCTACTGTCTTTTATTTTACTCGTACTTTGTTTACTTGCTTTATCGAAAATCCCTAAAAATCCGTTTGCTAAGTATTTGCAGAGAATTCCTGATCCATACCACTAGCCATCACCTTCTGCTCCTCGTTGGGTTCGACACTCTTACTTATCGAAAATACTGCAATACACCCCCTATACTTGTGGGTCATCACTGCTTGATGTATAAACGCTATCCTGTCGGCCTAACAATCTGGAGCTATAGTGAGTTCTTCTTAAACTAGTGCTTCAACCCTACTCGAAATAGTAGTGGAGAGAGATTCACGGTGCTTACCTCACCCATGGTGATGTGCGACCGGGGAGAAGGAGGGAGATGCACCTCGATGCCGCTGACCATCGCTCACCACCTGGAGTAGGAGGAACCGCTAGGTATGGTAGATATGCACCACCGCCGCCTCCATCGGTTATGGTGTGGAATCAAGAGGAGGGGGATTTTGGGGAGGTCCGATGCGTAGGGTGAGCCATCCCAGCAGGTGAGGGTACTCTTGGCACGAAGCAGGACCAGGAAACTTCCATTTCCCGCCTACGCCCGCGCGGATGGCGCACGCACGCCACCGCCCCTTTGTTGTAGCTCTAGGGCATGGCTCCACGGAAACGCTCGATTCGAGCGTTCTAGTTGGGCCTAGACCTAGAGTGCTTTACAGAGCACGATGGCGACAATGCAGAGGTCATGCATGAAACCAAACGGGTCGATTTTGTCACGCACTAGATTGTTTGGAGGGAATGAAGTCTAGCAAATGTGCCCTTAGTGAAGCCCCATCTTGACCGCGTAACCATGTGTAGTCTAACACAGTCCAATGTCACCGCAACCAGCACAAGCTTGTATAGTGCTAATCGTAGTCACAAAATTATGAATTGGCCCCAACTAATGATACAAACATTTAAACACCAACAATGCCTCCTCAAACAAATCATGATGTACTCCTCGAAACAGGCTTTCGCCTCGCTATATTAATACAAGAACCATCCGACAACAAGCTTGTTAGGGCCGCAACACACTCAAGCCCAAAAGAAGAAAAGAGAAATGAAAGAGAAACAAATGTCGGCAATAGTAGATCGATGAAAGCAAGGATGACTCACATCCGCTGCATCCTCCGGAGCATTCCAACCACGAACCTAGCACTTCGAAACATCGTGTATCAAGCAACACCTTCAAGAAGTACTACGACGATGATGCCGCTGCTTCCCAGACTAGTACTAGGATTTCCCCAATACGCATAGGGGTGTAGGGAAGGAGTACTCTAGACATGCTTCAGGAAGAAATGGTGGCACCCACAGGCGTCACCGCATTGGTGTCGAGCCAGCTGACAGGGATTTCTCCCGGCCTCCATAAAACATAACTCTCGACATTCTGAAGCACTCCACCGAGCTTGCCGCTCACCAGAACGCGCCACCACGCTCTTCAGATCACCCTCGTCAACTCACTTTAGCAAAGAAAATGATGCTGACAGGACCATGAGGATACAATAGGCAAAGGGCAGCAGAATAGCAGTTGGGCGGGAGGGACAGACCTCTACCGCCGACGGCAGTAGCCGACCAGATGTAGCAGTAGAGGCAAACCAAGCTCACCGAGGGGCAGTAGAATAGCAGCCATCGCAGGAGGGACCAACCTCCATTGCCGACCGCATGGCTCGACTAGGCCAACAAAGGTCCCGTGAAGCCCCACTACCACATTGCAGCAGGCGCGCCGCCATCACCGCTACCCCTGGTATCTGGCACGGCCGAGCCCTGAAAGATCACACCAAGTCTCATCGCCGCACTGTAATAGGTGCAGCATCATTACCACCACCTTGACCTACTCCGAACCTCGAGTCCACCGTAGAAGCTGTAGAGCTTGAGCTAGCCCGCCCAACCCCCAGACAGGGCCGCCCCTAGGCCTATAGTGTGTCGTGGGCTGCAGGGAACCTCTGCCCCATCAACAAGGGGCTATGCCACCACCACCCCACCACCTAGACACACCGGGCCACCATCAGACGTCGCCTACAGAGCCGAAACACCTAGCGGAGGGAGTGGAGCATCGTCGCTGCCAGCACCACGCGGGCAACACTCGGTGGCCCTGCTCTGGCATCGATGGAAGGGAGGAAGGGGAGGGAGGATCTATAGGGAGGAGGGGCAGAAGAGGAGGCCCCGGCCGCCGTGCTCAAGGAGGTGGCGCGGGGGGGGGGGAGGAGCAGGAGGAAGCTTGCCCACTTCCCTGCTCAATCATTGTCTACTAACCAGGAGATCATTGCATTCCAAGTAATTATGCCTGGATCCCTCATTTCACTAAACAAGGTCCACACCATAATGGGGCGGGCACATTTGTAATAATGGCATATGAATCAAGAAACATAGCTCGAATGAAAGGATTGGAATCCAACCAACACCTCACATCCCAACCATGGAGGCACTCAGGGCATGTTTGGTTACCTACATACACCCTGGATAGGCCCGCTGGCAATGGAAACAGGATGATTGGTTGCCTGCAGCACCCCCATGTTGTGGCCCGCGCGCGTCTTGAAACAGGCCAGAGCGAGGCCCAGTGGTAACGCTCAATTCTGCCATTTTTCTAGGGTCTGGCTCGGGCTAGCGAAAATGAGCCGATGCGGTGCACTGGTGGGAGACAAGGAGGGAGACACCGTGTCGCTTCCAGGCCAACCGCCATAAATCCCCTCACCGCCCACTCTTCTCGCTCACTCTCTGCTCTGCTATGCGGTCATTGTCTCCCCCACTCGACAGTGTCGTTCCCGATGATGAATCGGTCACACACCATCATCGTCGGCGGTGAAGGGCTTAGAGGGAGACTCTGGCCTCAATTCTGTCACTCACCATCAGCGGCGACGGTCTTAGTACGAGAAACATCAGGGAATCCGAACCATGGTGGTAAGCTTTGACCCCTTTTCCCTGAGCCATCTAGACAATACATCTTCACGTAGAAGGTCATGGTTAGGGTTCTATATGCCATGCATTGTAGATTTTCATGGATATCCCTCAAGGGAATATGCCTAAGAGGCAATAATAAAGTGGTTATTATCTTATTCAATTCCTTGTTTATGCTAAATGTTTATTTTGCATGCTATAATTGTATTAATCAGAAAGGTTAATACATGTGTGTTTAATAAACAAATAAAGAGTTCCTAGTTATGCCTCTCATATGAACTAGCTCGTTGATTAAAAAGATGATCAAGGTTTCCTGATCATGGACATTGGATGTTGTTAATAACGAGGTCACAACATTGGTGGAATTATGTGATGAATATTCATCCGAAGTATAGCAATATGATCAAAGTAATTGTGTATGCATTGCTATAACATCATAAGAAGTAACTTTTAACCTTAGACCATGAGGTCATGTTAATTTTTAACATCGGAAGAGTACTTTGATAACATCAAAAGGCACACCGTAATAGGGTGACTATAAAGGTGGGTTTTGGTACTGTGAAAGTGTTATGCTGAGGCTCATGGATCAAGAGTGGAATTTTCCATCCTGATGACGGAGAGACATACTTTGGACCCTCTCGGTGATATCACATTGATGTAGCTTGCAAGCAAGTGATAAGATCACTAGAATGTTATATCACGGGAATGATAATAGAGTACTTGTCGGTAACGAGAACAAACTAGGTATGGGGATACTGATGATCGAATCTCAGACATGTAATATATCACGAGACAAAGGGATTTAGTTACAAACATTAAAGGTTCACACGATCATTGGAGTCGTTGTTGAATGTGTGGGAGTCAGTACGGATCTTTAGGCCCCGCTACTGATTATTGATCGGCGAGGGGTTTCGATCATGTCTGCATTATTCGCATACCGTAGGGTGGAACACTTAAGGTATATCGACACCATTTGGAGCGAATATGTTTTATACAAAGATTATGAAAGCGCTGGAACCATTTCGATGGACACCGGAATTTTTTCGGGTGAAATTGCTAAACTGGTTCTGCATGTGATATTGAAATGTTGTAGGGGGTTTTATGTGAATGTTTGTTAATAAAAGTAGTTAACAAAATTCTGAATAAAATAAATAAATATGGTTTTAATTTAATGATAACTTGCATTAAATTTGGTGGGAAATTAATGAAGGAAATATGCCCTGAGAGGCAATAATAAAGTTGTTATTATGTATTCCTTATATATGATAGATGTTTATTTTGCATGCTAGAATTTTATTGAACGGAAACATCAATACATGTGTGTTTAATAAACAAAAAGGGTTCCTAGTTATGCCTCTCTTATAGACTAGCTTGTTGATTAACAAGATGATCAAGGTTTCCTGATCATGGACATTGGATGTTGTTAATAACAAGGTCACAACATTTGTGAAATGATGTGATGAACATTCATCCGAAGTATAGCATTACAATCAAGTCATTATATTTACATTGCTATAACATCATACGAAGTAATCTTTATCCTTAGACCATGAGATCATGTTAATTGCTAACACCGTAAGAGTATCTTGATAACATCAAACGTCACACCGTAATAGGGTGACTATAAAGATGGGTTCAGTAGTATGAAGGTTTTATGTTGGGGCTCATGGATCAAGAGTGGAATTTATCAATCCCGATGATGGATAGATATACGCTGGGCCCTCTCGGTGATATCACATTAAGATAGCTTGCAAGCAAGTGATGTGATCACTAGAATGTTATATCACGGGAACAAGAAAAGAGTGCATGTTGGTAACGAGATCAAACTAGGTATTTGGATACCGATGATCGAATCTCGGACATGTATTATATCATGAGACAAAGGGATTAAATTACAAGCGTTAAAGGTTCTCACGATCACAGAAGTCATCGTTGAATATGCAGGAGTTAGTATGGATCTCCAGGTCCCGCTTCTGATTATTGATCTGAGAGGAGTCTCAATCATGTCTGTATTATTTGTGAACCGTAGAGTGACACACTTAAGAGTTACCGGACACCATTTTGGAGCACATATGTTTCAGACGAAAGAATTGCAAAGCGCAGGAATTGTTTCGATAGAAACCAAAAATTGTTTCGAGTGAAATTGCAGAAAGTGGTTCTACATGTGATATTGAAATATTGCAAGGGGTTATATGTGAATGTTTGTTAATTAAAGTAATTAACAAAATTCTGAATAAATTTAATAAAAGAGTTTTATTAAATGAGAGAGCATTAAACTTAGAGAATTTTAATGCATTTAAAGTGGGGACTTTAAAAAGGAATGTGAAGAGGCATTTTAATGTGGAGGGGTTACCACCACATGAATGGGGGAGGTGAGGGGTCACCCCCATGCGCCGGCCATGGAGGGGGTACCCCCCTCCTCCTATAAAAGGCCACCCTCTCCCTCCTTCTTCCACACACCTCCTTGTGAAGGATCTCTCTCCCCCTCTAGAATTATTCCCCCATGGTCTCGGATTAGCAGATACATGTTCCCGGTGGCATTTCGTCTGGAAGGAGTTGCTGCTTCCGCTGGATCGCTGGAGCGAGGAGGTGGAGGTTGTCCGGTGGCTTGAACGTGTGTGCGAGTACGGATGCGCTGCTGAGTTGCGGCGCTCGGACTTCCACTCGATCTTGAGATCGGCAAGTGTACGACTACATCAACCACGAGTTTCTACTCGTTAACAAAACTCGTTGTCTTCGAGGGTAAGTTCTCTATGGATGTATGTCCACCCGTTGCTCTGTACCTAGTAGATAGATCTTGGCGTGTAGTTCTCATTGTAGGAAAATTATTGTTTTCTATGCTGCGGACCCAACAATTAATGCAAAGTGAGTGGAGTTGGTTTTAATGGGAGTGGGCTTAGTGGAACCTCCACTCACCATTATGGAGGGAGAGGTGGGGCACCACCATGCCCATGCGCATGGAGCCTTGGGGGCTGCCCCTCCTCCTATAAAAGGAGCTCCCCTCCTCCACTCTCACACCTCCTTGTGAAGGATCTCTCTCCCCCTCTAGTTTATACCCCATGGTCTCGGATTAGCAAGATACATGTTCCGGATTGCTTTGTCTCAAAGGAGTTTTTCCTTCCACTTCATCACTGGAGCGAGGAAGCGGAGGTTGTTGGGGTACCGGACATGTGTGCAATCACGGATGCACAGCTGCTTTGCGGGGCTAGACTTACTGGTGTTGGACCTGCTGGACTTGCTGGACTTCATCACGATCTTGAGATCAGCAAGTGAACGGCTACATCATCCACGAAATCATATTTGTTAACAAAGTTTTTTGGTATTAAAGGTTAAGATCTCTATGGATGTATATCCACCTATTGATTGTATCCAGGTAGATAGATCTTGGTGCTTAGTTGTTCACATCATAGGAATGTTTTTGTTTTCTATGTTGTGGTATCAGAGCCAAATCTATGCGTAGATGCTTTGCATGGGTAGGACACATATGAGTATGTGGGTGTTGGTGATCATATTATTGCATCTTCTATGTATTTTGGATATTGGTGGCATAGTGGGATGAAGCGGCATGGACTAACTTTACATATCCTCGCACATGAGACCTGTTCCATGCTTGAAATTCAACTAGTTTTGCATAAGTGGCTAGCGGGTGTCTGTCTCTTCTACTATAGTCAATATCTGATTTACAACGAGTTGCTAATAATTTGATTATTAACATCGTTGTGGTACCATGTTTGTAGGTATGAATGGTTCTATCTCTAAAATCCCCAAGGCACGTAAAAACATGCAAAAGATAAATTAGAAGTGTCTAGTTTGTGTTTTTGCTGGGCAAGTGGTATGATATGGTAATGTTATCATTTGTAGTATGGTTTGATACTCTTGGAAATTATAACATTCCAAAGTGTAAGTTCTATAGACCTTGGCCTTACACATATAGGAATGATGAATATCATACAACGATGCACAAGAAGTGATCAAGTGCAAGAACCATATCATATCACTTTTTGCATATGATGTTTTTTGCATTTTTATATTGCTTGTATGGCGCTTTACTAGCATTATAAGATGATCCCTCATTTAAAATATCAAGATACAAACGTGTTCTTCCTTAGTATGCACCATTAAGAAAGTTCTTAGTTTCAAGACACCATGTGATGATCGGGTGTGATAGACTCTACATTCGCATAAAATGGTTGTAAGACAGTTTTACACATGCGAGTACTAAGGTTCTTACTTGGCGAGCCTAGCATGTAAATGCATGGCCTCGGAACACGAACCGAAAGGTAAAGCATGCGCCATATGGTTGATATGATGACCATCTAGATGCTCACCTTTGAAGCTACACCAACTCACGTGATGATCGGTCTTGGTGTAGTGGATCTGGTTCATGTAATCACCAAAAATACACGAGGGATGTTGTTTTCGAGTGGGAGTTCATGTAGTAATATGATTAAAGTTGAACTCAATTTATCATAACTTAAATCAAAGTGAAATTTCATAGTTTTTTATAGTCATTGGCATCCGTTTACTACCTTATGCTTAGTTATAATTGAGATAATAGAAATATAAAATTTGGGATATTTACTTTACGAACTAATATCGTATTGTTTTTGAGTGTCAATTTAAAGTTTAAAAGTCATATTCCAAACTTTTATCAAACCCATTTACTCCATGAAGTTTAATAAGTAGTATTAAATCAAGAGTAACAATTCAAGTGTTAGTATCTAAGTATCATGCTTGCCTCCATGATTCTTGATATTCAAAAGTTGTTTTAATATCGAGGTTATCTAGGAGTTGAAAGAATTGTTTCAGGAACCATCATGTGTGGAATATATTATGATATCTAAAACAATGTTTATGGTTGCAATATGATAGAGTATAAATTGGGAAAATATATGTTCTCATATTGTATGAGAATTTGCAAAGGTTGGAGACACTAGACGTCCTAATCTCCCAAAAAGGTTTTGAGAACTAACATTATACTTGCGATTCACCCTTATAGGCTATAGTAACTTAATCATGAAAGTTGTCATGATAAGGATGAATATAAGATGTAGGTACTACACTAAAATATTACTAAAGAATGGATTTTGAAAGAACGCCAAACATTTGATGATGGTGATCCACTTCAAAGTGCAAGTCCAAAGGTATTAGTATTTGACTATAAACGCTTTGGACTACGTGTCATGTGTATGGCGCCACTTTTGATATTGATAGATTCTTTTAAAGGAAAAGGAAATGCTGAAAGAGAGTTTATAAAATATTTGGCAGGAAAGAGAAAGATTGGAAATGTCTAGCTTAGGTATATAGATGATATACATGTTATGGTTGTATTCTTTGCTTGTTAAACAATGTGGTTCTTCAGTATTGGATACCGAATTGGTTAGTGTGAAGTGTCATACAAGAACAACACAATTCATGAACTACAATGTCCTAGGTGACTAGCAAGACAATACGTGATGATGTTGATCGAAAACAAATAAAGTGTTATTGTGTTTGTCGTTGAGATCAAAGCTCGCCTTCAAGATTTGTTTTAATAGATTTTATTTTGTTCTGGTATTATGAGAACAATGGTTATTCAAGTAATTACCGTATTCCATAGAAGATGGATGAACTTTTACAAGTCTAGCTGGATAAATCACATCCATAAAAACAAATGCTAAAATGTCACAAGAGAAATGATTGGAAGATCACTTACAAAGTGACATCGCCATTTAAATTATATTGGAAAGAAAACATGGAGAAACTCCATGTCGATGGATTTTTGGAGTCTTTGATTTTGATCCATTGACGCTTGTGAGACTTTCCTCGATATAATTGAAACTCCGTTCATAGGCCAAATAGGAACGGATGACTAACTTATTGTAAATTGTGCATGTTGATGCATATAGTCCATTATGTGTAGCCATGTGCGGTGGACATTCAACTTCATATGCTTTTTCCAAAAATTTGAGTGAATATATGTGTATATTTACTTAGTAAGGAAGAAGTATGAAACATTTGAAAATGTTCAAAGGTTTTATAGATGAAGTGGAAAATCATAGTAATGAGAAAATAAAGAATATATGATTGGATTATGAAGGAAGATATTTGAGTTACATGTTTATCAAAACACCTAAGATTTCTGGAATTGTTTAATGTATTTGTGTTTCTTGATAAACCATATGAGTATGGAATGTTTGAGAGATGAAGCCAAACCTTGTTTGACATGGTAAGATCGAAGGTGTCATTTATAAAACTACCATTACGTTTTAAGGATTAAAGCTTTAGAGACTACCACTTTTACACTGAAAAGAGCGCCATCATGATTCGTTGAAATGACACCATATGAGTTATGGCTTGGGATAAATCCGAGTTCTCTTTTTTTAAATTTTGGTATACAAGGCATAAGTAAAATATTTACAACCAAAGTAGGATAAATACGCATTTGTAGGTTATCCCAAAGAATTTGTTGGGTATTCCTCTGTAACATCGAGGACAAATGAGTTTGTTGCTTGGAACATGAAGTTTCTTGAGAAGGATTTTTTCACAAAAGTTAAGTGGGAGGATTAGGTTGATGAACGTAAGCAATAGGTGCTAACTAGCGCAACACCGGAAAGTGTCCCAGAGGCAGGAAGAACACTCATGGTTCCCTTGGTTACAAAGGTTGTGATCTCGGAGATTTGAGTTCCTATTGGACCGTGTAGGTCACGTAACAATCAAATAGTGGGATTTGATAAACAAGTCGTTACTGTTTTGACAATGATGAACCAAGTACATGCAAAGAAGCGATGATGGGTGATACATTGCAAATATATCTATAATTTTTGATGTTCCATGCTTGGTTTTATCCAATTTCTTGTGTTTTGTCCACACTTTGGAGTACTTTTCATATGATTTCTTGGACTAACCTATTAATAAGAGCCATAGTGCCAGCTGCCTGTTTTCTGCTATTTTTGGTTCCAGGAAAGTTATAAAATGAATATTCTCGGAATTGGACGGGACAAAAGCCAAAGTGCCTATTTTTCCGGAAGTCATCAGATGCCAGAATACGAGATGGAGAAGGGCTGGGGGGCGGCCACACCACCTGGCCGCGCGGCCAGGCCTGACCCACGCCAGGGGGTGGTCTGGTCGACCCCAGTACCCCCTCGGCCTCTCCTTCCGCCTATATATTTCCCTCGGGACGAAAACTCTAAGGACCCGATCAAAAATCCACGAAAGAGTCTGTAGCCGCCATCATCTCCATCCCTAGATCGGGAGGGCTCTGAAGCTCTTCCTGGCACCCTACCGGAGAGGGGAATTCACCCTGGAGGCCTTCTTCATCATCATGCAAGCCTCCGATGTGATGCGTGAGTAGTTCATCCTTGGACTACGGATCCATGTAGTAGCTAGATGGCTGGTTCTCCTCCTTTGTGCTTTCATGTCTAGATCTTGTGAGCTCCGTTCATGATCAAGACCATCTATTTGTAATTCTGCATGTTGTGTTTGCGGGGATCCGATGGATATTGAGATGCTATTTCAGATTGATTATTGATTCTATCATGTCTTTGTTATTTGTGATCTTGCATGCTTTCCGTTGTTAGTAGCTATCTTGGCCAAGTAGATGCTAGCAACTCCAAGAGTTAGTATTTATGCTCGATAGTGGGTTCATGCCTCTGGTAATCTAGGGAAGTGGCAGAAATATCTAAGGTACTAGATGTGCTATTGCTACTAGGGAGAAAACAACAATCCTTTGTTCATAGAACAATCGTATTGTTTACTTTACACGAAGTTCGTAAAGCAATAATCTGTTGCTTGCAACTTAATACTGGAGGGGGTTCGGATGATAACCTGAAGGTGTATTATTAGTCATAGATGTAGTTGGATGGCGGTCTATGTATAATGTTGTAATGCCCAATCAAGTCTGAAAGGAGTCAAGATGATTAGTATATGCATGTATTGCTTTCTCGATGTTTTTCAGTTGCCCCGCTGTAATTTGTTCACCCGGGATGTTATCTATCTAAGGAGAGCCACCTCTAGTGAACTATGGATCCCAGTCCTGGTCTTTTACATACAATCTACAAACTGTTAGTGCTTTGTGTTTACTTTCTGCAAACTATTACTTCCTTCCATTCGATACGTTTAATCCTTTGTTTTCCGCAAAAACACGGTGAGATTGACAACCTCATCGCAAGTTGGGGACAAAGTTCGGTGGTTGTGTTGTGCAGGTCTCCACGTTGCTACTAGCACCGGTAGTGCGCCCTGCCAAGGCTCAGCTAGCAACACCTTTGGGGTGTTTCCTTGCTCCTACTGGTTCGATTAAACCTTGGTTTCATAACTGTGGGAAACTTGCTGATGTGCTCATCATACCTTCCTCTTGGGGTTCCCAATGAGCTCTACATCAACATCGCACCAGCATTTTCTTGGCGCTGACACTGAGCCATCAAGCATTTTTCTGGCGCTGTTGCCAGGGATTCAAGGACATCTTCACAAGGGGAGTCCCTAATAACCAATCTCTTTACTTTTTTATTTTTGTTTTGCTTAGTTTCTTTTTATTTTGTTTGCTTGTTTCTTTATAAAAAACACAAAAAATTAGTTTTACAAGTTTTCTTTCTTATTTCAAAAACACAAAAAAATTAAGTATCCTTTAGTTGTCACCTCTTCCTTAGCTCACCATGTTGATCCCTAAATTCACCTTGAAGGACCTTTCAATTGGTAGTGGTTCTATAATTGGGAAAGATAATATTGAAGAATTATTTAATCATGTTAGTAAACATGAGGATACTGAGGATAAATCCCTTGTAGAACTTGCTCCAAACTATGAGATTGCTGCAGCTTCTTTAATTCATATGTTAGAAGCTAGGTTTGTTAACCTCAACCCCGTAATGCAAATAATGTTTCTTAAGCTTAAAGAAATTGAGGACCCTAAAAAGAGGGATTTTATTCTAGAAACTTTGTTTAAAGAATTCTATGATGTTGCCAAGGAAGCTAGGAAAGTCTTTGAACGTTTCAATATGCTAGGCTCATGTGTAGATGTTGTTGGTACACGAGAAAAGATGAACAAAACTGAACCTAATGGGGAGGAACCTAAGATACCAATACCCTTTAAACTAGTAGCAATACATGATGCCATAGAAAAGAATCTTGATTGGATTGTTCCTGTAAACCCTTTTGATGAGAATAATGAACCTAAGAGCATTGAGAGAGGACCCTCTAGAACTTATTTGGATGATATACCTTGCCTTGTTGAAGATATTTCTGGATTGATCTTAATGCTTCTTCATTTGAGAACACTTGATTGTTTTTCTTGCTTATGCCTAACTTAAAGGCGTTAAACAAAAGTACTTATTGGGAGATAACCCAAAAGTTTTAGATGAGTCTTGGAAGTTATTACCTCTGAAATAACCGTTCCTTATCCTTTTTATTTGCTTTTTGTGCCAAGAGTAACCTCTAATGAGAGAGAAGTAATGATTGGGAAAGTTGCTGTCCCAAAACAGATTTCTGTGCTTCACCGTAAACATTCGTGTAAAATCTCTGAACGTATTTTTGAGGTGTAAATTTTTGTGCTTCTGCCCCAGGTTGTTTTCTAACTTTCGTTAGTTCAACACTTTTTTATTTGAGCAACAGAAGGTCTTCGAAAAAATTCGTCTTTACCTGCTGGTCTATTTTGACAGATTTCTGCCATTTTCTGCATTTGCTTCTTGTTGGTTCCTTTTTGAGTACTTTTGGGGAATTGAGATTTTTGAGGGAAGTGCTACAGTAGCTAGTGTTGTAATGGAAGTTTATTTCGTGCTAGAACTGAACCTTAAGACTTATTTATCTTGAGTGCACTAATGTTGCTAATAAAGATTGTGTGAAGTTTTGTATGAAGGAAAAAATTTCAGGTGTATAGAAGGAATGAGTAATGAGATTAAGGATGGACTAAAGCTCAAGCTTGGGGATGCCATGCGTGTCACCCCAAGAAATATCCAAGAAGTACAAGCGTCAAAGCTTGGGGATGCCCAAGGTATCCCCTTCTTCATCAATAAAAACCCCAGGTTTCTTCCAAACGCTTCATTTTTATTGTTTCATGCACAGTTGTGTTGTTCTTGGAGCGTCTTCTTTTTCGTTTTCGTTTTGGTTTTTTTTTGCTTTTGTTTGCTTAGTTTGCTGAATAAATTGGTTGGACCCCCTCTTTCATACATTGGTTTGCAAATAGTTTGGTTTGGTTTGGAAGAGATTAGGAAAGTTCATACTTATGTGGTAGAAAGAGCTCGTTTTTTACTGTGGCCTATGCTTTGTCATGCCATGCTTGATATTGTTTTGGCTTTATGATTAGTATTCTTTGTTGTAGCATGACTTGTTATAAACAATTGATATTGCTTAATGTGCCTTGGATGAATCATGCGTTGTTTTAGCATATTAAAGCATAGTATAGTGGTATTCTCCTTTGATGCTTTATTTGGGTTGACTTGGCGCATGCTCACACCATGTTATGACTATCTCAAGTCACCATAGCCTTTATTATCCTTTAGTTTTCAACTTGTAGTATCACTTTATGATTTGATCAATGATGTTTTGTCGCTCTGCATGATTATGGCCATTATTGCTCTCTTAGTTTGTTGCTCCCAGTCTTTTGCTAGCCTCGACAAGCAAGTATGAGTTCCACTCATGCATCCCACCCCCTAAACCAAGTTACTCCAAAGAGTCCACCATACCTATCTACTAGCTTATGCTATTCCAAGTATATTCATGCTTTTGTTTACCTTCCAAATTAAACTTGTTATGAGAAAACTAGTGATTAAAGCTCTCACGAACTTGATGGCACACTTTACTTTTCTTGCCCTTAATAAACTTGAACCATTGTGTCGTCTATGTTGTATATGCTTGCACTTATTTGTTGGGAATTAGCAGAACCATGCTTTCATGTTGAACGCTTTCAACATTGCACTTGGTACTTGTACCTAGTTGATATCATGCTCTTTTGTATATGGATGTCATCGGTGTGAAATGAAAGGGGAGCTTGTAAGTCCATGGAGTTATGTATATGTGTTAGAGAAACGCCTGGGCCGCTGGTCTAATCCATGCTGACATGGTGGAAACTTGCAGCGTAACCATAATGAGCTGTCTATGAAGCATTCTTCTTATAAAAAAGAGTCCTATATTGAGAAAAAAGAGAAAAAAAACAGATTAGGAAAAGAGGAAAGAGAGAAAAAAGCACCATATTCCCATGGTAAATAAGAAGATTGCTGAGATGCTCGTTGTCTGCTTGCCTTGTCATTTTGATATGTGGATTCTTCCGTATCATTAGGCAAGGGGTACCCCGTTGGCGGTTCTCTATGATACACATGTACTTACAATGACAAGAACTTACCGGTGACTAAACTTGAGTAGCATGAGGAGCGGCCCTCGTATACAAGGGACATGAGATTTCTAAGTTATACTTCGTCAAGCATGTACACCATAGTTTGTTCACTTTAACCTTAATCACTTCAAGATGCTTATGATAGGGGCAATGAGAGCTGAAAGCTATAAGTACCATAATTTTTGGAAGCTCTTTATGAGACTTGAATCCCTACTTCCTTCTATGAAGGCCTTTCTTCCACCAATATATTGAGTCTCCACCTTCTATCTTTATGCACCTACTTTGAGAGCATAGTGGCCATTCTTAGTTCTATGTGCATTGTCCCAAGACTAGTTGATTGATGCATACTTGATATTGCTTGTTTTAAACTATTTGTATCTAGTCACTCTTATGAACTTTGAAGGTGTCCTATGCATTTATATTTGCTACTCTATTGAGGGACAAGATGAATACTATTATGCTATGTTTTCTTTATCTGAAACAAACAAACGTCTTGCAAAGCATTGTTATTCATGAATCTTTTGTTTGTGCCTTTTCATATTGCATCATAGTTTCTTTGTCTTATTGCTAGAACTTTGTCTTTCATGTTATGATTGAAGTACTATGGTCCCAGCTTTGAATGTTTTACAAATACTTTGATCAAGTCATTGATGGTGCATGTCACCTCAAAAATTATTCTTTCTTTTTATCACTTACCTACTCGAGGACGAGCAGGAGTTAAGCTTGGGGATGTTTATACATTGCAAATGTATCTATAATTTTTGATGTTCCATGCTTCGTTTTATCCACTTTCTTGTGTTTTGTCCACACTTTGGAGTACTTTTCATATGATTTCTTGGACAAACCTATTAACAAGAGCCACAATGCCAGCTGCCTGTTTTCTGCTATTTTTGGTTCCAGGAAAGTCAGAAAATGAATATTCTCGGAATTGGACGCGACAAAAGCCAAAGTGCCTATTTTTCCCGAAGTCATCAGATGCCATAATACGAGACGGAGAAGGGCTGGGGGCCGGCCACACCACCGGGCCGTGCGGCCAGGCCTGGCCCGCGCCAGGGGGTGGTCTGGCCGACCCCAGCACCCCCTCGGCCTCTCCTTCCGCCTATATATTTCCCTCGGGACGAAAACTCTAAGGGCCCAATCAAAAATCCACGAAAGAGTCTGTAGCCGCCATCATCTCCATCCCTAGATCGGGAGGGATCTGAAGCTCTTCCTGGCACCCTACCGGAGAGGGGAATTCACCCTGGAGGCCTTCTTCATCATCATGCAAGCCTCCGGTGTGATGCGTGAGTAGTTCATCCTTGGACTACGGATCCATGTAGTAGCTAGATGGCTGGTTCTCCTCCTTTGTGCTTTCATGTCTAGATCTTGTGAGCTCCGTTCATGATCAAGATCATCTATTTGTAATTCTGCATGTTGTGTTTGCGGGGATCCGATGGATATTGAGATGCTATTTCAGATTGATTATTGATTCTATCATGTCTTTGTTATTTGTGATCTTGCATGCTTTCCTTTGTTAGTAGCTATCTTGGCGAAGTAGATGCTAGCAACTCCAAGAGTTAGTATTTATGCTCGATAGTGGGTTCATGCCTTTGGTAATCTGGGGAAGTGACAGAAATCTCGAAGGTACTAGATGTGCTGTTGCTACTAGGGAGAAAACAATAATCCTTTGTTCATAGAACAATCGTATTGTTTACTTTACACATAGTTCGTAAAGCAATAATCTGTTGCTTGCAACTTACTACTGGAGGGGGTTCGGATGATAACCTGAAGGTGGATTATTAGTCATAGATGCAGTTGGATGACAGTCTATGTATAATGTTGTAATTCCCAATCAAGTCTGAAAGGAGTCAAGATGATTAGTATATGCATGTATTGCTTTCTCGATGTTTGTCAATTGCTCTGCTGTAATTTGTTCACCCAGCATGTTATCTATCTAAGGAGAGCCACCTCTAGTGACCTATGGATCCCAGTCCTTGTCTTTTACATACAATATACAAACTGTTACTGCTTTGTGTTTACTTTCTGCAAACTATTGCTTCCTTCCATTTGATATGTTTAATCCTTTGTTTTCCGCAAAACACGGTGAGATTGACAACCTCATCGCAAGTTGGGGACAAAGTTCTGTGGTTGTGTTGTGCAGGTCTCCACGTTGCTACTAGCACCAATAGTGCGCCCTGCCAAGGCTCAGCAAGCAACACCTTTGGGGTGTTTCCTTGCTCCTACTAGTTCGATTAAACCTTGGTTTCATAACTGAGGGAAACTTGCTGCTGTGCTCATGATACCTTCCTCTTGGGGTTCCCAACGAGCTCTACATCAACATAACACTAGCATTTTCCTGGCGCTGACACTAAGCCATCAATGGGACCTAACTCCATCATATGACTAAAAGTCGTAAAATCCATGATAGTTTACGTACACGAGAAATCAAGTTTTGAACTATTGGAAGACCCTCCAGGAAGGCATGAAGCATATCGGTCGTATTTGGATCTATAAAGAAATAGACATGGATGTTTGACATATGGGAAATAGTCGACATGTCGGAAAAAGAGTTTATGCAATGTTCAAGGAGTTGACTACGACAATATTTGATCTTTCATAGCGATATTTATTCTGGACGAATTAATGTAGCAACCACTACATATACTTTGGTATATGGTAGTTAAACAAACAAAACAAAGTTATTCTAGTAGAATATTACCTAGGACGTCTACATGACATGGTCCGAAGGGTTTTTTTAATTCAAAGGATGCTCAAATGGCATGCGAATTTTGTTGGTTGAAGTAAGCATAGTGGAGTTGGAATCTTCATCGCGATGAAACTATTAAAAGAGTTTAATTTCATTAGATGCGATGAAGATGATTGCATTTGCAAGAAATTAAGTGGGAGCATCAAGACATATTTTCAATACATTATGTAGAAGACATAGTGTTGATTGTAAATGATGTATCTTTTATTGACACGGGTTAATTTTTGTATTAAAATTAGATTTTGATGAAAGACTTGGGCAAAACCGGAATATTAGGCATCAATGTCTATATGGATAGATTGAGGCGCTAATATGGTTGTTCCATACGTACATATATGAGATATTGAAAGAGTTCAATATGGAAACGACAAGAAAGGTTCTTGCTGCAAGGAAAGGGGTGAATCAAGATTCAAGTGTATCGAACCTTGGTAAGTGAAATGAGATTCAAGTGTTTCTACACTTGGTGAGTGAAATCACATGATTATTTTGATCAATAATATATATCATGATATGTACATATCTAGATATGTCCTATGCTCTAAATGTTATGATCATACACTAGAATGATTCATAAGATGATCATTGGATGATAGTAAGGATATTCTTACTGTTGGGGGGATACCCCCGGGTAGGGTCACGCCGGGGTATAAAGGCCGAGTTTGCCAAGGTTCGGCAAGGCCAAAGCGGATGCTGGCCGGGTCACCTCAAGGCAGGCCGAATCACGGGATAACCCGGACCAGGGGGTGTTCGCCTAACTAAGTCTCAACCGACTTAAGGAGTAAGTCGGAACTGCCTGTTTTACTTGTATGCAGGAACAGGTGTGGCCGGATCAACTACGATCCGGGTCACGTCTAGCTTCTAGGAGAAGGAAGGAATCTTGCTGGTCAAAAGAAGCCCCGGTACGCACTACCTGAGGGAAGCAAACAAGGGTAGGACCACCGGGGCGTGGCTGACAAGGGTGACGACGCCCGTGTCGGCTGACACGGGCGCCACAGAGGCTCACGTAGCCTCTGCATATGTGACACGGGGGAAAAGCACCTCGGTCGGCTTACTACTTTGGGAGGAGGCATATTCTTAGGAATATGCCTCCACGTATGCCCTAGGCAGAGACCTAGTTCCCTCTATATAAGGGGGGCTAGGATCTCAGTAGAAGGGGTTCCGCTATTCTGATTTGGCTAGGGTTTAAGTGTGATCTGCGTGAGAGAGTAAGAGAGCTCCTTCTTCCTCCTCTCGCCAATACAGCTCTAGGAGCACTTGTAATCTTGTAAGCAAAGCAAATACAAACTTCTGTGTGAAGAATCACTTCACTATCCCTCCCTGGATTCCCCTAGCGTGTATTAGTCCCCACCTTTAGCCTATCCATGGCATCTGCCGTGACACCCCCACGACAGTTGGCGCCCACCGTGGGGCAAGAGGCGCTAGCAGGGGTCAAGATCCGGACGGGAAACTTCATCGGCACCAGCAAACGCATCATCTCCGGGCTCGTTCAGCGCTTTGGAGCGCTGGACTTTGTCAGCGACAACGCTGGCTGCTTCGGCACGCGCCCACTTCCGTGCAATGGCCTCTTGATCGAGCTCGGCGCGCACAAGGTCTACGTTGCTATTGACGTGTCGTGTGTTCATCCGCATCACGTCGTCGAGGCGGGGGAGCCACCCCTCACTGTGGTTCGCAGGGCGCATGTTGTTCGCTCCCCGGACCACGCAGAGGTGATGATGATTGCGCCTGGTGTGGGCGCGAGCAAGGATCCGGCGCCAGATCCGGAGGTAACACCTAAAGCACCGAGGAAAGGTAGAGGTCCTCCACTAGAGAGGCCGGAGAATGTGTTGAGGGAGGCGATGGATAGCTTGGCAAACCCTATGGTAGCAGCAGTAGATCCAGCTCGGGCGCAGGCCGAGCTAGAAGAAACTAGGCAAAAAATACTAGAGGGTGCAAAAAAGATAGCCGCGGGTCAGCAGTCTTTGAATATGACGCTGCGTGAGTACGCAAAGGCGAACAGAGTTGACGCTGTAAAATTGAAGGGGAGAAATTTCATGAGCGAGATGAACAGAGAAGGTGATACTGGAATTGAGGAATCAGAAAACTGTTTGTCCATGGGATTGCCGAGGTATAGTACCCCGGCAAAGAACCTCAGAGCAGCGGATGCAGCTGCATCCGAGTTAGAGGGTCTAACGGGTGAGGCTCGGCAAAGACAACAAGATAGGGTTAACGAGCTGGTTCGGATCGTGAACAGACAAAACGAAGAACTACTCAGAGCTAACCCGGAGAGAGTTGGAGCCTCCAAGATCGTGCATTCGGTGATGGGTAACCCGGAGAAATCCGCTGGAGCCGCATTGTCTCCTCATGGTGGTCCAAGGAGAGAGGAGGTAGTAACCTCGGCCAAACGGAACAAACAGATCGTCCCGTATGACCCAACGCGGGCAGGGAAAGGAAAAGGAGCACAGAAAAATGATGATCGACGGAGTGTGAGCCGAGGTGAAGCTGGCCGAGGTAACCGCGACCAAGGCAATGCCGGTCAAGGGAACGTAGTCAACGGCAATGCCGGACAGCGAAACTCGGCAGGAGCAGGACAACCGCAGCAGCGGAATATACCAAGGAAAGAGCAAAGTGCCGGCCGAGGTATGCAACAGAGAGGTGCTCCAAGAGATCAAGACAGGTATAATGATGGAGATTCGGAAATGGCAAATGCGGGATACCCAAGACCGGACTATCATGTGATAGGGTCAAGATTGGAAAGTAGGGATTTGATGCCGGATGATGCCAGGTTGAAACTGGATCGACTGTATAGGTCGGAATAAATTGAATGTCAAGGTCCACCGGGTCCAGCGTGTTTTGGACCCTGGATCATGAAGGAGCCACCGGTACCCAACTTCCAATTACCCAGGGGCACGAAGACGTATGACGGCAGTACAAAGCCAGAGGATTGGCTGATAAATTATGCTACAGCTGTGAAAATTGCCACTGGCAACTTGAGATGGGCTGTACGATATGTACCCCAGATGTTGGAAGGGCCAGCAAGGGTATGGCTGAACAATTTGCCGCCTGGAAGCATTAACTGCTGGATAGATTTCGAGGAAATGTTCATCATCAATTTCTCGAGTACGTATCAGAGGCCAAATAGGCCACAGACCCTAGCTATGTGCAAGCAAAGACCAAATGAGACAGATCAGGAGTTTTTAACCCGGTGGTGTACAGTGAGAAACACGTGTGAGGGTGTGATAGAATCACAGGCCATAGCATGGTTTGCACAAGGATGCAGATATGCAAGCGAGCTGTGGCAGAAGTTGCAAAGGAAAATGCTGACCACATTGGCAGAGATGATCCGGATTGCTGATTCGTATGCTCTGGGTGATCCGACCCAACCTAGGCTCGTGTCAAACGAGTCAAACAATGAGTACTACCAGAGAGATGGAGCCGGGTCATCCCGGAGGAATGACTACAGAGGAAAAAGAAGAGATGATAGACCGGATCATTGATACGGTTCGCAACAAGTTGCAGCTGTGAATCAATATCAGCCCGGAGCAGGGGGCAGTCAACGCCAAAAAACTGGAGGGCAGTGGACTCCGAGAAACGACGGTAAGAAAACTTGGACGCCAGAGCAAAAGAAATAGTGGCAAGAAAAGAAGGACCGTCCGAGGTATACTTATGAGTCGATGTTGGACCAACCGTGTAAGTTTCACATGCCAAATCCGAGTAACCCAGCGGGTCATACGACGAGGCAATTTGAGTGGATGTGCAAGATTGAACAAGGTGGTTTGGGGAATGCTCAGGCACCCCGGAATGATCAGCCTCAGCAGGAGTTACCCCGGAAGCAATTGCTCTCCGGAGCGAACATGCAACAGCTAATGTTGCCTCCCCCTCCACCGAGGTATGATAACAATGAGAGAAGGGATGTGGTGCATCAAGTGGAAAATCAGCATCAGCCGGATCAGAGGTACCCCGGAAATGAGGGGAGAAATGAGTACAGAGAGCATCATCAAAGCTATTGTGTGTTCACCACTGAGGAAACAGATAAAAAGAGCTTGCAGCGACATATGGAGGTGAATGCAGTGATGCCTACAGTGACTAGGTATATGCCTTGGTCTGACCAAGAAATCACCTGGAGCATCAAGGATCATCCCAAGCTTATGCCAAGCCCTGGTTCATATGCGTTGGTGCTGGATCTAACATTCATTGGACCTAGCATTAACGTAAGGTTCTCAAAGGTACTGATCGACAATGGCAGTAGCATTAACATCATGTATGCAGACACAATGCGCAACTTGGGTATCTCAGAGAACATGCTACAGGCCACGAAGACAACTTTCCAAGGTATTGTGCCCGGCATCTCTTGTGAGCCCATAGGCAAGGTCCGGGTTGACGTATTGTTCGGCACGAGGGATAACTGCCGAACCGAAAATTTGGAGTTCGAGGTGGTGAACTTAGAAAGTGCGTACCACGCATTACTCGGAAGGCCAGCGCTGAACAAGTTCATGGCGAGCTGTCATATTAGTTACTTGAAGATGAAGTTGCCCGGACCAAACGGGGTGATTACCATTGCTGGGGATTTCCGACGTTCCATGGAGTGTGCGTCGGCCGGGTCTAACTTAGCCAAATCACTTGTGATTGCGCAGGAAAAAAGGAAAATTCAAGAGGTGGCGGCATTGGCTCCATCCGCGCAGCAGTATATGCCGGCGCTGAGTAACCCGCATGGAAGTGTCTCCTTCCAGGCCACGAAAGATACCAAGAAGGTTCCTGTTGATGACATGTTCCCAGAGCGCACCGTAACAATTGGTGTCGGGTTAACTGATAAATAGGAAAGTGAGCTCGTCAGCTTCCTCCGTGAGAATCGGGACATTTTTGCTTGGTCCACACATGACTTGCAAGGTGTTCCGAGGGAGTTGGCCGAGCACTCTTTGAATGTGAGACCCGGAGCTAAGCCAGTGAAGCAACCTCTCCGCCGCTTCGCCGAAGATAGGAGGAAAGTCATCGGGGATGAGATAGCTCGGTTGCTAGCTGCAGGATTTATCATGGAAGTTCTTTACCCGGATTGGCTGTCTAATCTGGTGCTGGTGGAGAAGAAGGATGATCCGAACATGGCAGTGGTTTGGCGAATGTGTATCGATTACACGAACCTAAACAAGGCGTGTCCAAAAGATCCATTTATGCTGCCAAGAATAGATCAGGTCATAGACTCAACTGTTGGATGTGAATTGTTGTCATTCATTGATGCATATTCTGGTTTCCACCAGATACCTCTAAATCCGGATGATCAAATAAAGACTGCGTTTATTACCCCGTATGGGGCTTATTGCTATCACACCATGCCGTTTGGTTTACGTAATGCAGGGGCAACGTACCAAAGATGTATGCAAAAATGTTTGCACGACCAAATCGGTCAAAATGTACAAGTGTGCGTGGATGATGTGGTTATCAAGACCAAGGAAAGCAAAACGCTCCTTGACGATATCAGGCAAACGTTTGTGAACCTAATTAGGTTCTGAATGAAACTTAACCCGGAAAAATGCACCTTTGGTGTCCCGGCTGGGAAATTGCTAGGTTTTCTTGTTTCTAGCCGAGGTATCGAGGTTAATCCACCTAAAATCTGGGCCATCGAATGAATGGAACTGCCGAAGTGTCTTCACGATGTCCAGAAGTTCATAGGTTGCCTGGCCCCGTTAAGTCAGTTTGTATGTCGGTTGGGAGAAAAGGCGTTGCCTCTTTACCAACTCATGAAAAAGTCAGATAAGTTCGTTTGGACACCGCAGCCGATGAAGCCTTTGCCCACTTGAATAAGATGTTAGCCACTGCACCAGTGCTAGCCTCACCACTATCAAAGGAGCGAATGTTGCTCTATATAGCCGCAACCAACCGAGTTGTAAGTGCAGTGATAGTGGCGGAGCATGACGAGGAAGGTAAGTCGGTGCAAAGGCCAGTGTATTACCTGAGCGAGGTGTTGTCAGCCTCAATGCAGAACTATCCACACTATCAAAAGGTGGCATATGGCGTGTACATGGCCACTAAGAAGCTGAAGCACTACTTTGAGGAGCATCCCATCAGGGTCATATGTGAGGCCCCCATATCCGAGATAATGAGTAACAAGGATGCGAGTGGCAGAATTGCAAAATGGGCAATTGAGCTAGCTCCTTATGCGCCACAATATGACAGAAGAGAAGCCATCAAATCTCAAGCTGTGGCGGACTTTTTCGTGGATTGGGCCGAGGTGCAATATGAACCGCCACTCCCATATCCGAACTATTGGCGAATGCACTTTGACGGATCAAAAACCAAAACCGGGCTAGGTGCCGGAGTTGTACTTACTTCGCCAAAGAAGGACCAGTTGAAATATGTGTTGCAAATCCATTTCACAGCATCAAACAATGTTGCTGAGTATGAAGCACTTGTGCATGGGCTCAAGGTGGCAAAAGAGATTGGGATACGTTAGATCATATGCTTTGGCGACTTGGATTTGCTGGTGCAGCAAGTGTCGGGACCGTGGGACGCCCTTGATCCAAACATGGCACTGTATAGATTTCATGTGCATAAGATATCTGGTTACTTTGAGGGATGCGAATTTCACCATGTACCTCGGGTGGAGAATGAGGCTGCCAACATGCTGTCGAAGCTCGGGTCAACCCGACAAGCAATTCCACTGGGTGTAGCATTTGAGCACCTTAGGAAACCATCCATCGGGCCCTCCCCATAAACCGACTCAATCTATGTCCCGGAGGACACGGAATCAGGAGCTGTGCCCATGGACATTGACATGGGAAGTGGTGCGCGAAATCCGGGGACTGCCTCGGCAAACCCGGGGACTACTTCAATGAACCCGGGGACTGCTTCGCAAGACCCGGGGACTGCTCAGCGTGATCCGGTTGAAGTTATGCCGGTGGATGAGATGGAGATTGATGAGGATATGTTCCCTGTGCGAGCAATACCAGCTTGGGCACTACCTATATTTCGATTCCTGAAATATGGAACGTTACCCACTGAGGAAGTGATGTCCAGGCAAACACAGAGGAGGGCAAAGGCATACACGATCATCAATTCCGAACTATACAAAATAAGTGTGACCAATGTCCTCCAGCGACGTGTTGACCCGGAAGAAGGGCTTGACATCCTCCGAGATATACACCAAGGGGAATGCGGGCATCATGCCTCGTCCTGAGCCTTGGTAGCAAAAGCTTTCCGGCACGGATTCTACTGGCCAAGTGCCTTAGAGCAAGCAGAAAATCTGGTGAGAAAATGTAATGGTTGTCAGAGGTACGCTACCAAGACACATATGCCAATGTCGGAACTCAAGACCATACCAATTACTTGGCCATTTGCCGTATGGTGCTTGGATATGGTCGGCCCGTTCAAACCAGCGAGGGGAAATATGACTCACATTTTGGTAATGGTGGACAAGTTTACGAAGTGGATTGAAGTAAAGCCTATAAGAAAATGTGATGGAGCTACGGCCGTAACGTTTCTCAAGGACATCATCTTGAGGTACGGTTATCCTCACAGTATCATAACTGATAATGGCACAAATTTTGCGGAAGGAGCATTTACGTGATTCTGCCGGGATAAGAAGATCCGGCTGGACGTAGCCTCGATAGCCCACCCCGCATCAAACGGACAAGTGGAAAGATCCAACGGATTAATATTATCCGGGATAAAACCCCGGCTCATTGAGCCGCTGCAAAGATCAGCGGGGTGCTGGATAGAAGAACTACCAGTGGTACTTTGGAGTTTAAGAACAACTCTGAATCGATCAACAGGCTATACGCCGTTTTTTCTGGTATATGGGGCAGAAGCTGTATTACCAGCCGACATAGAGCATGATTCGCCTAGGGTCACCCAATACACAGAAGCCGAAGTGCAAGAAGCCCGGCAAAATGATGTTGATCTGCTGGAAGAAGTGAGAGAAGTGGCACTATCCAGATCCGCCATATATCAGCAAAATCTCCGACGCTATCATAGCCAGAAAGTAAGTCCCTGAATCTTTCGGAAAGGCGATCTGGTGCTCCGGTTGATACAACGTACTGCTGGCATGCATAAATTATCCCCTCCATGGGAAGGGCCATTCATCGTGAGCAAGGCATTGCACAATGATTCTTATTACTTATAGATGCAAAGCCACAGGAAAAGAACAAGGCGGATAGGTCCGACGAGGAATCTAAGCGACCATGGAATGTAGCTCTCCTTCGTCCTTTCTACACTTAACAAAGAAATGTATGTATCCGAGTCTTCTTGTGTGTCGGTATGTATGCCGGCAATGAGCTTATCAATGAAATGTTGGCACCTCGAGCAGTAACTCGGGCACTGCCTTAATAATATTTGTTGTCTTTTGTGCGTTAGCTAGAATAAGTTGTTCTACTTAACTCGGATTAGTAATGTGTGGGCACCAAGAACCCAACTCTTCGACTTGCTGCTGTCCAACAAGAATTGGCTTCATGGCAAGCAAGAGAACAAGTTTGGAATTGTGTAGCACATGAAAAACGACTAAGGAAAAGAATTTATTCGAGCCGACGTTTGTTTTTCGGACTAACCTTGTATTTATTTTCAAGTTATTATGCAGTTTTATCTTTGAGCTAAGTCTAAAAGTTTCCCAGTATTGTTAAGACAATTTTTGAAGCTCGGATTCGTAAGTCGTAAAACCGAATCAAGGTAGACACGAGCCGAGCCAAAAGATTGGATGAAGAAGAAAAAGAAACTCGGGGACAACGCCCAAGTTAATCCGGCATAAGAACTTAGTAGCAAAATATCACATGTATATGGGATACAACTCCACCCGGCATACCGGGGATCTGATAAATTTTCAAGTTTTTTCGCTCAAGGAGCAGCAGGAGGAGGAAGTTTGGCATCATCTTCGCCGTCTTCGATATCCGAGGCGTCATCTTCTCCATCACCGTCCGAGCCATCTTCATCGTTCTCAACCTCTTCGTCCCCAGCGGTTTCTAGGAAACTCGCCCCCTCAGCCCATTCATGAATGGGAGCATATTCGATGAGGCTATGAGCGCAAGCCTGGCGCCGAGCTACCCACTCCGGGTCATTGGTCCATCTGGATCCTATGCGCAAGCGTGTCAGGAGGCTGAGATCGATCTTCTCATACCACGTGAGTATGTGGTGAAGAATGGTATCAGCTGCGGCACGTCCAGCGGACTCTCTCCAGAGGTCGAGCTGGGTCTCGGTTTCCATTAGTTTCTCAACGAGGATTGCGGTGGTCTCTGGAGTATCTTCTCTGGGCCAGAACATGTTGAAGATGCAAACTGCAACGTCGAGGATGTCCTTGCCATAATTCTTGATGAGCTCCACGTGAGATGACAAGCTGACCAATAGGTCCTCCATGTCATAGGGAATCTCTTCACCGTCAGGAGCGGCAGGAGTGCCCCTTTCTTGGCGGAAGTCTGCAACTGCAGCGCTCGCACTAGCAGTGCCCTCTGGAAATTTGCCTGGAAACAAGACAAAAGAAGAAGGTAAAGAAAAGACATATGAAGTAACCCGGAGAAGTAGGTCGGATAAGGGAAAGGAACTTACGTGATATATGGCTGAGGATCCGGGTCAACTCCCTGGTGCAGTCAGCACGTCTCTTACGAAGCTTCTCAAGCTCAGCATTCGCCGACCCAAGCTGGATGTCGGACTCCTTGAGTAGATCCTAGTCCTTGGTGATCTGGAGATTGAGGCGCTCGCACTCTTCTATGTAATCCTGGCCAACCTTTTTGAGCTCGGATTGGTGCTGGACCTTCATTTTCTCCATCTCAGCCTTGAGCCTGGCGATCTCATCGTCCTTGGTCCGGAGGAGGGCGAGCTCATCATCTTTCTTCTTAAGCTCGGCTTGGTGCTGCCCTGCCGATTCGAGAAAATGCAGCATCATATCAGGCACGAGCACACTATCTTCAAGCAATGCTGAAATAGTGTGTTGACCCGGCAGAGCCGAGGTATGAATGTTTGCCGAGCCAAGGAGAAAAGGAAATGGAAAGCACTTTAAGGTCGGACAAAAATGACTTACCCTTGATTTGCTCCAGATTCTTCCGCATAATCTTGTTCTCAGCCTCCACCCCAGCTACAGAAACCGAATGACGAGATTAGTTTAGCAGAGGAAGACGAAGAAAAACGGAGAAACGCCAAGGAAGAAAATTACCCCTTTTCTCGTATTCCGCGAGAAGTGCAGCTTGCTTTGCACGTAGCATCTTGTGGGTATCCAGCAGACGTTGGAATTCAGCGCTCCGGCGATTGGTGGTCACCTGAAAGGAGTGCAGAAGCATAAATTAGCTTGGTGCATATTCGAAGTGTACAAAAATCCGGGCCAAGTGGAACTTAACCCAGCTCTAGGTGTGTGCATGTTCGAAGTGTACAAGATCCGGGCCAAGTGGAATTTAACCCGGCTCTAGGTGTGTGCATGTTCGAAGTGTACAAAAATCCGGGTGAAGTGGAACTTAACCCGGCTCTAGGTGTGTGCATGTTCGAAGTGTACAAAAATCCGGGCCAAGTGGAACTTAACCCGGCTCTAGGTGTGTGCATATTCGAAGTGTACAAAAATCCAGGCCAAGTGGAACTTAACCCAGCTCTAGGTGTGTGCATATTCGAAGTGTACAAAAATCCGGGCCAAGTGGAACTTAACCTGGCTCTAGGTGTGTGCATATTCGAAGTGTACAAAAATCCGGGCCAAGTGGAACTTAACCTGGCTCTAGGTGTGTGCATATTCGAAGTTCTCATGGAGCTACGTTAGTTTTCTAAAGAGCATCCGGCCGAGTAACAAGTTACTCCCCCGGAGGCTCGGGGACTAATGGTTATTATCTACAGCATATAAAGGGGAGGCGACGTACCTCCATCATCCGCCCGGCGAGATTGATTGCCTTAGCGGCTGTGTTCATTTGGGCGGAAAATTCGTCGGGGCCAAACCTCTCCGGGAGATCGTCGTCATGGACAAACTCCGACTTGTTCCAGTTGTTGATAAATTCAATCAACATCGGAGGGTACCGCTCGCCGGTGGGCATATGGGGCGCCACCAAGCCCTTCGCGTGCGCCTCTTTCCTCTCAACCAAGGCAAGGGTTGGGCTGGTGTGCAGAACCATCTGTTGTGCATCGGTTGGCTCGGCAGGGGCGTCCTTCGCTGCTGGAGCCTTCTTGGGAAGCATTGATGCGAGGGTACGCTGCCCAGCCTCGACGAATGATGATTTGGTAGCGTCAGGAGCCTTTTTGCCCTTTGCTTGCTGAGAAGAGGAAGTGGTTACAGCGGATTTTCCCTTAGGAGCTACCGGGATAGTTCCCCGCCGAGGTTGAGAAGACTCGGACGAGGCGGAGGAGCTTGGCGCTGGTGTTCTTGTTGCTGGACTTGGTGCAGCTGCTGATTTTCTTGCTACCAGACTTGGTGCTGGTGCCAGAACTGTTGCTGGTGCTGGTTCGGTTACTGGGGCTGGAGCTGGTGCTGGTGCCGAGGTAGCTTCGGTGGATGCTGGTTGCGGCGAAGCTGAAGTTGCGGATGCCATCGCCTCGGCTGGGCCGGTCTCCCCCGCTCCAAGGTTACCCTCCTCTTGATGAGGTGGAACAAAACCCGGAGCAGCCGCAGAACCCTCAGGAATAGGGCTCAGCGGGCGTGACTCATCGTCACGAGGAGGACAAGGGCTAGGCCGGAGCGGCGAAGAGATGCTAGATCCACTCTGAGGGACCTCCACCGCAGCCCTGCCAAATCAAACAATGTCAGAAGAGAAATTACAACAATGCAAGGAAGAGCAAGTTGTAGAAGGGAAAAATGACTTACGCATCCGAGGTTTGGGGCTCCTTGGGTTTCCAAGCCCTTCATGCTGGGGCCTTGCCTGTTGGCTTGGAGGCAGTTTTGTCTTCGGACTTCTTTCGCCTTTTGGCAGGCTGAGAAGGTCCAGAGGAAGAACTTGGTGCCGCTCCGCGCTTCTTCTTCGATGCTACCGGAACAGGCTCGCCCGTAGCAAGGGGAGGGTCCTCGTGGATATGCCCACCGGGATTAGCTGATGCCAGAAAGGCAAAAGAAAGGGGGACAACATCAACAGGTTCAATCACCTCGACATCTGAGTCATCTTCATCATCGGGCCAATCTCTAATAGAAGAGGATTTACCCGTGGGTCGCTTTGTAGCGTTGGTCATCGGGAGGAACATCTCCTGGTCCGGCTCTTCCTCATCCGGGGTCTCTCGGTCCGGCGCCCACTTAAGGGTCGGATCCGTGCCGTCCTCGAGGGTGTGCTGAAGGAATAGCTGAGAAAAAGAACAAACAACAGAGTCGAAAATGCAACAATGCCCGACATATAATTAGTCCGGAGTAAGTTGGCACCACGAAGCTTACCGCGGGAGGAAGCCTATCGCAGAAATAATGCTCAATTCCCCAAGTCCACTCAGAGGAGAAATCCTCGTGGGTGGTAAAAAGAGCCTTAACCCGGCGATATATCTCCGTGTTGCTCAACTCAAAGGATGAGGTCCGGTTGGGGTCGCGGCCGAAGCTCATGTGGCACACCTTGTGGGTGCGCTTCTGGAGGGGGGAAATTCGGTTGCACACGAACGTGATCATAGCGTCCTCGTTGCGCAACCCAAGCTTCTTCAGCTCCGCGAACCTCTTGTTGACCTGGTTGGCCAAGGCCGTGGGCTTCTTGGGAACGATGTCCAATAGTTCCGGGTTAGGTGGACCCGGAGTATAGGGGAGCAGCCGGATTAAGTCTTCGGCGCCTGTATTCCGGACATAAAAGAAAGTACGAGCCCACCCTTTGCAGGAATCCAGCCCAGTGACCCGGGGGAAAACGGAAAGCCTCCGGGGTGAGATGGACGCGGCTCCAAATTGAGTGAGCTGCTTGTCCTCCGGATCAAGTTGGATGTTCGGGATGATGTTGCGACGAAGGCCAAAAAACCAGATCCACAGTTCCTTTGTGGGCCATAGTCTGGCGTAGCCTTCGATCGTGGAAGCGAAAGCGGAGAGAGAAGTGATAGCGTTGGCAGGAAGGTGGTGCGGCTAGAGTTCGTAGGTGCTAAGCCAATCCCGGAAAAAGTCGCTGACCGGCAAACCGAACCCTTGTTGGAAGTGGGACAGGAACACGACGTACTCACCCGGATTGGGTGAGGGGGCCAGTTCGGCGGAGGCAAGACGAGCGGCGACGCCGCCGCGGAGTCCTCCTCCATCTCTTGCTCGGCGACGACGAGCTCCTCCTCTGTCATCTGGTCTTCACTGCCCTCGCTGGCGCTAGCGTCGGTGGGGGCAGTGGCCTAGATTGGCAATGGCCTATGGTGGAGGAGGCGCGTAGCAGTGGCAGAGATGCAGAGGTGTGGGGAAAAAATTGCGGTGGCGGCGCAGCAACTTGGGAGCACTGGCGGCGGCGCGGTCGCGAGGAAGACGAAGAAGAAAAGCAAGGGGCAGAGGGGTGCGGAAGGGGAAAAATCCTAAGGGGTGCGCCCCTCCCCTATTTAACCACTCCCTCAAGGGGAGAGTGGGATCACGTCCTGCGAATGTGCCACACGTAGTGGCCTTGTATCACCCGCATCAACCAATCAGCAAGGAGCCACACGGAAGGCCACATAGCGAAATTGATCCCATGATGTGATGCGTGGATGCGTAAACGAGGAGGCAGGCGTGACGTGACCCGCGCACAGTGATAACTGACAATTACTGCGGCGGTTACTATGCAGGCCCTTAAAATAAGACAACATAATGATTAGCCTCCACATGGGTTGGCGTACGAGAGAAGGAAACACGACCAGGATGGAACCATGGTAACCCGGCCAGCAAGTGAAAACTTGGAATGTGCGGAGGGAAAGTAAAACCATGAGATCCGAGCTAAAGTGGTAACCCGGCCGGCAAGAAAAAACTTGGAATGTGCGAAGGGAACGTAAATCCATATAATCCGAGATAAAGAGGTAACTCGGAAATAACGACCAGAGCCCAGAATTGAACCTGATGTGGCCTTAGCAGCCAAGGCAGCTAAGACCGCACCAGCTTTGGGGACTAATGTTGGGGGGATACCCGCGGGTAGGGTCACATCGGGGCATAAAGGCCGAGTTAGCCAAGGTTCGGCAAGGCCAAAGCGGATGCTGGCCAGGTCACCTCAAGGCAGGCCGAATCACGGGATAACCCGGACTAGGGGGTGTTCGCCTAACTAAGTCTCAACCGACTTAAGGAGTAAGTCGGAAATGCCTATTTTACTTGTATGCAGGAACATGTGTGGCCAGATCAACTACGATCCGAGTCACATCTAGGTTCTAGGAGAAGGAAGGAATCTCGCTGGTTAAAAGAAGCCCCGGTACGCACTACCTAAGCGAAGCAAACAAGGGCAGGACCACTGGGGAGTGGCCGACAAGGGTGACGACGCCCGTGTCGGCTGACGCGGGCGCCGCAGAGGCTCACGTAGCCTCTGCATATGTGATGCGGGGGAAAAGCACCTCGGTCGGCTTACTATTTTGGGAGACGTATGCCCTATGTCGTGGAAATGGCCACGACAGTCGCTGCCATAGGCGGCGATTGAGAGTTTCATGAGGAAGAGTTGGCAGCCATCTGCGGTGCGAGATGGGGGCAGGTGCACAAGGGTTTACCCAGGTTCGGCCCCCGGGAGGGTAAAGACCTACTCCTGCTAGGTTAGATTATGAGACAGCGAGTTACAAGGGTGGCGAGCTCGGCGGCTGGGCGGCGAGTCGCTTGAGGGGGTGTATGATGGAAAGTGAGTCTCTACTGTACCCTACGGAGGTTTATATATGAAGCACCTCCCACGGTTTACAAGTTTCCCCCGAACAAGATAAGGATCTGGGAGCCATTGACCTAATCCGACTGGGCCTCTGCTACACTCCTGGGCTTCTAGTCGCCAGTCAATGGGCCTCTTCCTTCCTCGAAGTCCAGTCGCTATCCTTCAGGCGTACTCGCGGGCCTTCCGGCCCAGTTGAAACCCACTGCTGAGCATACCCCCTTAGACATATCCCCATCAGTAGTCCCTGAGGCCATTGTTGATGTAGGCGTAGGCGTTCTTTGGTGCTTGAAGTAGGCGAGCCCAATTTGGGCGCCCAGTCGAATCGGCGATGGACTCTATTAATGCCGAGGAGAATTTCTCCACAGCTCCACTCGTCACTTTAATGAACATCATCGTTGCCCAGTCATCATTTCGGCGAGAAGAGAGATTGGCGGGTAGCGAGTGGATCACCGAAGTTGGACCGTCAGCCTCAGTCAAACTACCCGTTGGAGCTTCCAACGGTAACTACGGCGCAATTACCGTGGGTAACGGCTATCCCGATTTTGGCGGGTGACCTTTCCCATATAAGGTGAGTGATGGATCTGCTTCGCAATCCAGCTTCGCATTCTTCATCCTTCCTCATTTTCTCTTCCTGCTCGCCCCCGACCTATTCTCCTCGCATCGCGCGATTCCGCTTCCCACTCAATGGCGCGTCCCAAAGGCTCGTGGGTAAAATCCATGTGCTCCACGGCCCAGTTGAAATCCTTCGAGGACGCCGGGGTGCTTCGCAAGGGGAATTGGCGAGTTCCCCCTTCTTCTGAGATCGAGCCGAAGCCACGGCTCGGCGAATTCATCTGTTTCACCAGCGATCTCGAGAGGGGCTTAGGGTTCCCCACTTCGCTCTTCTTCCGCCGCTTCTGCGCGTACTACGCGATCAATCCCTCGGATCTCGGTCCGCATAGCATCGAGCAGCTGGCGATCTTCGTCGCCTTCTGCGAGTGTTACCTCGGCTGTAGGCCTTACTTCCCGCTGTGGCTGGAGCTCTTCCACGGCCGCATCGGGCGCGAGGCGTCCAGCGGCTTGATGTTGGCCGCAGGCGGGGTCACCTTCCAGTTGAAGCCGAAGGCCAACTTCATCAAGCTTCTCCTGCCGAAGAAGGCCGCCAGCGAGTGGAAGAAAAGCTGGTTCTACGTCAAGGAAGTCACTCCCTCCGGCGAGGTCTCCCTCCCTGAATTCATTGCCGAGAGGAGCGAGCCCCGCTGACTGGCGCCAAAGAAGCTCCCTGAAGATCAGCGGATGGCCGTCGTAGAGATGATGGACCAGATCCAGAAGCTGAAGGACCAGGGGTTGATTCCCATCAACCTCTACAATTGCTGGCTTGGGCGGCGCCTGGTTCCGCTAGCGGCTCGTCCACGCTGGATGTACGAGTACAGCGGGAAGCTTGATCCATCTCGCACCAGCACGGAGTCGTGGGAAGCCGAAGACTACAAGGCCGCCCTGAAGAAGATCACCGACAAGGAGTTCACGGGCGTGGCGGTCGGAGTCGCCCCATATACTCCCGTGAAGAATGAATCCCCTACAGTAAGTCTTCTTTCCAATCGCTCCGTTTGTGTTCCAATTCCGTTCTTTTCACTCGTCATGTTTCTGACTCGCAATGGTTCTCAGCTTTTTCAGGTATTGGAGGGTTGGCTCCCTCCGCTCGATGAAGAAGTCCCCCAGGAGCTGGAGGAAGATTCTGAGGGGAATCCTTCCGATAGCGACGGGGAAGACGAGGAGGTCGCTCCCCCAATGCATGTGGCTCGCAAGTCCCGAATGCAGAAGCAGCGAGAGGTCGATGCAAGCCGCAGCCTGGACGAGTTCGAAGAAGGCGATGAGGTCGCGCAGGAGAAAACGACCCGACGCACCGCCACGCCTTCGAAGCCCCCACGCCGGCCCAGGTCGCCGGCGAAGAGGCCCGCATCGCCAGTCAGGTCGTTAGTGGTGTTCGGGTCGGATGACGACTCCGACGGCGAAGGGTCTCCTGAAGTCTCGCACAAGGTCCCGAGGGCTGCAATCCCGACGAAGGGGTTGGAGGGCGAGGACACGGAGGTGCTGGTAGAGGCGCCCCTGGCTTCGATCGCGCCGTCGACCTCGGGGGTCCCAAGCCAAGAAGCCACCGACGTGGTGCCGCCCAAGTCGCCATTGCCGTCGGAGGCAGCGGCGTTGGAGCCGGAGATCCCGGCGACTGCGGCTTCGTTGTCAAGGAAGCCATCGGTTTCGTGGGCTTCAGACGTATTTGAGCGGGGGCTTAGTCGCAAGCTTGGTCCCGAGTTGGACAAGCTTGCCCATATCAGTGCCGGTCTTCGCGTTCTTCCAGTCGCCAAGTAAGTTTACACTTCCTTGTCCCAATTTGCTTTGCATCTTTCGTGTCGTGGTTGTGCTGATTAGAAGGGTTCGTGCAGATCGGGGGCTAAGAGGATTGGCCGCCCTTCGGTGGCCAAGATTCCCCCGGCCACTTTCGCGGGAGAAGGTGATCTCCTTAGGAAGAGGAAGGCCTCTGAGGATGTCGTGATTGCTAAAGTCGCGAAGAAACAGAAGGGCGGTGCTGACGACGCCGCGACCGGGGGAAGCGCCACAGAGCCAGTTGCTGCACCGCTCGTCGAAGAGGGGGCGGCGACGCGATCGGAGCCAGCGCCGGCTGCATCCGCGCCGGAGGTGCCGGCCCCGGCGGCCAGCGCCCCTGCCAGGGCGTCGGCGACATTCCCTCGCTTTATGGCGAGGGGGTTTCCAGGCGGTGCGGACGCGCAATCTCCGTAGTTCCCGGAAATCGTGGACGTGGAGATTGAGGCCCGCCACGGGCGCACCTCCTTCACGGTCCAGTCGACTGACGCTGGAGAACTTCACAAGATGCTCGGCGCTGCCATTCAGGTATGTCCAGTCCCCGAATTCCTAGTCGCTGAATTTCAGCGGTTGGGAATTGTCTTCATCTTCCTGTATTCTCCAGTCCCCGAGTTCCTAGTCGCTGAATCGCAGCGACTGGGAACTGGTCTTGTTATTTCTTCCTTCTCCAGTCCCCACAGCGACTGGGAACTGGTCTTGTTATTTCTTCCTTCTCCAGTCCCCGAGTTCCTAGTCGCTGAATCGCAGCGACTGGGAACTGGTCTTGTTATTTCTTCCTTCTCCAGTCCCCGAGTTCCTGGTCGCTGAATTTCAGCGACTTGGAACTGGTGATAATTTTCCTCCCGATGCTTAGCTGGTCTTGTTGTTTTGCAGGGGTTGTAGCGGGAGTCGACTGATCGGCAGGCTGCACGAGAGCGCCTGGAGCGTGATTTGTGCGTGGCGCAGGAGGTTAACCGGCAGCTTCAGGAGAGGATCGGTGAGTGTTTGGCGTTGTTCTTCTTTGCTTGTTGTGAGCTGATTTTATGCGATACTTTAACATCTCCACTTGCAGACGGTTTCCCGGCTGAGGTCTCCAAGGCCCGTGAGGGGTATGTCCCTCTCGCGGAGGTGGACGCGGCGAATGAGCGAGTGGCCTTCTTGGTCAAGGAGTTGGAGGATGTTAAGGCGGCCTCAGTTTCTTCGGAAGAACGGGCGAAGGCTGCCGTCGCTGCCGCTGAAGAGGAACGCAAAGCCGCGGACTCCATCATCGTGGGACTGCATAACGACCAGGCCGCCTTGGAGAAGCACGTCAAGGAGAGTTGTTGTAAGCTTCTTGGTGAGTTTCTGTCATTGCTTTAGCCTTTTGTCCGGTCCCCGCTTTGGGGGTTTCATTGTTTCGCTGATACCTGACTTTGCAGCTGTGGTAGGCCAAGGCGACCCGGTGGTGCAGACTTATACTGCTTCGCAGTGCGTGACTGCTGTGGTGAATGCGGCCACACCCTCGGCGCTGTGTGTCCAGGCGGCTCTCCAAGGCATGTCTCCCACCGAGGTCATCCCTGGGGGGCTCACGGAGGTGTGGCGCTATCTGGAGGAGGTACCCGCGGTTGTGGACTAGATGGTGCGCTCGGCGTTCAGACGCGGGGCTGCCACGGCGTTGAGATTGGGTCTCGCGCATTTCCCCGACGACTTCGACCTTTACGATGTCACGAGTGGCTATCCCTCGGCGACCGGCACGGTGGAGATGTCGGAGGTGCTGAAGCTGACCGTGAAGGCCGCTCCTTATGCTGATCGTGTCTTGGCGATGGGGGATCTGCTGCCGTACCAGGAGACGGTGTTGGCGCCTGGCGACCCCGAGCCGGAGCACCGCGACATGAAGTCGGAGCAGCCCTTCCGGTCATCATTGGCGAAGTTGCTGACCACGTATCCGACGAACCCATGGCAGCCCTTTGTGCGCATCAAGGGTGGTGGTGCTTCTTCTTCGTCAGGGCCTGTGTAATGAGAAAATTTAGAAGTTGTAATAGATGCCAGGTGGCGAACATTTGTATGATTTTTGTGACCCGTGCCGCATAGACTTGGTTGGCTTGTGTTTTATTAAAGCAGTGTTTTGTTCAACAATTTGAGCAAGTCCCCGAGCGCGTCCGCCCTTGTTTTTGTGTTTGTTTTTGCTCCTCGCATCTCCTGAACGGCGAGTGCGGGTGAGGTTCGTTTGTGAACGAGTCCCCGAGCATTGTGCTAGACCGTATTGGTCATGATCCTGTTGCAGGTTACGAATGTGTTGTTTGTAACGCGTCTCCTCCCCTGGCCTGGAGAGCCAGTCGCTTGGCGAGCCCTAGCTAGCTCTCTTACTGGGTGTGTTCCCGAGCCGCATGGGGTCCCCGTTTTGCGGAGTCCCCGTGCGTGGTACTTAACCGTTCGAGTCGCTTTGTGCGAGGGTGGGAGGGATAGGTCGCTGTGAGAAGCGTGTGTCGGATGTCTTGGCCCGGCGAGCCAGTCGGGCTAGGCGACTCCAATGGCGGCTCCGGGTTGGCGTTTTTCGTGGACGACCCAAGGCTCGTATTTTTCCGGTGCCCTTGTGCTGCACTACTTGGCCGTATCGGTCGCTCGACCAGAGGTTGACTTCCGTAGGTAGCATATTGCTAGTATGTACGAGTGCGAGTGGCACAAGAATATGGCGAGTGGACACAATTTGTGCGATCCGAATGAATTTCATTATATATGCCGATGGAGTATAGTGTGAGGTTCTAAGTATAGAACTTTCTGAGTAGGTTTATATTCCATGGCCTCCCGACTTCTAGTTGGCCGTCACCCCGTATGTCGATTAGGTAGTAAGCGTCGTTGCCATGGACTCGGCCTACGGAGAATGGCCCCTCCCATGGGGGGGATAGCTTGTGCATGCCCTTTTTATATTGGACCAGTCGTAGGACCAGGTCGCCTTCCTGGAAGGTGCGAGTGGCACTCGACGGCTGTGATAGCGGCGAAGTCCCTGCTGGTATATGGCGGTGCGGGAGCGAGCCAGGTCGCGTGCTTCGTCGAGTTGATCAACGCTGTCTTGGCGGGTGGTTTTGTTGGCCGCCTCGACGTAGTTGGCGACTCGAGGGGAGTCGTGCTCCAGGTCTGTTGGCATTACGGCTTCAGCGCCGTACACCATGAAGAAAGGCGTGAATCCTGTTGATCGGTTGACGGAGGTGCGGATCCCCCATATCACAGAGGGGAGCTCGTCGATCTAGCATCCTGGGGTGCGCTCGAGGGGCACCTGTAGTCGCGGCTTGAGACCATGGAGGACGCTCTGGTTGGCGCGTTCTGCTTGGCCGTTTGACTCCGGGTGGGCGACTGATGCGAGGTCGAGTCGTATGCCATGCTCCTCACAGAATTCCGCCATGGCCCCCTTGGCGAAGTTGGTGCCGTTGTCTATGATGATGCTTTGTGGGTAGCCGTACCGGTAGATGAGTTCGCGGAGGAACTTGGTATCCGTCTTGCCGTCGCACTTCTTGATCGGCTTGACCTCCACCCATTTGGTGAACTTGTCGACTGCGACCAAGAGGTGAGTGAAGCCCGATGGGGCCTTCTTGAATGGGCCGACCATGTCCATGCCCCATACGGCGAATGGCCACGTGATGGGGATTGTCTTGGGCGTCGAACCAGGAAGGTGCGTCTTGTTGGCGTACTTCTGGCATCCGACGCATCTTTGGACAACGTCGGTGGCGTCGGCGTGTGTGGTGAGCCAGTAGAAGCCGTGCCGCATGGCCTTGGCGACTAGCGACTTGGCGCCGGCGTGATGGCCGCAGTCGCCGGCGTGGATGTTCTGGAGGATCTTGCGGCCTTCCTCTGGCTGTACGCAGCGCTGGAACACGCCGGTCACGCTGCGCTTGTGGAGCTCGTCGTTGATGATAATGAAGGATTTGCAGCAGCGTACGATCATTCGCGCCTCTGTCTCGTTGCTCGGTAGGAGTTTGTGTTCCAGGAAGGCGATGTATGGCGCTGTCCAGTCGCTAGGTTCTACAACCATGGCGACTAAGGCCGGTTCTGGTTGTAGTGGCTGATGGAGGGCTTGTGGATGATGTCGAGGAAGACGCCTATTGGTGGCGTCTGTCGAGCCGACCCGATACGAGAAAGTGCGTCCGCCTCCTTGTTTTTACGCCTGTCGATCCACTCGACGGAGTAGCCGTTGAAGTGTCCTCCCAGTTGGTCGACAGCCTGGCGGTATGCTATCATTGTTGGGGAAACAGTGTCGCATGTCCCGGCCACTTGGCCGGCGACTAGGTCGGAGTCGCCGTAGCATCGTAGGCGATTGATGTTCATCTCCTTGGCGGCTCTCATGCCGTGGAGGAGGGCCTCGTATTCCGCCATGTTGTTGGTGGAGGGTGTGAAGTTGAGGTGGAGCATGTAGCGGAGCTTGTCTCCTTTGGGGGAGGTCAGTATGACCCCAGCCCCCGCGCCGTCGGCGTTTTTGGAGCCGTCGAAGTGGAGCGACCAGTAGTGGAGGTATGGGAGCTTCTCTGGCTGCTGTGCCTCTTCCCAGTCGGCGAGGAAATCAGCCAAGGCCTGCGACTTGATCGCTTTTCGGGGCTCGTATTTGATGTTGTGGACGCCGATCTCGACGGCCCACTTGGCGACTCGCCCAGTCGCATCGCGATTGCGTATGATGTCTTGCAGGGGTGCGGAGGATACCACCGTTATTGGGTGCTCCTGGAAGTAGTGTGGGAGTCGCCGCTGTGCCCGGAATACCGTGTACACCAGTTTTTGGTATTGCGGGTAGCGCTGTCGTGAGTCTGTTAAGACTTTTCTGATGTAGTATACTAGGCACTGTATGGGGCGCTCCTTGCCCTCTTCTGGTCGTTCGACGACCATCACGGCGCTGATGACCCGATTGGAGGCCGCGACGTAGACGAGCATTGGCTCTCTGTCGAGTGGCGCGGCGAGTAGTGGTGCCGCGAGTAGCACTTCTTTGAGTGCTTTTAGTGCGTTGTCAGCCTCTGCGTCCCATTGGAACGTTGGGTTCTTGCGCATCAGGCGGTATAGGGGCATTGCCTTCTCGCCTAGTCGGGGGATGAAGCGACTGAGAGTCACGAATCGCCCTGCCAACTTTTGGACGTCGCGCAGGCACTCGGGTTTACCGAGTCGCGCGATGGTGTCGATCTTGGTGGGGTTGGCCGTAATGCCTCTCTTGGAGACTACGTACCCCAGAAGTTGTCCAGTGGGTACGCCAAAGGTGCATTTTCCGGGGTTCAGCTTGATGTTGTACCTCCATAGATTTGCGAAGGTTTCCTTTAGGTCGGCGAGCAGATCGTCCTGGCGGGTAGATTTGACCACCACGTCATCTATGTAAACATGGATGTTGCGGCCATTTGGCTCGCTAGACACTCCTGCATGCACCTCTGATATGTGGCGCCTGCGTTCTTGAGGCCAAATGTCATGGCCATGTAGCAGAACGTGCCGAATGGCGTGATGAACGCCGTCTTCTCTTCGTCTTCGACCGCCATCTTGATCTGGTTGTAACCAGAGTAAGCGTCGAGAAAACACAGCGACTCCGATCCTGCGGTCGAATCGATGATTTGATCGATGCGCGGTAGGACGAACTCCTCCTTCGGGCAGGCGCTGTTGAGGTTGGTGTAGTCTATACACATTCTCTAGGTGTTGTTCTTTTTGAGAACCAGGACTGGGTTTGCCAGCCACTTGGAGTACTTAATTGTCCGGATGAAGCAAATGGCTAGCAGGCGCTGGACCTCCTCGGCGATTGCTCGAAGGCGTTCTTCATTGAAGGGTCGTAGCGACTGTTTTACTGGTCGCACTTTGGGGTCGGCATTGAGTTTGTGCTCAGCGAGTTCCCTCGGGACACCTGGCATGTCAGATGGCTTCCATGCGAAGATGTCCTGGTTCTCACGGAGGAACCAGATGAGCAAGCTTTCCTATGCGGGGCTCATATGCGCCCCGATGGTGACCGTCTGGCTGGAGTCACCTGGGACGAGCTCGACGGTGCGGGTGTGCGTGGTCGCCTCGAACGTGGAGTTCGCGGCGATTGGTTTCTTCAGGATGGTGGGATCGTCCTTGTTGATGTTGCCCACATATTTTGCGAGTTCCTCCGCGTGGTCAGTCTCCATGGCGATGACGGCGTCAGCGAGCTCGGCGCCCTTTTCCTCGCATTCCACGGCCATATCGGGGTCGCCGTGGATGGTGATGATGCCGCTTGGCCCGGGGAGCTTCATCGTGTTGTAGGCGTAGTGTGGGGTCGCCATGAACTTTGCGAATGCCTGGCGGCCCAGGACGCAGTGGTAGGGGCTGCAAAAGTTTACTAGTTCAAAGACGATCCTCTCCGTGTGGTAGTTTGCCGGGGTGCCGAAGGTGACTGGTAGCGCCACCTTCCCGATCGGGTATTCCTTCCGACCGGGGACGATGCCGTGGAAGGATGTCAGTGTTGGCTCGATGGCTATTTCTGGGAGCTGGAGCCTTTTGAAGGTATCGAGGTATAGGATGTTGATGGAGCTCCCACCATCCATCAGTGTCTTGGGCAGCCAGTAGTCGGCCACCTTTGGCCTGACCACCAGGGCGACTCGCCCTGGATACTCGATTCTTGGCGCGTGGTCCGGGCGACTCCAGGTGATGCTTTGCTCGGACCAGTTTAGGAAGCGGGGGATGTCGACTTGCGTCACCGCATTGACGGCAACCGCGCGGGCGAGTACCTTCTTCTCACGCTTGGTGCCGAGTCCGGTGAAGGTATGGAGCGACCCGACAGCGGTTCTGAAGACACCGCCGTTCCCGTTGTCCCGCGGTTGGTTGTTGTTGGGGTCCTCCCTTGCACGTCTTGCCTTCTCGATCTCTTTGAGAGAGTGGCAGTCGGCGGTGGTGCGGGTGGCTGGTTTTCCTTCCCTGCTGTGGTAGATGCAGGGCTGATTAAGCAGGGCAGCGGGGTCGAATTTCGGCCTCGTCGCGTTGTTGGCGCGGTAGTTCCCGCTGTCGCGGTAGTTTCCTCCGTCGTGCCGGAAGTTCTTGGAGTCGCGTTGGCCATAGCCAGCGTTGGTGACGAAGTCGACTCGCCCATTGGTCTGGCGCTTGCCGGTGATGCGGGTGTTGCTGTAGCGCATGTCGCGTAGTCGCCCGCTATCATGGATGCTGGTACGCCGTCTTCCTCCCGACTCTTCGTCGGAGTCTTGGTTGGGATCTTCCTCCGCGTAGCGCTTGGCGATCTCGAGGAGGTTGGGGATGTTGTCGAGCGTCCGGTAGACCCTCTTGATCTTGGCGACCAGAGGTTCGTACCGGCACGCGTTTTTGAAGCAGTGTATCGCCGTGTCTGGGTGGATGCTGGAGGCGTTTATCCATAGCTCTTTCCACCTTTGGATCCACCGGCGGGTCGACTCGCGTTGTCCCTGGATGCATCTCTCCAGGTCCTCGATGGTGGTGGCGCGGGTGTAGGAACCCTCGAAGTGCCTGACGAAGGCGTCCCGCATTTCTTCCCAGGAGTCGATGCTGTCGGCGGGTAGCATATTGATCCATTGCCGGGTCGCACCCTCCATCATCAGGGGGAGGTAGCGAGCGGCGAGCAGGTCGGTGTGGCATGCGATCCACATTGCCATGAGATATGTGTCCAGCCAAACGGCAGGGTCATACGTCGGGTCGTATTTGTCGATCTCCTTGGGGGCCTTGAAGTTGGCGGGGTATTTTTCCCCGCGGATCATGGGTCCAAAGCATTGTGGCCCGACTCGACTGAGTGAGCCTCTTGGCTCCGGGTCGCCGCGGTTGGTGAGGGTGTGTCGCAAGTCGTAGGGCTGGCGCGACCGCCACGCTTGATTGTTGATGATGTGTGTTCGGGCATCGAGTGGTTGCCCGTTTGCGGCGACGGTGTTGTTAGCAGGTCGCGGCTCGTTGGTCGACAACACGGGGTTGGCGACTCGCGGTTGGTTTGCCAGTGGTTGGGGTGGTGGGCAAACTATCGCGTTGGCCATGGTTGGGTGGCCGCTCGATGCCGCCCTGCTTGCTGACGAGCGGGAATACATCCGCCCACGCGGATCTACTCCCGCGGCTTACTGCTCGATGGCCCTGACAAGTAGGGCTTTGGCGTACTGGATCTGTAGCGCACCGTCGACTTGGACATCGAGGTTGGCGATCGCGGCGTCGGCCGCGACGACGTTGTCCATCGGAGTGGAGTACAGTGGTAGCCCATTGGCGTCCCGGGCTTGAGGCGACATGATGATGCGTGGTTGGTCGGGTGGGGGCGCACGGCCCATGGGTGGTGGAGGGGCCCCATTCGTCGGTGCTCCAGGTGGTGGTCTTGCGGGGTTGCCTCCTCCTGGTGGTGCGTTCTCGCCGTGTTCGCGCTCGGCGGCGCGTGTGGGGTTGCCCTCGTCGTTGAAGTTCAGGACGCGGCCCTGAACGTCGGGGTTCAGGCGGGTCCTGATGCGGCGCTGGTGATAGAGTGACAGCTCCTTCGCCGTCTCTCGTTCAAGGCGGTATTTCTCGCGCTCGGCGAGTTCGTTGCGCTGCGCCTCCTGGAGCCGCAAGCGGGCTTGTTCCACCTCCGTGGCCGTCGCGGTCGGCAGAATCGGCATGGAGAATGAATCTGGCGGGGCGGATGCGCTTCCCGCCATGTAAATCGCGTTGAAGCGATTGGATCTGGGGCGAAGATCCTCAGGGGATTCTGAGCCGGAGTCGGAGTGGAAGAGCCCTAGTATGGAGGGATCCTTGAAATCTTCGGGGTTGGAGACTCGCGTGATGGAGTCCTCCCGCGACGTGGCGGTGATGGATCCGTTGGCCGACGCGGGGCACGCGGAGTCGGCGTCGTCGTTTAGGGCGTCGTCGTTGGTGGCGACGTTGGTCTCGACCGTGTCGCTAGCGGCCGAGTCGTACTCGGTGATGAGGCCCCTGATGGAACGGACCTGCTCCTCCGAGAGCAGATCGTGGTGTGGAGGCGATCCGCCGACGATCATGGTCGCGGCTGGGTCGACCGCGCCGGTAAAGCCGACGAAGAGGTTGATGGAGCCGATCGGCATCACCGCGGCGTGTGTGATCGGGCGCGACGCCAGGATGTAGCTGTTGGGCAGGATCTGCAAGATCCCGCCGAAGGCGATCATGCGGCCGGTGGCGAGCGGCCGCTCGATCGGCGAGTAGGGTCTCGCCGCAGAACTCAGGCCAGTCCCACTATGTCCCACGGTGGGCGCCACTGTCGTGGAAATGGCCACGGCAGTCGCTGCCATAGGTGGCGATTGAGAGTTTCGTGAGGAAGAGTTGGCGGCCATCTGCGGTGCGAGATGGGGGCATGTGCACAAGGGTTTACCCAGGTTTGGCCCCCCGGAGGGTAAAGACCTACTCCTGCTATGTTAGATTATGAGAGAGCGAGTTACAAGGGTGGCGAGCTCGGCAGCTGGGCGGCGAGTCGCTTGAGGGGGTGTATGATGGAACGTGAGTCTCTACTGTACCCTAGGGAGGTTTATATATGAAGCACCTCCCAGGGTTTACAAGTTGCCCCCGAACAAGATAAAGATCCGGGAGCCTTTGACCTAATCCGACTGGGCCTCTGCTACACTCCTGGGCTTCTAGTCACCAGTCGATGGGCCTCTTCCTTCCTCGAAGTCCAGTCGTTGTCCTTCAGGCATACTCGCGGGCCTTCCGGCCCACTCGAAACCCACTGCTGAGCATACCTCCTTAGGCATATCCCCATCACCCTAGGCAGAGACCTAGTTCCCTCTAGATAAGGGGGCTAGGATCTTAGTAGAAGGGGTTCCGCTATTCTGATTTGGCTAGGGTTTAAGTGTGATCTGTGTGCGAGAGTAAGAGAGCTCCTTCTTCCTCCTCTCGCCAATACAGCTCTAGGAGCACTTGTAATCTTGTAAGCAAAGCAAATACAAACTTCTGTGTGAAGAATCACTTCACTATCCCTCCCTGGATTCCCCTACCGTGTATTAGTCCCCACCTTTAGCCTATCCATGGCATCTACCGTGACACCACCATGACACTTACGAGCTTTCGAAGATCTAAGAATATACTATGTATAGGTGACAAATAGTTCATTGTAAAGTGTTACTTTGATACTAGCTTTTTCACAAGATATAAGTTAAGTTTATCTCAATTTAAACTATGGGTGGCACAATATAATGGAAAGGACTTTCCATGATGGATTTGGATGAGTTCCAAAGTTAAGACTTTATGACGGATACACCAACAAAAGGGTGAGTATATGAGTGTTATAGTAGCAGCAAAGGAGGCATTTGTGTTAAGTAGTTTGTTATCAAACAAGGTGTGGTTACTAGTAGGCTACTACTATTAAGATATATTGTATGACAATAGTATTGACATATTTTAAACCCAAGGAACTAAGGTCCCACCAAAGGACTAAATTTATACAATGCCATCTCATTTGAGAATGAGTGATGCATAGAGACGCAAATACATGCAAATACACAAGAACCTGAAAGTGTCAGATCTAGAGATTATGTTTACCAGTAGCAAATGCGTATATACAACACCAGAAAGCCATAGGTGTTGAATGTACAAGTTTACAAACTAGATTATTGAATCTAGTGCAAGTGGGAGACTGAAGGGAATATGCTCGAGAGGCAATAATAAAGTGGTTATTATCTTATTCCTTGTTTATGATAAATGTTTATTTTGCATGCTATAATTGTAGTAATTGGAAATGTTAATATATGTGTTTAATGAACAAATAAAGAGTTCCTAGTTATGCCTCTCATATAAACTAGCTCGTTAATTAACAATATGATTAATATTTCCTCATCATGGACATTGGATGTTGTTAGTAACGAGGTCACAACATTGGTGGAATGATGTGATGAACATTCATCCGAAGTATAGCGCAACGATCAAAGTCATTGTGTTTACATTGCTATAACATCATACGAAGTAACTTTTGTCCTTAGACCATGAGATCATGTTAATTGCTAACACTAGAAGAGTACTTTGATAACATCAAACGTCACACCGTAACAGGGTGACTATAAAGGTGGGTTTGGGTACTCTAAAAGTGTTATGTTGAGGCTCATGGATCAAGAGTTGTAACATCCCAAATTTTTAAAATTACATATGTTACTAGAAGCATGCATCATATCATTGCATCATGGCATCACATATCAAAAACTGCATCAGGTATTTTCCAAAACCCCATAGTCATATAAAAGACTAAAAGGGTTAAACAATATCAATCCACCTAAACCTTTGCAAAAGTGTTATTTTTATAATCTCATTCTAATCCTCTTCTTTTTACAAAATTTTAGAGACCGGTTTCGTTTAATTCGGAGTCCGGTTGCAAAAGTAATTAAACAAATAGGAAAACAGAAAAGAATAAAAAGAATAAAAGAAAAACGAAGTCTAACCTAAGTGGGCCAGCCGAAGCCAGCCCGCATCTATCTACCGCGCGCACCGCGAGCGAGCGGCGCACAGCGCAACCGACGCGCAAGCCGGCCCAACAGGCCGCACCAGCCGCCAGCCCGCCCCCGCAGCCGTTGATGCCCCGGTCCCACCCATCAGCCGCCTCCTCCGTCCGAGTCCAGGACGAACACGGCGCACGGCTGCGTCGGCGCCAACCTCTCCGGCCGAATCAGAGCGACTCCGTAGTCCCCACGCCAAGAAATCGCGCCTTTATAAAGCCCCAACACGCCCTCCAAGGAAACCCTACTTTTTTCGCCGCCGAGCTGCCGCCTTGAAGCTCGAGATCGATCTCGCCGGATTCGCCGCCGCCGAGCTCGACAGACTGGGTCCGAGACCATCCCGTCCCCTCCTCTCTTCCTCTCTACCCTCCCCCTTGAGTACCACCTCGATTCACGCCGTTTTCCCCTTGCACAGAGCCCCGCGCCACCACCGATTCGTCGCCGGAGTCTCGCCGGAGACGGGAGAGATCGGCGGAGCGCCGCCGTGAATAGAGGCGGAGAGGGCCGACGCCATCTGTACTAGAGTGATCGTGAGGAGGAGGGCCACATCGTCGCCCACTCCGCATAGATGGGAGCGCGCCGGAATGCCGCCGTACATCGCCACCGACGCGCCGCCGCCGTCGTCGTCAACGTCACCGCCGGTAAGCCCCTCCGTCCCCGGCCGTTAGATCGCAATCCGACGGCCAGATTTAGACCGGCACACCGAACCAGTACCACCCTATCACGTCGCGCCGCATGGCACTCGCCACGTTAGCACCTCGTTAGCCCCGCGCGCCCCGCTGGCCCAATCCCGAGCCGCCACGTGTCGCCGCGTAGCTGGCCACCTTTTTAAATTTTCTTTTAAAAATAGGCAGAATTACTCCAATCTTATAAAATCCATAATAATTCGAGTATTAGTCCAAAAAGTGCGTACAATATACCATCGGATTCATATTTTCGAGTAGAACACAGATCCATAATAATATTGCTGTTTTGCCACAGCAATCTTGCAGTAGGATTTAAAGTTTAGATTAGAGTATTTTAATTCTAGAAAATTATATGTAGCTCCGTTTTAGTTGATTCTTGTTGCGTTGGCTTTGTATCGACGAGACCTTCTGTAGTAAATTGTCATATCATGCTTAGGGTGTTCAGATCTGTCTCGAGGTAGATTTGAGTTGTGGATCTAGTTTTGAGCTTGGTTATTTAGGGTTTAACCCAAAATACCTAAAATCTGTGGGGAATCGATTCTAATGACATCCCCAACTCAACAACACCCCTGATTAAAACCCTTGGTCGAAATCAAATCTATCCTTGCATATTACCATGTTGCATGCATGCATATTCGACTTCGTGACTTTGTTTTGTGCAAATTGTGATTGGATCCATGTTTGTTTCGTTACATTGCTCGGAGTGCGCTGAGGAGTACTGTTGTGTAGATTGCTGCTCGGATCAAGGCAAGTTACACCACTTGTTCATGTTTATGTCCTAGTTTTGAATACTATGCATGTTTTTCTCTTCCAAATAGTAGTATGCATGTGTAGGATTGTTTTGGTAGATCTACTTGAAAATATTTTTGCAAGTGCGATGATTTTGTAGTATGCCATGATAGTTCTATACTTAGGAATTTCCGTCCTATTAGGTTTCCCTGTTTTTGCTAAGTATTACTTGCTATGCTATATATATATAGTAAGTACCATTGGGGGTTCGAAAGACTCAAAATTTTCTAAGTATGAGAGCTCCCTCGAGCGAACTTTTCTTCTCCAAAACCCCCTTCAAAATAAAAACTAAGTTTTCTTTTGGGCGGAATGGTTGTCGGGACAACGAGTGGTATTTTGGTGGAGGACGGCCGCCCAGGAATCAAACAAGTCTGCCATGTTTCAGAATTCAGAAGCTTCCCGTGCAACCACAATACATATGGGCTCTGTCTTGGCTTAGTACTTAGTGGGAAACATCGCCGGGGTACCAACATTTGGAGGTTCTTGGCACGGTTGGATCCAGCTGGTAGAGGGGCTACTAAGGGAAGGCTTCGCCATGGTCTTGTCTGTAAAAGGACTTGATCGTAGATTGTGGGGAAAGTGCACAACCTCTCGAGAGTATTGCAATCTGATCGATCAGCCGTGTTCACGGAAACAGAACAACTTTGAGCATCTGAAGGATGGAGCCTCTGAAAGATCTTCCTCTCTCTTTTCCAAACCTAAACGTTTTATAAACCCCAAGGCGTGAGTAATATCGCCGTTGGGCGGGATTTTGGGAACTTGGTGTGTAATATCCAAGTGCTAGGTTGATTGGGCACTTGGTGAGTAATATCCATGTGTTCCATTCGACCCTATACTATTTATCAAAGTTTACAAAGTAGGAAAAACTTTCTTCCTCTTTTCTTATTACGTTGATAAAATTGTCTTTACGCAAGTGAACCCCAGAGCCTACTCTTAAGCCTTGCATGTAGAGATAGTCTTACTCTTTCCTTGGTGTAATTTGCCAATACATTCAAAGTATTGACCCAACTTGTTGGCTGCACGTCTTATGTGCAAAATCCGAAGATTGAAAGGTGCGTAGGAATCGCGGGTCTTCACGCAGCTAGCCTGAGGCGTTCATGGACTCAAGTTTTACTTAGTTTCCACTGTTTTATTTGAGCTAGCTATAAGCTATGCAAGTTGTAATAATTATACTCTGGATTATTCGTGTAATAATGACTTGTGTTTTACATGATATTCATCGACTGTGAAGTGCTAGCTATTGATCTAGGGACTAGCATGTTAATCACAGGGACTTAGGATTCTTAATAATCCGAGGTCGCAACAGATGGTATCAGAGCACAAAGTTGCCTGTAGGACGTGACCCCTAGGATTGGAAACCACCTTTACCATGTGTGTTTTGCTTTCTCTATTCTTCCAAGATATTTGTACTCTTCTAGTATTCCTCTTCCTTATCACATTGTGCCTAATTTTCTCTCTCCTAACCTAAAGTTGACGGCCTTCTACTACGACACCGCCGAAGACATCAAGTGCCTGCGCTTCGGGGAATGCCTTCTAGACATCATCAAGACACTGCAGTTACCCATGCCATCAATCAAGGGAAGCGAGTTGAGGAAGATGCACAAGGAAGGATGCTGGGCGATTGAAGTCATCCAACCAGGGCGCAGCCAGACAGAACCCAAGACGGAGGCCATTGTACTCAACGTCACCAGCGACTCCAAGGAGAAAGGACTTAGCATCTGCTTGCAGGAGCTCATTGGACGCCTTTGTGGACGCCACCATGAAGAGGTTGAAGGCCACTACATCAAACTCTTTTGAAGACGTGATGAGAAGGGAGTTCCAACGAGTTAACCCCGGAGGAAAGGAAGACATGCAAGCGTCGAAGGATCCAATATCAAGACTTGGAGTCCCACATCAATGACCTTCAGAAGGGGAGCTGTCGTGAGATCGTGAGGAATGACGAGCTTTGTGCCCTAGTCAAGGAGAAGGACGAGAAGATCGAGGAGCTGGAAGAGAAGATCAAGTCCCTAGGAGGGGAGCTCACCACCCAAGACAAGAAGTTCGCAAATCAAGAGAGGAGGGTGCAAGATAAGAACAAGAAGATTAGGGAGCAAAGTCTGGTGCTCTCAAAAAACGAGATGGAGTTCAAGAACCTTGCCACCATGTTGAAGGACCTACGAGCAGCTAAGAGGAGCTTGGAGGAGAAGATCACGCCCGTGACTATCGGGTCAAGTTTGATAAAGAAGCTACAGAAGGAGAAGAAGGAACTCCAAAAAAGGTTGGAATCTGCTACCCAGGAGCTGCAGGAGGTGAAGGAACTTCAAGAGAGGCTCGAAGCTGCTACACCAGAGCCACAGGAAGTGAAGGAACTTCAGGAGAAGCTTGAAGCCACTTCGAGGGACATGGAGTTATACAAGTCACTGCTGGAAAAGGAAGGCTTCATCATTGAGGATGAGGAAGTGGATGATGAGTAGAGTAGTTGGACCACCTTTAGTTCTATAGTCAAACGTTGTTCGCGATTGTAATGAGTACCAAAAATTATTTTGGTTTAGTTAAACTTGGTTGAGTGTGTGGAACTATGTGTCTTGTGTGCCTTGCTTTTCTCGTGTGCTTTTTCTCTTGTTTACATAAGGGTAGGAGTTTATTCCTTAGGCTTTCTATATATTTCTTAACTTGCCTCCCAAACCCTCCACATGGCAAGACGTGGAAACAACAATAACAACATGCCCCCAGAGATAGCACAACTTCTGAACTCCTAGAATCAGTTGATCCAACTCCTCACTCAAAACATGCAAAACAACGACAACCCGCTGCCTCCGCCACCTCCACCGCCCCAACAGGATAGCTTGACTCTGTTCTTGAGGTTGAACCCTCCAATTTTCTCAAGTAGTTCCGAGGCAATTGTGGCAGATGACTGGCTCCGCACCACCAACAAGAAGTTAGACACTGTCCAAGTTATTGGAGGTGATAGGGTGCGCTTTGCCGCGCACCAACTTGAGGGACCAGCTGCTGAATGGTGAGATAATTACCAGGTCACCCACCCCGATATTGAAGCTATCACCTGGAACCAGTTCGAAGCGGCCTTTCGTACTCATCATGTAGCCGCGGGAGTCATGTCACTTAAGAGACGTGAGTTCCGCGACTTGAAACAACTACACCGCTCTGTCTCCGAGTATGGGGACCTTTTCAACAAGCTGGCACGTTATGCACCTGATGATGTATCCACTGATGCCAAGAGACAGGAGGAGTTCTTAAGGGCACTTAATGATGAAATATCTATTCAGCTTGTAGCTCTGAAGTTTGATAACTACCAGGAACTCCTGGACAGGGCAGTGGTGGTTGAAGCAAAGCAAAGGAGTATAGAGAACCGAAAGAGAAAGTCCACCTCACACAAGCACAACTCTGCCCCATATCAGAAGCAACGCACTTCGTCACCACCACCCCACAACCACAATGGTCATCGTCATCGAGGACATAACCACAATGGCCATAAGCACCACAATGGAAATGGCAATGGGAAGGATCTGAGTGAAGTGACATGCTTCAAGTGTAACAAGACAGGGCACTATGCGACTACTTGCCCCGAAAAGACGAAGAATGGGAATGGTAATGGAAACGGCAACGGACACAACCATGGCAATGGTAATGGAAATGGGAAGAAGCCGAATCCGTTCGTCAAAGCCATGGTGAATCATGTCTCCGTGGAGGATGCTCGTGAGGCACCTGACTCCGTGATTGGTAAATTCAAGCTTAACTCCACACCTGCAGTTGTTCTTTTTGATACTGGTGCATCGCATTCATTCATATCAAGGGTATTTGTGGATAGAGGCAAGATACCTACGGAGACTATTAGTACTCCCCTAAGGGTAAGTTCTCCTGGAGGAGAAATAGTGGCAAACTCTGGATGCCGTGGGTTAGAACTAAGGATTGGGGCGCACACCTTTCCCACCAACCTAGTCGTTCTGGAATCACAAGGCTTAGACATAATTTTGGGCATGAATTGGATGACCGAATATGCGGGAATCATAGATTGTGCCAAAAGGACTATCGCACTCACGACTCCAGATAAGAAAAGGATCCGCTTTTAGTCAGCTTTTGCACTCAGTATGGTGAACTCTCTTAAGGGGGTTAGCTTGGAGGATGTGCCAATTGTGAAGGAGTATCCAGATGTGTTTCCGGAAGAGTTGCCAGGGATGCCTCCCGACCGAGACATCGAGTTTCTCATTGACTTGATGCCAGGTACTAGAGCAATAGCAAAGAGACCGTACAAGATGGATGTGGATGAGTTGAAGGAACTTAAGAAACAACTTAGAGAGCAATTGGACAAAGGATTCATTCAACCAAGTGCGTCATCTTGGGGAGCACCTGTCTTATTTGTGGAGAAGAAGGATAAAACCAAGAGACTAGTCGTGGACTACCGGTCGTTGAATGAAGTGACAATCAAGAACAAGTACCCTCTACCCAATATTAATGACCTGTTTGACCAATTAAAGGGAGCTAGTGTGTTCTCTAAGATTGATCTCCGATCAGGTTATTTTCAGTTAAAGATCCGAGAACAGGATGTACCCAAGACAGCCTTCACCACAAGATACGGATTGTATGAGTACACCGTGATGTCGTTTGGTTTAACCAATGCCCCAGCGTACTTCATGACCATGATGAACAAGGTATTCATGGAGTACTTGGATAAGTTTATTGTGGTATTCATTGATGACATACTCATATACTCCAAGGACGAGAAGGAACATGAGCGGCATCTGTGCCTGATTATGGAAAATTTAAGGGAACACAAGTTGTATGCCAAGTTTAGCAAATGTGAGTTCTGGTTGAAAGAAGTGGGATTCCTTGGTCATATTGTATCAGCTAAAGGTGTTGTCGTGGACCCAAGTAAGGTAGCTTCCGTTACAAAATGGGAATCTCCTAAGAATGTGGGTGATATTAGGAGTTTCCTAGGTCTTGCGGGATATTACCGAAGATTCATCGAAAACTTTTCCAAGATAGCAAAGCCTATGCCAGAGTTGCTGAAGAAAGAGAAGAAGTTCCAATGGACCGAGGCATGTGAAGCAAGTTTTCAAGAGTTGAAGAAGCGCCTAGTAACAACACTAGTTTTGTGTCTCCCTGACATCCAAAAGGACTTCCAGGTCTATTGCGACGCTTCCCGGCAAGGACTCGGTAGTGTACTGATGCAAGATGGAAAAGTAGTGTCTTACGCCTCTCGGCAACTTAAGCACCATGAGAATAACTACCCCACGCATGATTTGGAACTAGCATCAGTTGTGCATGCGCTCAAGGTATGGAGACATTACCTAATGGGCAAACACTGTGATGTGTTCAGGGATCACAAGAGCCTTAAATACATCTTCACTCAAAAGGAATTAAATATGAGGCAAAGGAGATGGCTTGAGCTCATCAAGGCCTATGACTTGGACCTGCAGTACCATCCTGGAAAGGCCAACGTTGTGGCTGACGCCTTAAGCCGGAAAGTCTATGTAAATGGACTTACCGTGGATGAACTTCCAAAAGATTTGTGTGAACAGTTCAAGGACCTCAGGTTAGAAATAGTTCCGGAGGGATACTTAGCAACTATGGAGATAGTATCAATGCTTCTGGACCAAATCAAAGAGGCCCAGAAGGGGGACAAAGAGCTGGAAGAGATAAGAGCTAATATAAGCAAGGGCAAAGCAAAAGGGTTTCATACGGATGAACAGGGAACACTTTGGTATGAGAAGCGTCTGTGCGTTCCCGATGACTCTGATATCAGGAAGTTAATCCTTCAGGAAGCTCATGATTCGCCTTACTCAATCCATCCCGGTAATACAAAGATGTACATGGATGTGAAAGATAGGTTCTGGTGGAACAACATGAAAAGGGAAATTGCTGAATATATCTCCTTGTGTGACGTGTGCAACAGAGTCAACGCCGAACATCAAAAACCCGTAGGACTGCTACAGCCATTACCTGTGCCCGATTGGAAGTGGGACAAGGTAGGCATGGATTTTATCACAGGACTACCGCGGACTCGTTCTGGGTATGATTCCATCTGGGTAGTGGTCGACCACTTCACAAAGGTGGCCCACTTTATTCCCGTAAAGACCACCTATACGAGTGCTAAACTTGCCAAGATTTATATGTCAAGGATCGTAAGTCTTCACGGAGTACCCAAGGGGATTGTCTCTGATAGAGGTACCCAATTCACCTCTAAGTTTTGGCAACAGCTACACGAGTCTCTAGGGACACGACTGGAGTTTAGTACTGCCTTCCACCCACAAACAGATGGACAGACGGAAAGAGTCAACCAGATCTTGGAGGACATGTTAAGAGCCTGTGCGCTAGACTATGGGTCTAGTTGGGATGATAATTTGCCATATGCGGAATTCTCATACAATAACAGCTACCAAACTAGTATCAAGATGGCTCCATTTGAAGTTCTATATGGTAGAAAGTGTAGAACTCCTCTGCTATGGAGTGGAGTTGGAGAACGTAGTTTGTTTGGACCTGAACTGATCAAGGATGCCGAAAAAAAGTGAGACAGATTCAAGACAGGTTAAAGATAGCCCAGTCCAGACAAAAGAGTTATGCTAATTCCAAGCGCAGGGATGTGACTTATGAAGTGGGAGACCGTGCGTATCTCCGAGTTTTGCCACTACGAGGAGTTAAGAGATTCGGAATCAAGGGTAAGTTAGCACCCCGATTCATAGGGCCCTACAAAATCTTGGGTCATAGAGGGGAAGTTGCCTATCAGTTGGAATTGCCCGAAGTGCTAACAGTTCACGATGTTTTCCATGTGTCGCAACTAAAGAAGTGTCACCCAGAAATGGCTGAAATCCCACTAAAGGATACGGTTCCGTTGGAAGAAGTTCAACTGGAGAACGATCTCACCTATGAAGAAAAACCCACCCGGATTTTGGAAACAGCCGAGGGAATTACTCGTACCAAGACTATTAGATTTTGCAAAGTTCAATGGAATCACCATTCCGAGGAAGAGGCCACGTGGGAACGTGAAGAAGACCTGAAAAAGAACACCCACACCTATTTGCTAACCAACCTGAATCTCGGGGACGCGATTCTTCTTAAGGGGGGTAGGTTTGTAACATCCCAAATTTTTGCAATTACAGATGTTACTAGAAGCATGCATCATATCCTTGCATCATGTCATCACATATCAAAAACTGCATCAGGTATTTTCCAAAACCCCATAGTCATATAAAAGACTAAAAGGGTTAAACAATATCAATCCATCTAAACCTTTGCAAAAGTGTTATTTTTATAATCTCATTCTAATCCTCTTATTTTTACAAAATTTTAGAGACCGGTTTCGTTTAATTCGGAGTCCGGTTGCAAAAGTTATTAAACAAATAGGAAAACAGAAAAAATAAAAAGAATAAAAAAAACGAAGTCTAACCTAAGCGGGCCAGCCGAAGTCAGCCCGCATCTATCTACCGCACGCACCGCGAGCGAGCAGCGCACAGCGCAACCGATGTGCAGACCGGCCCAACAGGCCGCACCAGCCGCCAGCCCGCCCCCGCAGCCGCTGATGCCCCGGTCCCACCCGTTAGCCGCCTCCTCTGTCCGAGTCCAGGACGAACACGGCCGCGTCGGCGCCAACCTCTCTGGCCGAATCGGAGCGACTCCGTAGTCTCCACGCCAAGAAATCGCGCATTTATAAAGCCTCGGCACGCCCTCCAAGGAAACCTTACTTTTTTCGCTGCCGGGCTGCCGCCTTGAAGCTCGAGATCGATCTCGCCGGAGCCGCCGCCGCCGAGCTCGACGGACCGGGTCCGAGACCACCCCGTCCCCTCCTCTCTTCCTTTCTGCCCTCCCCCTTGAGTACCACCTCGATTCACACCGTTTTCCCCTTGCACAGAGCCTCGCGCCGCCACCGATTCGTCGCCGGAGTCTCGCCGGAGACGGGAGAGATTGGCGGAGCGCCGCCGCGAATAGAGGAGGAGAGGGCCGACGCCATCTGTACCAGAGGGATCGTGAGGAGGAGGGACACATCATCGCCCACTCCGCATAGACGGGAGCTCGCCGGAACGCCGCCGTACATCGCCACGGACGCGCCACCGCCGTCGCCGTCATCGTCAACGTCACCGCCGGTAAGCCCCTCCGTCCCCGGCCGTTAGCTCGCAATCCGACGGCCAGATTTAGACCGGCACACCGAACCGGTACCGCCCTATCACGTCGCGCCGCGTGGCACTCGCCGCGTCAGCGCCTCGTCAGCCCCGTGCGCCCTGCTGGCCTAATCCCGAGCCGCCACGTGTCGCCGCGTAGCTGGCCACCTTTTTTATTTTTCTTTTAAAAATAGGCAGAATTACTCCAATCTTATAAAATCGATAGTAAGTCGAGTATTAGTCCAAAAAGTGCGTACAATATACCGTTGGATTCATATTTTCGAGTAGAACACATATCTACAATAATATTGCTATTTTGCCACAGCAATCTTGAAGTAGGATTTAAAGTTTAGATTAGAGTATTTTAATTCTAGAAAATTATCCGTAGCTCCGTTTTAGTTGATTCTTGTTGCGTTGGCTTTGTATCGACGAGACCTTCTGTAGTAAATTGTCATATCATGCTTAGGGTGTTCAGATATGTCTCGAGATAGATTGGAGTTGTAGATCTAGTTTTGAGCTTGGTTATTTAGGGTTTAACCTAAAATACCTAAAATCTGTGGGGAATCAATTCTAATGACATCCCCAACTCAACAACACCCCTGATTAAAACCCTTGGTCGATATCAAATCTATCCTTGCATATTACCATGTTGCATGCATGCATATTCGACTTCGTGACTTTGTTTTGTGCAAATTGTGATTGTATCCATGTTTGTTTCGTTAGATTGCTCGGAGTGCGCTGAGGAGTACTGTTGTGTAGATTGCTGCTCGGATCAAGGCAAGTTACACCACTTGTTCATGCTTATGTCCCAGTTTTGAATACTATGCATGTTTTGCTCTTCAAAATAGTAGTATGCATGTGTAGGATTTTTTTGGTAGATCTACTTGAAAATATTTTTGCAAGTGCGATGATTTTGTAGTATGCCATGATAGTTCTATACTTAGGAATTTCCGTCCTATTAGGTTTCCCTGTTTTTGCTAAGTATTACTTGCTATGCTATATATATACTAAGTACCATTGGGGTTCGAAAGACTCAAAATTTTCTAAGTACGAGAGCTCCCTCGAGCGAACTTTTCTTCTCCAAAACCCCCTTCAAAATAAAAACTAAGTTTTCTTTTGGGCGGAATGGTTGTCGGGACAACGAGTGGTATTTTGGTGGAGGACGGCCGCCCAGGAATCAAAGAATTCTGCCATGTTTCAGAATTCAGAAGCTTCCCGTGCAACCACAATACATATGGGCTATGTCTTGGCTTAGTACTTAGTGGGAAACCTCACCGGGGTACCAACATTTGGAGGTTCTTGGCACGGTTGGATCCAGCTGGTAGAGGGGCTACTAAGAGAAGGCTTCGCCATGGTCTTGTCTGTAAAAGGACTTGATCATAGATTGTGGGGAAAGTGCACAACCTCTCGAGAGTATTGCAATCTGATCGATCAGTCGTGTTCACGGAAACAGAACAACTTTGAGCATCTGAAGGATGGAGCCTCTAAAAGATCTTCCTCTCTCTTTTCCAAACCTAAACGTTTTATAAACCCCAAGGCGTGAGTAATATCGCGGTTGGGCGGGATTTTGGGAACTTGGTGTGTAATATCCAAGTGCTAGGTTGATTGGGCACTTGGTGAGTAATATCCACGTGTTCCATTCGACCCTATACTATTTATCAAAGTTTACAAAGTAGGAAAAACTTTCTTCCTCTTTTCTTATTACGTTGATAAAATTGGCTTTACACAAGTGAACCCCAGAGCCTACTCTTAAGCCTTGCATGTAGAGACAGTCTTACTTTTTCCTTGGTGTAATTTGCCAATAAATTCAAAGTATTGACCCAACTTGTTGGCTGCATGTCTTATGTGCAGAATCCGAAGCTTGAAAGGTGCGTAGGGATCACGGGTCTTCACGCAGCTAACCTGAGGCGTTGATGGACTCAAATTTTACTTAGTTTCCGCTGTTTTATTTCAGCTAGCTATAAGCTATGCAAGTTGTAATAATTATACTCTGGATTATTCGTGTAATAATGACTTGTGTTTTACATGATATTCATCGACTGTGAAGTGCTAGCTATTGATCTAGGGACTAGCATGTTAATCACAGGGACTTAGGATTCTTAATAATCCGAGGTCGCAACAAGAGTGTAGTTTTTCCATCCCAATGACGGAGAGATATACTCTGGGCCCTCTCGGTGATATCACATTGATGTAGCTTTCAAGCAGGTGATAAGATCACTAGAATGTTATATCACAGGAACGAGAAAAGTGTACTTGTCAGTAACGAGATCAAACTAGGTATGGGGATACCGATGATCGAATATCGGACGTGTAATATATCGTGACACAAAGGAATTTAGTTACAAACATTAAAGGTTCACACGATCACTAGAGTCATCGTTGAATGTGTGGGATTCAGTATGGATCTCCAGGTCCCATTGCTGATTATTGATCGAAGAGGGGTCTTGATCATGTATGCATTATTCGTGAACCGTAGGTTGGAACACTTAAGGGGATACCAACACCATTAGGAGAAAATATTTTCCAGACAAAGATTATGAAAGCGCTGGAATCATTTCGATGGACACCGGAATTGTTTCAGGTGAAATTGCTAAAACTGGTTTTGCATGTGATATTGAAATGTTGCAGGGGTTTTATGTGAATATTTATTAATTAAAGTACTTAAAAAAATTCTGAATAAAATAAATAAAAATGGTTTTATTTAATGAGAACTTGCATTAAATTTGGTGGAAATTTAATGCAAAGTGAGTGCAGTTGGTTTTAATGGGAGTGGGCTTAGTGGAAGCTCCACCAAACATTATGGAGGGAGAGGTGGGGGAACCACCACGCCCATGTGCATGGAGCCTTGGAGGCTGCCCCCTCCTCCTATAAAAGGAGCTCCCCTCCTCCTCCACTCTCACACCTGCTCATGAGGGATCTCTCCCCCCTCTAGTTTATTCCCCATGGCCTCAGATTAGCGAGATACATGTTCCTGGTGGCTTTGTCTGAAAGGAGTTTCTGCTTCCGCTACATCGCTGGAGCGAGGATGCGGAGGTTGTCAGGGTACCGAACATGTGTGCGATCACGGATGCACTACTGCTTTCCGGTACTGGATTTACTGGTGCTGGACCTACTAGACTTGTTAGACTTCATCACGATCTTGAGATCGGCAACTGAATGACTACAACATCCACTAAATTAGATTATGTTAACAAAGTTTTTCGGTCTTCAAGAGTAATATCTCTATGGATGTATATCCACCCATTGATTGTATCTAGGTAGATAGATCTTGGTGCTTAGTTTTTCACATCGTAGGAATTTTTTGTTTTCTATGCTGTGAACCCAACAATCCACATCTTTATGTTTTTTCAATTTGGGTTTTTACTGTTGTACCATTACTAGGACGAGTTCGTGTGCTATGTGCTTCCTTTCTTCGGTAGTATGCACCATTGATTTCTATATCAAGTAAGGTAGATCTAACAACGGTTCGTGGATGAACATTTGTCGATGACTACAATGGCTAAGGGAACTTTCAGGACAAGGTGATTAAACCAGGATATGTATTTAATGGTTTGTGCATTCCGCTAGGTTCACTCACCCTGTCTCGGAAACTGGTGTTCATCTGTTGCCGCATGATGTAGTCCTGATAACTACAAGTCAGACGCTATATGAGGCAATGTTTCCACATTTACGAACTACCAATGATTAGGATAGTTCGATATGCATCAACTTTCTATAGATGGGCTTTAGTACATACTATTTTTGCCCAAAGAGGAAATTTGTGCAGGATCCTTGGTACTAAGGGATCATCTATGGATACATGTTTGATTGTTGTGATCTTATGTCCCTACAATGTGTGCTACGCCGATGATTACAATTTTCACACAATGTAACTTCAGGGATGTCTAATCAAACCTTGTTGTATGTACAACCCTTGTATTTGTGCATCTGATTTGGTTTGCTCACGCCATCCCTGAAGGTGACATGCATTTGCCACATTATGTGCGCAACATTGGAAAATATGAGGCAAAAAATTCTGACTCATTGGTTTGAATTATTTTCATTGCTTTGCCTTGTTCTGATTACTTTGCTTCGTGTAGACTACTTTGCTTTGTGTTCATTGTTTATATTTGTGAGTCATTCCAGGCTATCAAGATCAGTGTTCGAGGAAAGGAGCCGTTGATGGCTCGAACAAGAGGGCCAAAAAATTAGGAATGTCTCCCAATGTTGGCACCTGCGATGAGGCAGTGACCCCTACCCAGTTCTGCAAGGTGATGATAGCACCTGCACTAGGATTGCTTCCTATCCTAGAGGCATTTAGGTCATATATGGATAGTTTCCCTAACACGTCACTCTGAAGCTGACGACTGGCTGCCAATGGGAAATCATGATCTCAGATGTTAATGGTAAAGCTTGCTTCGATGAAGGTTGGATACCTTTTGCAGTAGCTCATGACCTGAAGATCGGTTACTTGGTGACCTTCAAGAAGATCTATCTAAATATTTACAAGGTGGTCATCTATGACTACACTCAAGCCGAGGTTTGAAAGAGGTGCCCCGAGCACCCTAAAGCTTTCAGGAGGATCATGGAGAAGTGCTCACTTTTGTCTAGATGAAGTAGTTCTAATTTGTGTGTGTGGTCGTGAACTAGTAGTTTTTCGTGCCCTGTCATGAATTATCTCATTGATCTACATTTGTGTTTGCATTGTGTCTATTTTTAGTTGTATCCTCAGATGCATGCATGCAACCAAACAACCACATTTCTGATTTTCATGGATGTAAGAAAGGTATGCATGCTAACAAATGAGCTTCCATTCATGGTCTAAGACCTGTATGGGGATAACAGTGCTAGCCATAGCACTACCAGGGCACAAAAAGTATGCAAGCTACCGAGCACGCCCTTAATGAGCATGGTCCTAGCCAGCAATGCACCAACCAAGGCGAATGAGTTTTTTTGCGATCAAGGTGAATGAGTTTGGGCCAACCCAACTACATCATCAAAAGACCCACTCTTATCATTTTGGAAGATCGTCGAGGAGCGGGCGACAAGATACCTAACAGGAATTTTGTTGAACAGTTTGTGTGGTTGGACAAAACCAAGATGTAAAGGGTCTTGGAACCGTTTCATCGAACACCTACCATGTCTTGATGTGTGCTTGCCACCCATCACTCTAGAGTCTTTCTACCGACTAGATGATGAACGGTTGTAGTCCGTGGGTTGGTATTTACCTTCGGTGATGGTGCCGAACATGGGAGAAGCGTCCATCAGTCAGACCACGAAAGCCCTGCCCATGATCACAAGCAAATGAGAGAAAATAGAGGTGATTGGGGAAGAAGTAAACTGTGAAGACCCAATGGGTAGGCTCTCATGACCAGCTCGCTCGGCTAGGGATTTTATAAACTGGTGTCCCTAACTACGTATTCAGTTACCAAGTGTCAATATCCCAAACAACGGTTCAGATAACGAATGGACATCATGGATCATGGCATCATCCAAAGGCTCACGAGGCTCACCATTGTTTTAGCACTAATTATTGTTTAATACCATTCATTGTCGTTCGTTATTACCTACATTCATTTATGTCCCACTATATATATAGGAAATATATCTCCTGGACCTGTTTAAAGCTATGTCTATGGGGTATCTATGTACTATGTGCATGTTTGGTTTCTCGAGCAGCTATTTTGGGCATCTCGAGAGATTAGGTCAACAAAGCCATGATTTGCTTGGCCAAGTATAGAGTCATGTTCTACATCTTCGATTTCCATTTTTTCATTCATATTACTTATTCTAAAGACTTAATATTTAGATTCAAGTAAGCATCATCGCCCACAACTATAACGACAACCTCCATCGAGGCGCGATAGGTTGTCATAGTATCTAGCCATGACACCCCTAGGATTAGGGCTAGACGAACCCAAACCTTAGTATGGCATAAATCTAACCTAGAGCTCGAGAGTTTACAGTGAGAGAACCAAAAACACAACAGTGACCCTACGATTCAAACATATAAAAAATAGCTCATAACTAAGCAAATACATAAATATTACAAACAAATGTTACTGACCACAAACACCAAAAAATGGAAGGAAAATTATGCTATTAGGTAAAAAAACTTAACAAATAACCTAAGAGGTCTGAAGCATAAGGTGACATCCCAGCCCATAGATTCCAGGATGCCAGCCGGGAACCCAAGCTACTCATGAGTGTCGATGTCATAAGAACTCATCTTCAAAGAACCCTTAGTCTACTGCAAAAAAATATCAACAAAGAAAGTCTGAGTATAGGTTATACTCCACAAGACTTATGGCTAGTGGAGTTACTTTTCATAAAGCAATATTTATTTAAAAAATAGGAAGGAGTAGAAGCTCGACTAAACATATCATTTTAAAGGGGATAAGAGAACGATATCTCGAACTTTATCGATCATATTTTGATATCCACCAAATTATCATCATCAGAATCTCTCAACTAGGATCGTCCCCTTGTTTCGTGAGGAAGCATCCTTAAGCCATCTTAGTTGCCAAGTTTTACGATTAGGTTAATGTTCTCTATAATCATCACGACCTTTCCCAAGTTGTCCATAACTATGGACATGTTTTTTTGAAAAGATTAACCCTACATGGGTGTACAACTTTACCCACACTCGCTGAACGACTCTTAATACCACAATGATTAGCCCCTCTTCCTTGGAGGGCGGTGGAGGGTGGTTAACCAAGACCTTTCCCTTTCCTTGGCCTAATGCATGAGTCACTCAGAAAGGGATCCTTGTGTTATATAGTTAGTTACACTCTCAACTTAGTCCTAGTCACTATAAGTCTTCTGGAGTACAGCCTGTACTCAGACTTGCTTTGTTGATATTTTTTGCAGTAGACTAAGGGTTCTTTAAAGATGAGTTCTTATGACATTGACACTCATGAGTAGCTTGGGTTCCCGGTTGTCAGCCTAGAATCTATGGGTTGGGACGTCACCTTATGCTTCATACCTCTTAGGTTATTTGTTAAGTTTTTATACCTGTTGCACATATACCTCTTGCTCGCTGTTTAGGAATTCTAACTTGACATCCATGTGGGGGACGCTCCAACCCACACTTGTTGGGGATATACTTTCCGGGTATACCCACTATGAATCGCTGACCAGGGTGGCCCACTTCGGGTTAGAGCTATGCTTCACAGGCGGCCCAGTCCGGGAGAGAAGTTGGAAGCCTATCCAGCTACAAGAAGGCCTAGAATACTTACCAACTTAGGCCTGTAGGAATACTTGTAGTCCAAGATGTACTATGTAACCAACTCTGTCATAGCCGAATAGGACTCTCCTGTAACCCTAGGACCAGATGACTATATAAGCCATCCTAGGGACCAACCTTTAGGGCATCGACAATCAACCTCAACTCGCATAGGCTAAACCTCTCTTGTAATCTATACTTCCAGCTCTGCCGATATTATACGATTGCTAGCAGGAGTAGGATCCGTCCACCAGAGGTGGATTCAAACATGGGTAAGCTTGTGTGTTCACTGTCCTGGACCACCGTACGTTTCACACCCCACATATTTCCATGCCCCAAGGACCCCCTCATGGCGTACTTGTCTTCAATCTGATGACAGTTGGTACCCACCATGGGGCGGGTGACCTTCAGATCTGCGTTCCAGGCAGAATCTGCATGAATTGGAATCAGAGAAATAATCTATGTTGGTCGGGTCCTCGATGCCAGCGATGTCCCTCTCATACTTCTCGATGAGACCTGGATTCCAGCTAGGGAGGCCGTGACTAGCTACACAATCATGTCTTCTAGCGAGATCGATGTTTCCCTTGGTTTCGCTGAACCAGCACAACCCACCCTGATACATTGCAAATGTATCTATCATTTTTGATGTTCCATGCTTGGTTTTATCCACTTTCTTGTGTTTTGTTCCAACTTTGGAGTACTTTTCATATGATTTTTTGGACTAACCTATTAACAAGAGCCACAGTGCCAGCTACCTGTTTTCTGCTGTTTTTTGTTCCAGGAAAGTCAGAAAATGAATATTCTCAGAATTGGACGGGACAAAAGCCAAAGTGCCTATTTTTCTGGAAGGGATCAAGTGCTAGAAGACGAGACGGAGAAGGGCCAGGGAGCCACCACACCAGCTGGCCACGCGGCCAAGCCTGGCCCGCGCCAGGGGGTGGTGTGGCCGCTCCCAGCACCCCCTTGGCCTCTCCTTCCGCCTATAAGTTGCCCTCGGGACGAAAATCCTAGGTGCCCGATCAAAAATCCATGAAAGAGTCTGTAGCCGCCGTCATCTCCATCCCTAGATCGGGAGGGATATGAAGCTCTTCTCGGCACCCTACCGGAGAGGGGAATTCACCCAGGAGGCCTTCTTCATCACCATGCAAGCCTCCAGTGTGATGCGTGAGTAGTTCATCCTTGGACTACGGATCCATGTAGTAGCCAGATGGCTGGTTTCTCCTCCTTTGTGCTTTCATGTTTAGATCTTGTGAGCTCCGTTCATGATCTAGATCATCTATTTGTAATTCATACATGTTGTGTTTGCGGGGATCCGATGGATATTGAGATGCTATTTCAGATTGATTATTGATTCTATCATGTCTTTGTTATTTGAGATCGTGCATGCTTTCCGTTGTTAGTAGCTATCTTGGCCAAGTAGATGCTAGCAACTCCAAGAGTTAGTATTTATGCTCGATAGTGGGTTCATGCCTCTGGTAATCTGGGGAAGTGACAGAAATCTCTAAGTTACTAGATGTGATGTTGCTACTAGGGAGAAAACAACAATCCTTTGTTCATAGAATAATCGTATTGTTTACTTTACACGCAGTTCGTAAAGCAATAATCTGTTGCTTGCAACTTAACACTGGAGGGGGTTCTGATGATAACCTGAAGGTGGATTATTAGTCATAGATGCAGTTGGATGGCGGTCTATGTATTATGTTGTAATGCCCAATCAAGTTTCAGAGGAGTCAAGATGATTAGTATATGCATGTATTGCTTTCTCGGTGTTTGTCAATTGCCCCACTGTAATTTGTTCACCCAGCATGTTGTCTATCTAAGGAGAGCCACCTCTAGTGAACTATGGATCCTGGTCCTTTTACTTTACATACAATCTACAATATTTTACTACTTTGTGTTTACTTTCTGCAAACTTTTACTTCTTTCCATTCGATACGTTTAATCCTTTGTTTTCCGCAAAACACGGTGAGATTGACAACCTCATCGTAAGTTGGGGACAAAGTTTTGTGGTTGTGTTGTGCAGGTCTCCACGTTGCTACTAGCACCGGTAGTGCGCCCTGCCAAAGCTCAGCTAGTAACACCTTTGGGGTGTTTCCTTGCTCCTACTGGTTCGATTAAACCTTGGTTTGATAACTGAGGGAAAACTTACTGCTGTGCTCATCATACCTTCCTCTTGGGGTTCCCAACGAGCTCTACATCAACTACGAGTCAGCAAGATTTTTTCTGGCGCCATTGCCGGGGAGTCAAGGACATCTTCACAAGGGGAGTCCCTCATAACCAATCTCTTTACTTTGTTGTTTTTGTTTTCCTTAGTTTCTTTTTGCTTTGTTTGCTTGTTTTGGTTCTTTAAAAACACAAAACAATTAGTTTTACTTGTTTGCTTTCTTATTTGAAAACCCAAAAAAATGACTACTCTTGAAAACACTAAGTTGTGTGACTTTACTAGCACCAACAACAATGATTTTATGAGCACACCTATTGCTCCACCTGTGGCTGAGAATACTTTCTTTGAGATAAAACCTGCTTTGCTCAATCTTGTTCTGAGAGAACAATTTTCTGGTATTGGTAATGAAGATGTTGCTTCCCATCTTAATAACTTTGTTGAACTTTGTGAGATGCAAAAGCATAGGGATCTAGATGGTGATATTATTAAACTGAAATTGTTTCCTTTCTCTTTGAGAGGAAAAGCTAAAGAATGGTTGAATTCCTTAACTAGGAATAGTATTGATTCTTGGACTAAGTGCAAAGATGCTTTTATTGGAAAATACTATCCTCTTGCTAAGATTATATCCATGAGAAGTGAAATAATGAAGTTTAAACAACTTGATAATGAGCATGTTGCTCAAGCTTGGGAAAGAATGAAATCTTTGGTAAAGAATTGTCCCACTCATGGACTGACTGCTTGGATGATCATCCAAACTTTTTATGCAGGATTGAACTATTCTTCAAGGAACCTATTGGATTCAGCAGCTGGAGGTACCTTTATGACCATCACTTTGGGTGCTGCAACAAAACTTTTGGATAATATGATGGTTAATTATTCTGAATGGCACACTGAGAGAGCTCCACAAGGTAAGAAGGTAAATTCTGTTGAAGAAACCTCCTCCCTGAGTGTTAAGATTGATATTATTATGTCTATGCTTGTTAATGGAAAAGCCCATATTGATCCAAATAATGTTCCTTTAGCCTATTTGGTTGCTCAAGCAGAGCAAGTTGATGTGAACTTCATAAGAAATAACAATTTTGGCAACAATGCTTATGGGAACAATTTTGGTAACAACAATTATAATCCATATCCTCCCAACAATGGTAAATCTGAATTACCTAGTGAAGGAAGAATCTTGGAAGTTGAAAGAGCCACTAAAAACTTCATGCAAATGCAATACGAGCAAAATAAGCTATTTACTAAAACTATGGAGGAACAATCTATCATTTTGAAGAACATTAGCCATCAACTCGAGAGTCTAAATAGGGAAATTCCTAGTTTACAATTGAAACTCTCTAATGCTGAAAGGAATATATCATCTCTTTCTTAAGCTCAATCTTCTTTGATTAATAAAATGGCTGCTAAACCCGAAACTAATGAGAATCCCTTTGCACCTACTAACGCTATACAAGTAAGAATTGATGAAAATGTTAGACTATTAGCTGAATTACATGCTAAGTGGGAAAGAGAAGATGAAATTGCTAGAAACATTAGTGTTTCTACTATTACCACCACGAGTGTTGAGGCTAGTAATAGTTCTAACACTTTAGATGATAAAGTTGATTTTGATCTTGATGGTTGCAATATCTCTGAAGTTATTAAGTTCCTACAAAAGCTTGCTAAAAGTCCTAATGCTAGTGCTATGAACATGGCTTTTACAAAACACATTACTGATGCTCTCATAAAGATTAAAGAAGAAAAGATGAAACATAAACTTCTATTCCTATAAAGCAAGAAGATGGTTGGGAACCCATCATTAATATGAAAGTGAATGACTTTGATTTCAAAGCTTTATGTGATCTTGATAGTAGTGTTTCTATTATGCCTAGAAGGATTCATGATATGCTTGATTTGCCTCTTCTTGAAGATTGTTATTTGAATGTCCCACTTGATGGCAATGCTAAAAAGAAACTCATGGGGAGTCTTAATGATGTTCTTATTATGGTTAACGATTCCTATGTCCCTGTTGATTTCTATGTTTTGGATGTTGAATACAATGCTTCTTGTCCTATTACTTTGGGAAGACCTTTTCTTAGAATTGTTGGTGCCATCATTGATATGAAAGAAGGCACCATTAAATATCAACTCCCACTCAAGAAAGGTATAGAACACTTCCCTAAAAATAGAGAAAAGATTTCTTTTGCTTCTCCTATGAAAACAAAATTTGGTCTTAATGCTTCTTCATTTGAGAACACTTGATTCTTTCTTTGCTTCTTATGCCTAACTTAAAGGCGTTAAAGAAAAGTACTTGTTGGGAGATAACCCAAGAGTTTTAGTTGAGTATTGGAAGTTATTACCTCTATAATAACCTCTCCTTATCTTTTTTATTTGTTATTTGTGCCAAGAGTAACCTCTAATGAGAGAGAAGTAATGATTGGGAAATTTGCTGTCCCGAAACAGATTTTTGTGCTTCACCGTAAATATTCCTGAGAGAGCTCTGTACGTCGGATTGAGCTGTAGTGTTTTGTGCTTCTGCCCCAGGTTGTTATCTAACTTTCGTTAGTTTAACACTTTTTGATTTGAGCAACATAAAGTCTTCGAAAAAATTCGTCTTTACCTGCTGGTCTGTTTTGACAGATTTCTGCCATTTTCTGCATTTGCTTCTTGTTAGTTCCTTCTTGAGTTCCTTTTGGGAATTGAGCTTTATGAGGGAAGTGCTACAGTAGCTAGTGTTCTAGTGTAAGTTTATTTGGTGTTAGAACTGAACCTTGAGACTTATTTATCTTAAGTGCACTAATGTTGCTAATGAGATTGTGTGAAGTTTTGTATGAAGGAAAAATTTCAGGTGTATGAAAGGAATGAGTAAGGAGATGAAGGATGGACTAAAGCTCAAGCTTGGGGATGCCACGCCTGTCACCCCAAGAAATATCCAAGAAGTACAAGAGTCAAAGCTTGGGGATGCCCAAGGCATCCCCTTCTTCATCACTAAAAATCCCAGGTTTCTTCCAAACGCTTCATTTTTATTGTTTCATGCACAGTTGTGTTTTTCTTGGAGCGTCTTCTTTTTCGTTTTTGTTTTGGTTTTTAGTTTGCATGGTTTGCTTAGTGTTCTGAATAAATTGGTTGGACCCCCTCTTTCACACTTTGGTTTGCAAATAGTTTGGTTTGGTTTGGAAAAGAGTAGGAAAGTTCATGCTTATGTGGTAAAAAGAGCTCGTTTTTGACTGTGGCCTATGCTTTGTCATGCCATGCTTGATATTGTTTTCGCTTTTTGCTTAGTATTCTTTGTTGTAGCATGACTTGTTATAAACAATTGAGATTGCTTAATGTGCCTTGGATGAATCATGCGTTGTTTTAGCATATTAAAGCATAGTATAGTGGTATTCTCCTTTGATGCTTTATTTGGGTTGACTTGGCACATGCTCACACCATGTTATGACTATCTCAAGTCACCATAGCCTTTATGATCCTTTAGTTTTCAACTTGTAGTATCACTTTATGCTTTGATCAATGATGTTTTGTCGCTCTGCATGATTATGGCCATTATTACTCTCTTAGTTTGTCGCTCCCAGTCTTTTGCTAGCCTCCACAACAAAGTCTGAGTCCCACTCATGCATCCAACTCCCTAAACCAAGTTTTTCCAAAGAGTCCACCATACCTACCTATTAGCTTATGCTATTCCAAGTATATTCATGCTTTTGTATACCTTCCACTTGTTATGAGAAAACTAGTGATTAAAGCTCTCACGAACTTGATGGCACACTTTACTTTATTGACTCTAATAAACTTGAACCATTGGGTCCTTCTTTGTTGCGTATATGCTTGCGCTTTATAAGTTGAAATTACCAGAACCATGTTTCATGGGGAACACTTTCAACATTGCACTTGTACTTTGTACCCCGTTGATATTATGTTCTTTTGCTTACGGATCCTGGCGGTGTGAAATAAATGTGGAACTTGTAAGATCATGGAGTTTGTATGTGTGTTAGAGAAATGCCTTGGCCGCTAGCCTAAGCCATGCCTAATCATGGTGGAAACTTGCAGCATCACCATAATGAGCACTCTATGAAGCATCCTCAATAAAAACCTATGCAAATAGCAAATAAAAAGATTGTTGAGATGCTCATTGTCTGCTTGCCTTGTCATTTTGATTATGGGAAAGCTCCCGTATCATGTGCAAGGGGTACCCCGTTGGAGGTTCTTAATGATACACATATACTTACAATTACAAGAGCTTACTTGTGACTAAAGTTGAGTAGCATGAGGATCGGTCTTCGTAAGTAAGGGGCATGAGATTTCGGTTTATAACTTGTCAAGCATATCCTCTTAGTTGTGTCATTTTAACCTTAATCACCTTCAAGATGCTTATGATAGGGGCAATGAGAGCTGAAAACCACAAGTACCATAATTTTTGGAGGCTCTTTATGAGACTTGAATCCCTACTTCCTTTTACAAAAGGCTTTTCTTCCACCATTATATTGAGTCTCCAGCTTCTATCTTTATGCACCTACTTTGAGAGCATAGTGGCCATTCTTAGTTCTATGTGCATTGTCCCAAGACTAGTTGATTGATGCATAACTTGTTATTGCTTGTTTTAAACTATTGTATCTAGTCACTCTTATGAACTTTGAAGGTGTCCTATGCATTTATATTTGCTACTCTATTGAGGGACAAGCTGAATACTATTATGCTATGTTTTCTTTATGTGAAACAAACAAACGTCTTGCAAGGCATGTTATTCATGAATCTTTTGTTTGTACCTTTTTTATGTTGCATAATAGTTTCTTTGCCTATTGCTAGAACTTTGTCTTTCATGTTATGATTGAAGTACTATGATCCTAGCTTTGAGTTTTGCAAATACTTTGATCAAGTCTTTGATGGTGCATGTCACCTCAAAAAATATTTCTTTTTATCACTTACCTACTCGAGGACGAGCAGGAGTTAAGCTTAGGGATGTCACCCCAGCGGTGATGATAGAGGCAGAATAAACTTCTGGATCTTCTTTATCTACCTAGGCAGCAGAGTTTCAGATCTCAGAAAACCCTAATACCACCCAGCCCGCACCTGAAGTGGAGATCGTGGAGAAGATTGGATCTGAAGAAGATCTCCCTGAGGAGGTCAAATCTCAGGAAGATCAAAGATGCAACAACTCTGGATCTAGCTCTGGTGATGCCGGATCAGCAAAATCACTTCTTAGGCACAAAGTGAGGCGGATGATGATGCACGGCAATGCCAGTATGGATGATGTTCTCAAGACCACCAAAAGTTTTGAGGAAGCTAAAGAAGAATTCCTCACCTACCTCAGAAGACATGGATCTCACTTCATCAGCTATGTTGGCTCTGGATCCGGCTCCGCCAATGCTAGAGATGACAACAACTTGGTGTTAGATGCAATCAGAGGAAAACCGACACACCGGCCTCCCCAGGGGAGTCGATGACGTTGGCAGATCTCTGAGCATATGAAGCAGAATTTGAAGAGGAGTTTACCTCCAAAGCTGTGGAAGAAGGAGAAGGTTTGGATCTAAGTCCCTACAATAGTATGGATGAGAGACACGATGAAAACTCTCTCGACTCGCAAGATGATATGGATCTCAGAGAGAATCCCAACATCCAAATGCCCAAAAGTATTGATAGAATCTTGACCCTAGGATTCGGACCAAAATCCGTCTTTACCACGGGTACAAATAAGGCCAACAAAGCAAAGAAGAATAAGAAAAGCAAGACTTTGCCTAAAGATCTTCCGCTTGAGAAGGAAGTTGCCGGAAAAATATGAGGAGGATTCAGACGGTGCTCTGATCTGCCAAGAACCAAAAAAGTCTCCGGTGGATGGACACGTGGTTACCCTAGTGTTAGTGAAATTATCAGAGAAGTACTTACAACGCCGAACCCAACCGCCTCGGAACTTACACCGGATGAGCTGGAGGAAAGGGACTTAGCCCTAGAAGCATAATGTCAGATACTCTTGGATGAGGCCACCCAACTCATCGAGGAGAAGTAGCGCATTGCAGATGTAGGATAGTATAACTCCCTTCAGCATCAGAAGACCCGAAATGTCCCTAAGCTGGCAAATATAAATATGGATGTTGACAAATCCCTTTTTGAGGGAAACTACGCAGACATAGTAATGGGACAACCTTGGATCGATAGCAAAGGAAACCAGGTGTATAACACGCAAGTAGAAAACACTGTTGCTGCCCGAGAGATCCTAGCAAATAATCCAACTCTAGAGCAGGTCCGAATGAGTGTAGCATTACTCAGTAAAGGCCTAGAGCAACAAAAATCCACCATGTCTTTCAGTGGGAAGTGGTCTCGAAATCCGACCAATGCCGCACATACACGACTTAGCAGCACGACACAGAACCCCATAGGGAACCGCATCGGCGTCACCGCTCTGACTCTCGGGATTATACTTACTCAAGAACCTTCTCTTCAGGACAGTGGCATAGAACCGCACACGATTGGAGCAACGATTCCCCAGCAGTGGAGTGAGACACCTTAGAAGCACTGGTTCCACATCAACCTCCCAAGTGGCAGTCAAATCACCATAGGGTAAAAGATGAAGCATGTCATCGGGAACAGGATCGTCAAAGGATGCCACCTCCCAGACACACAAGCCGTACGGCTAAGGCTCACCATAATGGTGACAACGATGGATGAAGAAACAATGAAAACCGTGTTGGATCAAGCCGACACAGTGGCCGCCACAACGAAGACCCTCCTAGATCTAGCATAACGACGCCCCGGACAGAGGCCGTCGATAAGCCAGAAATAACCCACCAGCACCACCCTATCTACCAAGAAGTGCCCATAATGACTCCCACGGGAGCCAAGGAGGATGTCGGGGTGGAGGCGATGGCAGGGGAAGTAGATACCCGGCTCCACGACACCGCACCCATAGCAAACATCTGAGACAGTGCTCTCTGTCACCAACTGACACCAGGCACCGGATCAATGCAAACATAGAGGCGTGGCACTACAAGTCGGGAAACATATATGTGGATCCAAAATGCTTTGGGCCACGGATCCGACAAAAAAATTTTCTAGAGAGATTTGCAATCTCAAGACACATTCAAACCTACGACGGTGTGGCTCGGCCAGACAGCTGGCTCCAGGATTTCTTTCAGGAAACAACCCAGTCACAGTCCAGTATCTCCCACTTATTCTACCGAAGATGACTCGATCATGGCTCAATGAACTCCCGGAAAACACAATTCACAACTGGTATGATATGTAAAGTGCATTCTTTTGGAATTTCTAAGGCACATATAGGAGGCCCTGCACGGTCAGAGATTTGCAGCGTTGCACCCAAAAAGCCGGAGAAACTTGCCAGGGCTACCTCAGGCAATGGATCGACATGAAAAACTCATGTGAGGGAGTAAACAACCAGACCGCTATTGAAGCTTTCATCACAGGGCTCCCAATCAGATGATTGCGTCACCGGCTGAAGTTTGACAAAGTTACTCACCTGGGAGAAATGATAGAAACGACAAGCAAATATGCATATTCCAATGATGATTCAGAGGGACTATTGAACGCCCTGGCCATACCACAGTTGGCTAAACAGCCGAGGCAGCAGCAGACCCAGAAGCACAGGAACACCTCGGAGGAAAAACCCAATTCGGAAACTACAATTTTTAACGCAACTTTTGAATATGGCAGATGAGGAGGGAGCAGAGGCAGTCGGGGACAAGGCCGCAGAACTTCCTGGGCCCAAGGGAGAGGAGACCAACAACTAAGTAAAACCTACTCTTGGGCAGACATTGCCAATAAGTCGTGTGTGCATCACCCGGATGGTAACGGGGGCTCTTACCACACACAAATGTTGAGTGTAGTTTTAACTATGACATCAAGAAATACAAATCCGCTGGCTACAGGGCCAAGCGACGAAAAGGAAAAAATTCTGAAAAATAAAAGGAGTCCAAGAATGATTCCGACATGGATGAGGCAAATGCCTCAAATCCCAAGTCTGATGGTAATAAGGCTTACCCAACCAAAAAAGACACCTATGTTTGCTTCCTCGGATCCAAATACACCATGGTCAAGAAGGCAGTGATGCACGAACTCAACGCAACTATTCTGGCTGTCCCCCAGTATCTAGCTGGTGAGAAGTAACAATCACCTTCGACCGATGCGACCATATGCCTAAACCACACATGCGAGGAAAGTACGCTCTGGTTGTTAATACACTAATTGATGGCTATGAGTTCTCCAATACTCTCATGGATGGTGGCAGTATCATCAACATCCTCTACGTCGAAATGTTGCGCCGTATGAAGATATCGGAGACATAGTTGAATTACAGCAGCGTGATTTTTCCATGGGATTGTCCCTAGAAGGCAAGCAAACTCTCTAGAAGAAATTACTTTGGACGTTACTTTTGGAACACTGGATAATTATCGAACTGAATCACTGTATTTTGAAGTGAATTCATTCAAGTGTGCATACCACACTATCTTCGGGTGTCTTCCTTCTCTGAAGTCGTACTACATGCCGAGGAGTACCAGGAGATCAAGAAGAACATGGATCTGTCTGAGATGCCCGCAACAAAGAAGGAGGTGCCAAAGCCGACTCCGAATTTCAAGGCATCTGAAGAGACGAAGACAACACTGCTGAACGATGACGACCCCTCCAAGGTGACACATATAGGCGTAGGCTTAGACCGCACATAGCAAAGCGTGCTCATCGAGTTCCTCAAAGCTAATACATATATATTTGCATGGCAACCTTCTGACATGACCAGAGTACCTAGGGAACTTTCTGAGTACTCTTTAAATGTTTATCCTGATGCTAAACCCGTTAAACAGTCCTTACGACATTTTGGCGATGAGAAATGCAAAGCTATAGCTAAGGAGTTAGCCCAGTTAGAATTAGCCGGATATATTGCAGAGGTCATCCACATGGAGTGGTTGAACAAGGCTTGTCCCAAAGATCCATTCGCTCTGCCTAGAATCGACCAAGTTATCGACTTGACAGCAGGCTCGGAATTCCTATGCTTTCTCAATGCATATTCTGGTTATCACCAAATACACATGAAGGAGTCAAACAAACTAAATACTTCGTTTATCTCCCCCTTCGGAACCTTCTGCTACGTAACAATGCCTTTCGGGCTAAAAACATAGGGGCTACGTACCAGCGTAGTATGCGGTGTTGCCTCCACGATCAAATCGGACACAATGTACATGCATACGTGGATGATATAGTTGTGATGTCCAAAAAGAAGGAAACTCTAATTTCCTACTTGGAGGAAATGTTCACAAATCTACAAAAATACAACATAATTCTTAACCCGAAGAAGTGTTTCTTCAGAATTCTAACTAGAAAATTGTTAGGTTTCATCATGTCTTAGAGAGGCATAGAGGTGAACCGAGAAATAAATAAAAGCTATACTCAACATTACCATGCCAACTCGCCTGAAGGACGTACAACGGATCTTTGGCTGCATCGCTACGGTCAGTTGGTTCATAAGCCGACTCGGTGAAAGAGCAGAACCATTATACAAGCTCTTGAAGAAGACCAAGAAATTCTTCTAGACCAATGAAGCTAAAGCTGCACTCCAGGACTTGAAAGCAGTACACTCATCCGCCCCTATCCTTGTAGCACCGGAACCTCAGGAACCCATGTTGCACTACGTTGTCATGACAAACAGAGTCGTCAACGTTGTAACGGTGGTGGAACGACTAGAGGAAAAACAGGAACAATCGGTGCAGTGTCCAACTTACTACCTTAATGAGGTCCTGACAAAATCAAAACAACGGTATCCTCATTATCAAAAGTTATCCTATGGTGTGTTCTTCGCATCCATAAAGCTACAACACTATTTTCACGAGCACAAGATTACCGTGGTGAGCACAACTCCCATGAGAGAGATAATCAACAACAGTGATGCCACGGGACGCATTGCTAAATGGGGAATTGAGCTAGTAGCTTTTGACATTGAATATAAACTGTGCACAACGATTAAGTCCCAAATACTTGCCGATTTTGTCACTAATTGGATAGAGACGACATAAAACATGTATGTCATAGAGTCGAAATAGTGGACCTTGCATTTTGACGGGTCGAAAGCGCTTGGGGGATCGGGGGCTAGCGTGGTACTCAAACCACTCTAAGGAGACAAAATATTCCATGTGTTGTAGATTCACTTCATGGCGACCAATAATATTGCCAAATATGAAGCCCTGCTACATGGAATTCGAATTGCAAAAGACATCAACATTCGTTGACTCATGTGCTACAGAGACTCGGATTTAGTTGCTCAGCAAGTATTCGATCATTGTAGGGAAAATAAACACATGGCAGCATATCGAGCTATCATGGATGAACTGGCTAAATCATTCGAAGGGGTTGAAGTTCAACACATTCCTGAAATAGAAAATGAGGAAGCAGATGCGCTATCAAGAATAGGCCCTGCACGAAAAAAGGTCCCAGATGGTGCTTTTCTAGAGAACCTTAAAGTTCCTTCTATCATAGGATTTGATGAGGAGTATCTGACCAAATCCGACTCACCGGTCATAGCAGTTCTGGCTATAATTCCTAGCTGGATAAATCCCTACCTCGAATTCTTGGTAGAAGTAAAATTACCTGAAGACGAAGTCTTGAGCCAAAAAATCGTTCGACGAGCAAAATCCTACACAGTAATCTGTGGTGAGCTCTATAACCGGAGTGTATCTAGGGTTTTTTAGCACTATGTAAGGGAAATCCACGAATGCGAATGCGGACATCACACCGCAGCTAAATCTTTAGTGGCAAAAGCTTTTCGGTACTGATTTTTCTGGCTTACAGCTAAGGCAGATGCAAACAAACTGGTCAAGACATGCAAAGGCTACGAAAAATATGCTAGGCAAGCCCATGTTCAGGCTGATTAGCTACGAACAATTCCGATTACATGACCCTTTGCGGTCTTGGGGCTTGACATGGTAGGATCGTTCAAATAGGCTCCAAGTGGATTTACTCACCTACTTGTGATGGTGGATAAATTTACAAAATGGATTGAGGCTAAACCTGTCACAAGTTATCATGGAGCTATATCCAAAAGATTCAACGAGGACGTCATAATCTTATTCATTTATCCACACAATATTATTGCAGACAACGGGAGAAACTTTTCAATGGGAGAACTTGCCTGAGTTTTGTGAATATCAAGGGATCCGACTCGATATTGCATCAGGTGCACATCCATAAGCCAATGGACAAGTCGAAAGGGCTAATGCTGTAATTCTTCAAGTCCTCTAACCTAGGCTCGAAGCACCAGTTCATCGTGTTGCGGGGGCTTGGGCGGATGAATTGCCGTCTATTGTATGGAGTTTATGAACTACTCCTAATAGGTCAATCGGATATACACCTTGCGTCTTGATCTACGGCATAGAGGCAGTTCTTCCGAGTGATCTTATCCATCTTTCTCCCCGAGTTGCTACATACATCGAAGAAGATGCTGAAGTTTCTCGACAAGATAACCTTGATGTACTCGAAGAAGTTCGCGTCATTTATGTGTAGAGATCTACATCTTATCAGCAGAACTTACGCAAGTATCATAGTCAGAGAGTCAAAATCTGTCTTTTACAAAGGGCGATCTAGTTCTCCGACTAGTGCAACAAAGAAAGCACAAACTTTCCCCAATCTGGGAAGGGCCATTTATGGTTAGTAGAGTATTGCACAATGGTTCATACAACCTAACGTACATGAGGCCAGGCAAAGAAAGACCTGCTACTAGGAAGAGAAAGAGAGTTGGTGGCAGTACAGATCCAGATGAGTTAGACCGTCCATGGAATATTGCTCGGCTACGTCCATTTTATTCTTAATTTTTCGTTCTTTGTAATCATATCAATGTACATGCTCAAAGTGAAATAAAATATTGGTTCCCTCAATTTTTTTGGGAAGTTTTAAAGTACCATCTTATTTCTGAATGATCATGACATAGTAGAAAATCCTAGGATACTTGAATGTACTTTATACTCATGTTTGTTCTAGTTAGATTTACGATTCTAAATATAGATACCTTCGGGTGTAAGTCTCTTTTTTGTTCATACTTTGGTTTTTGTCTGATTGCTTAGACGCAGGTATTTTTCGAGTAGTGAATTGTTGGTAGTGGAGGCCGACTTTTTTTTCGGGTTTAAACTAGTTTAGTATATGAGCTCAGTTGCTTGGCAAATTTACCATCCTAAAGGTTTGCCGGCTCACAAAAGGGATGAGGCAGAAAGACAGATAAACAATAAGTACGAGCAAAAGGTTTTGTATTACAAATTTTATGTTGTAGGTGAAGGATTCGCCAGCCCGCTGGTGCTACCACCCAAGTCACCCCGATCTTTGTCCGAGACAAGGACATCAGACTTAGTCTCTTCGTCGTCATCAGGAATTGCATCATCTTCGGCTTGGGGCTTGGAGGCACTTCGACGGATTGAATAATGCCTTCTTGTAGTTGGTCACATCGACCACGCAACAAGCATATCTGGCACAAGAATTCCATATCTCGCCAACATTCTGAGGCTTGCCATCTCCATCAATAGTTGAATAACCCTTAGTAACTTGCCAACTTTCCATGTTACCATGGTGGCTCATTACCATGGTAAGGGCATTCTGCAACGTTGTACGACATGAGACATTTTCCAATCCTTGACCAACTAAGGGATGTCCTTTGCTTTATCACGCACCTCAAAGGCGGATAACTTGTCTAAGTCGGAGAGATTAACAGTTTCACCAATCTCTTCAAGAGATTGGCGAAAATCATGAAGCAGATCTCCGACTGCGACAAGTCGGCTGGTGCTTGATTCAGACAAAGACGAATCTAGGAGGTTGAGAGGCACTGTAAAAAAGGAGCAGTATTAAAAAATATGACAGAAACAATCAAAAAACCAAACAAGAGACGGAATGGTAGCAAACATATATACCAAAGAGAGCTTCATCTACTTTGATCTTTTGCTCTCGCAGACTCCGGAGTTCATCCTGTAGGGCTTGAGTAGTATCCTTCTGTTTTTCCATCTCTGCTTTCAAATCCGAGATTGCCTTACCTTGGCAAGCAATAGTTCAGTTGCATTCTTTAGTGGCCATGTTGCTGGATTCAAGGATATTGTTGACACTACATTCATGGTCCTCCCTCAACTTTTGAAGTTGCTCGCGCAAGCCAACATTCTCGAACTCTAAGGCTTTCAAGTTTTCAACTTGTTCTACAAGTTTGCAAGATTGAGTCAGCAAGCCTGGAGTAAGAAAGACAAAGTTAGATGAATTCAAAATTTGGCTTAACATAAAATTCCAAGAAGAGGGAGCCGGAACACTTACTTTCAGCTTCATCCTTTTCAACTTTAAGCTGAGAATTTTTACGATGGAGAACCTTGACCTCTCTCCGCTTGTTACAAATGTTCTTCAGTAATTCTTGGTTGTAAATATTAACTTTATATAAGTCAGAATGGTAACCAGAGTCAAATGTCTACTAAGACTCGGGCTATTATTTTAACTAAGTTAATTTTCAGCACGAGCCTTGGGGGCTACAGTTCTTCATTCTTTGGCATCCTATAAAAGCATAAACTCAGATTTCTAGTTCAATCCAACTTCATGCTTGGGGGCTAGAGGATGTGACATAAATACAGTAAAAAAGAGTAAAAAATGACTTACAAAATGCTCATGTTGAAATTTGTTGAGGCTGTTGTTGATGTCAGTAGAAACCTTCTTTGCCATAGTTAAAGGAATGATAGGTGGAGGCAGAACTGCACCAGCCTTTAATTTCTCGTCATGGAGACAAACTTGATCCAGCAGATCAACAAGTGTTACATCTTCATCTTCCCGAGCCTCTTCCTCAGGAGTGATAGTCCTGATCTCTAGGCAGTTGAGGGCAAGCTTCTGAAGTTCCTCTACAGTTTTTCTGGTGAGGCCACTAGGGATCTTCAGGGGATCGTCAGCGAAGGATTCAGCTTAGAGAATATTACCCTTACAGGGTTCACCCTTATCAGTTCCCGAGTCACTCATGATGACATCGGTTTTTGAACCTAAGTTCATTGGATCTTCAGGCCGAGCCTCAACATCCCTAGCGCATGGAGACAGAATATCTTCTGACGCTGACGATGAGATTGGGTTAGGAGTCAGAGGCGCAAAAGCGAGTTTAACCAAATTTAACTTCTACTGGCGTAGAGTCTTCCTCGGCTTTCCCTTTCCTTTTATCAATGGTTTAGCTCTAGACAATAATAGATTATAATCGTTATGACCCGAAAATAATACAAACAAAATATGAGATCTAGTGGAATAACTTACTTCTTTACGGGTAGCAGTATTTACAGGCAAGTCAAAACAACCAGAGCTTTACACTTCTGGGTAAGTTCTTCAGGCAATTCTTCAAGTTCTTCATCCTCCACAGGAACTGGATCCTCTCGACGGTATCGCTCGATAGGACCAAGCTCCGAGTCGAGGAGGTCAGCAAGCTAAAAGTGGGCAAATATCTCAGCATTGTAATATAATAAAAACATCTACAAGTAAATAATGACAAGGTAGGTCAGTTGGGAAACTTACTAGGGTCAGGGGTTTCTCGGCAGTGTACATATTCATGGATATCCTAGGGACTTTCTAGTTCACCCACTTTTTGATCAACCACCTGACCCAGGAATCATATTCCTTGGCGGGGGATTGGAGTTAGACTTACCTTTAGGGTGTCCTTCTTGTCGGAGGTGACCGTGTGCATCAGCTAGTCTCCATGATGTTGCAGAGCTTGAATCCAACGCGTTAGCCAACAATGGACTAAGTCGGATACCTTTAATCCTTTATTCGTCATCAGAAAATCGATTCGCGTCTTAGCGCAGATCAAGTCTTTGGTCAAGGTCGGCGCATCCGCATCCCAAGACTCTTGGTGGGCTGTGGCACCATCGACAAAAAATAGCAAGCATCTAGCTAATTGCTCCCATGGACTTTATGTTGATTTAATGCAATTAGGTCAGATGTGAACTATAAGTAAGCGCGATAAGGTTTGCTCTTGAATTTTACAAATTTCATTTGAAGGTACCAATGTTGTGCACATAATTTTCTGAAGATTCATGTGTACGACTTGGGCCATGGTGACTCCACCACCGCCATCATCACTCTTCCCCGGTGATCTCCTTGTTCGTTGAGGATCTCGTTCTTCTGATATGATCATTGAAAGGGAAATGGACGTCGCCTAGAGGGGGGGTGAATAGGAGTTTTAAAAATATTACGGTTTAGGCTCTAATAAATGCGGAATAAAACTTAACGTTTAATTTATCAAGCCAAAACCTATATCCACTAGTTTCACTAAGTGCACCAACAACCTATGCTAAGCAAGACAAGTAACAAGATGATAGCAAGATAATAGTACTTCAAGCACGAAGGCTATCACAATGTAAATTGCATAGGTAAAGGGCTCGGTTGAGAGATAACCGATGGACGTGGAGACGATGATTTGTTTCCCGAAGTTCACTTCCAAAGAAGCTATGTCTCCGTTGGAGAGGTGCGGGGGCGCAATGAACTTCGAACGCCACAAATGGCTCACCTCGAGGTGTGGTGGCTCAATGCTCACCCAACGCCACACAAGTCCTCACCAAGGATGCGAAGCCACACAACTCACCGACGCCACAAAAGGCTCACCCTATTCTCCCATGAGCTCGCCACAAAGGCCTACTCACGTTCCACTATGGGACACTTGAGGGCGGTCACCGAACCCGTACAAGGTTGGGGCAATCTCCACAACTCAATTGGAGGCTCCCAACAACAATGCCACAAAGGCTACAAAGCCACAAAAGGCAACAAGGCCACAAAAGGCAACAAGACCACAAAAGGTCAACAAGCTTGAGGAACCTCCACAACTCAATTGGAGCCCCAAGAACACACCACAACTCCACACAACCGTCTAGGGTTCCAAGAACCCAAGAGAAACAAGCCCAAGGGCTTGAACTTGCCGAATCTCCGAGGAGAACTCAAACCTATGCACCAAATGCAAGAGGCAAGTCCTTCACTCTCAAATTCCACCAAAGCTACAAAAGCTATTGGGGGAATAAGGGAGGAAGAACACAAGAGGAGAACACAAAACTCTCCAAGATCTAGATCCCAAGGATTCCTTCACAAAGAAGTGATTTTTCTTGGTGGGGCTTGTAGATCTAGATCTCCTCTCTCAAATCCTTCAAAAAGATGCAAGAATCATAGGAGGGAGAAGGAGAGAAGGCAAGCTCTTCAAGGCAACAATGGAGGAGAGAGAAAGCCAAAAACCAAGAAGAACAAGTGTTGGGGCGAAGGGGAAAGGGGAGCTCCTTTTAAAGGGCTCCCTGATATGCCCGTTACCCTCAGAATCGCGCACGACCGGTAGTACCGGTGGGTGGCCGGTACTACCGGTGGCACCCAGCCAACGGTCAGAAAACTGTGAGAGAAAGAACAAAAACGCGAGCCTGGCCGGTACTACCGCCGCTTCGCCGGAACTACCGGCGACAAGAATGTCCTAGCGGTACTACCGCCTGAAATACCGACTGAAGTACCGTCAAATAGCACAAACCAGGCAGAGAGAGTACAGAACCGAAATCGGGTTTACCGGAAGTTGGGCCGGAATTAACACCGGTACTACCGGCGGCAAACTGCCCGAGCGGTACTTCCGGCGTCTGGCTGGTACTTCCGGTCAGAGAAACTTCAGAACCAGAAATGCCACAACTTTTGCATCCGAACTCCAAACGAGATGAAACAAATTTTGTTGGAAAGATAACGACGTGTAGAATCCTCCCAAGGGAGAAAATACCATAAATATATATGTGAGATACCTCCCAAGGTGTGGAGCCGGAAAACCTGCAAGATCAAAAACACAATAAGATATGCATGGGAAATCCATTTTTGATGAACTAGAGCTTGTTATGAAGATAACCACAAGCTCTAGATCCTCACATGGACAAGAACCAAACAACAACCAAGAAAGATGATGCTATGTATGCAAAGGTTTGAGATCTCCCCGAAAGATACGAACGAGTCACCCACTCGAGAGCCCCTCTTGATAGTACGGCTATCTATCCTAAACCCGGTCTCCCAACACTAAAAGAACACTACTAGAGACCGATAAAATAGAAACCCTATAAAGATCATACCTTTGCCCTGAGCATCCCACTTGAGCTTGATGTAGACGATCTTGTCACCTTCAAGATGGAACACCTTTCTTGATTACACTTGCTTGATGAAGTCTTGAGACATGCTCCCCCATACTCCATGGGGAAGCCTCTTCTTTGAACTTGTCTTCATCATTCCATGATTGCTGAGGATGGCAAGCTTCAAGCATGAGATCTTCTAGAGATGACGCATCTTGAGCTTGCACTTCAATTCTTGATGATGTCTTGAAGATAGCCATGATGAACTCCATCTTCTTCTTCTTCTTCAAGACAAACTTGATCTTCTTCTTCTTCTTCTACTTGATTCCAATAGGCACAAAGCCCTTGGACGATGCTTCTTCTTTTTCATCCTTGAAACCAACACATGGTCCAAGCGATGCCAATGGACAAACCTACAAGTGAAACTCAATTTGCACATTAGTCCATAGGGATTGTCATTAATTACCAAAACAACACATGGGGGCATACATGCCCTTTCAATCTCCCCCATTTTGGTAATTGATGACAATCCCCGAGAGAGGGTTTAAATATGGAATTTAATGAACAAAATGGTTGCCCCAACATCAAATACTACACAAGTATGTGATGTTGGTACAACCCCAATATATAGAGCAAACTCCCCCACAATCTATGCATGTGTGATGAACTAGAATTTCATTGCATAGATTGCCAACCATTACGGGTGGTTGAGTTTCCTCTATATATTAAACATGCAAAGCAACAACAAAGATGCAAGAGCATGCAAGGCTAATGCTTAAGAACCAACTCAAAGCATAAACCAACTTCCCTTAAACCCTCCAAAACTTCTCCCCCATTGGCATCGATTGCCAAAATGGGTGAAAAGTTCTAGATGGCCAATATAGTGAGAATTCCTCCAAAGGTGTGCATATGCACATATCCAATGATGGATCCTTGGGAGGAAGTAACACTATATTGAGGACCCAAAGATTGCAAAAAAAATTATAAAAAGAAAATGAAAGAAGCTTCAACAAATGAAGCAAGCAAACAAAAGATCCAAAAATACCAATTGACAACATCAATTGATACCAAAACAACACAAGACAAAATGATACAAACAAATGAGTGTTTAGATGTAATAGGGAAGTTCCCCAATATTTGTGCACAAATTAGAATCAACTAATTTGAATACATCTTGCACAAATATGGAATCCTCACTCCCCATAAACATCTAAGACACAAAAGATGAGAACAAAGGCAAATGAGCATTCTTAAATGAATTGAAGAAGCTCCCCAAGGATTATGCACCAATTATAATAATTGTATTTGGAAACAAAGTGCACAATCATGGAATCCTCACTCCTACAAACTCATTTAAAAATACACGGCAAGAGAGATCAAATTATGAGTGCCCGGAGATGCAAACAAAAGGGACAAGCACCTAAAAAAAATTTGGAAGCCACCGAAGAATCAACAAGAAATAAAGGTGGTCTCCAAGGAAAATAAAAACAACCAAAGATTTATCTTCTCTCGTGTGTATAAGTTTCTATGTGGAAAATATCACAAAGACATATGCACACAAAGAAACATGCACACACAAAATAGATACACAAGAAAGCACATGAACAACAAAATGAAGTCATATAACATACCAATAGGATTTTTGCATAAAAGCATGGCCAAAGGCTCAAATATATCTTATTGTACATCAATGAGCTTCAAACACCAACACACTACATACATTGCAACTATTACCAAGGGAAAAAGGGAATAATTGGAATATATGGAGAAAGACAACAAGTATCACAAAAAAACTATGCAAAATACTCACTATTTCTCATGAGAGTGAATGAGGAAAAGATATGCAATAAAATTGCTAGATTGACATATTTGGGGTAAGGGAATCATCATGATTTTGTATAGGCCACTTATATGCACTCATCTCATCATACTCACATTTGCAATAGAAAGCACTCCTAAAAACCAATAAAAGAAACACAACATATGCAAAAACACAAACTCATGCCAACAAGCAACCTACAAAAGGTTGGAAGCAATATTTGCATGCATGAGAGAGATACTTGTTACCGAGATATAATTGATCGGATGTAAAGGATGAGAATTTGTTGATCATCCTAGTTTGTCTCCAATTGACATGTAGGTACCACTTCTTCCTAATGGATGAGACAAGCATCCAATATATCTCCAATGTACCTAAAACACAATTAAGTACACTATGTTCCCAAACGAATTGGGTCCAAAGTAGTTAGTGCAACTACAATATATAGGAGACCCTCCACAGAAATATGTGCATATTGATATGAAATTGAATTTCATGCACATCTTAGCCGATAGGATTTGGTGGAGAATCCCCTATATATTGGATCAAGAGAGCAAGCAAGCCAAAATATATACATGAAGTAAATATGCATGCACAAGACTCTCAAGAACCAAAAATGAGATACAATTTGAACTAAAACACCAAGTAAACCAAAAAGTAGCACACAAGAGTGTGACACGACAAACGGTGTCCAAATTGTATCAAAGAGTCAAATCAACACATGGAAGGACACAAATTCAACAAATGAACAAGGAAAAAGCCAAAGAGCAAAAGATGCACAAAACACACAATGCTCAAGGATTTATCTCATCCTAAAAGATCAAACAAGTAAAGAGGATGAGACAAAACCAACTCCCAAATAGAGCAAGGTTCCAACACACAAACCAAACTCTCTACACTTTTCATGATGGCACAAAGTACCAAAAGAAAAGATCAAGCATCCAAGAACAAGAAACACTATGTGGATCAACACAAGAAGCATAAAAGGAGTGTTCTAGATAATATAGGAGAGCTCCCCCATGAATGGTGCATTATATTGAATTTTGCTTTTGAATGCAAAATGCACACAAGAGAGATCATCACTACTAGCTACATTAAATAAAACACAAGAGAATACAAATAAACTAAAATGATCCATAAGAGACAAGGAAGACATGGGAGAAAAAGAAAACAAATTCTCGGCCAAAGATAGGACAAAGAAAAACAAAGGCCAAAGTGAACATGATCAATAAATCCTACCATATATGGAGTGTCACTTGTCCAAGGACAAGGATTATGGGGAAAGTTTTCCCGAGGTAGTTTGCAAGGAAATCATGATCATATTCACACAAAGAAGCATGTAACAAGACATAAAAGTTATGATGCTTCGAGAGAGATTCTTGATAGCTCCAAAAAGTCACACAATCAATAAAGATTAAGGTAACTTGAAGCAAATGGTTTCCATTGAGGATATTGAGGTCCAAATATGAGGAAACACATATCAAGAAAAACTCACACAAACAAGATCCACAAGATGAGAAATAAAAGAAACAAAGCAAATTAGAACTTGTTTGAGCTAAAAGTGCCACATAGGAGCTAGATAATTCTCAATATCAATTCTAAGTGGCACAACCTCAAATGTTCACATTTTCTAGGTTTGTAATATGCACCAAGCATATGAATACCCCATAATGTGATAAAGCAAGAGATCTCGACAAGAGGCAAAAAGGTCAAAAAGGAGATGATTAATGGACTTTATGGAATACTATTTCTTCATGAGAATGACATACCACATAGAGACAAGACAAGCATGTAATGTCAACACTAAGTGGTATTCCTCATGTACACACATTTTAGGATTGTGGAATGCCCAAGCATAACACTCCCCCAAAATGGGATAGACCATTAATCACTCCCAAGAGCCAAGAAATATACCAAATAAATTCAACAAAGGCTCAAACACAAGAACACAAATACATGATGTGCCAACCAACATCCACAAATATACTAGACAACACAATATAGGTATGAGGGAAGCACAACATGTACAAACACATATAATGGTACAAAACCAACACATGCACAAGGGAGCAAGTAACTTTCAATGTAAAGGAGTTGACATGTTACCGCAAGGAGGAACATTGGATATGAGATAGAGGCAAGATAATCCAATTGGCTTGACTTGACAAAAAAATGATGAAGACCCCTCAATTCTTCATAATGTAGCCAAGCCTCCAATGCCCTCCAACAACACCTATTGATCAAGTTTTAGCTTGTTGGTCCCCAACCAAGTTGGGTCCTAAGAAGTTAGTCACAATAGGTTTGGCCACCCAAATGGTTCTTTTCTTGACACCACTTTGGGCACCAACATATTTGGAAAACACATTGCCCACCTCGTCCTTACCAAGAGAATATGCATCATATATCAAGATAGGATTGGATGAGGAGTTACCGATGGTGCATGAGGAAGATAGGTGCCCCTTCTCACGGCAAATGTAGCAAGTTCTTCTCTTGCCATCTTTCTTCTTGGAAGAAGCCACCCCGTGAGGAAGAGCTTGAGTCTTGGGAGGAGGCCCGCTTCTAGCTTGAGGTGGATCTTGAGGCCGCTTCCCTTGTTGCTTCTTCTTCAATGGACAACATCTCACATGATGTCCTTCTTCCTTGCACTTGAAGAACAAAATGTTGGCCGCATTCTTCACTTGACCTTGGCCATTCTTCTTGTTGCCCTTGTGCTTCAACATGTTGGTGGGCTTGTTCTTGATGTTGGAGTTGTATCCAAGCCCACTCTTGTCATTTGGGGATCTTCGCACACCCAAGATGTTCTTGAGAGTGGTCTTCCCTTCATGACACTTCTTCAAGTCATTCTTCAACGAATTAACTTGAGCCTTGAGCTTCTTGTTTTCCTCTACATGGTTAGTATCAACAATAATACTAGAGGAAGTAGATGCTACGTTCTTAGAGCAACAAGGCAAGGGATGCAATTCATCACAAGATATAGCAATAGCATGAGTGGATGAATTACAAGGACTAGCACATGGCAATACTACACTAGGAGTAGATGTAGTGCTAATGTCCACATGAGGCATACTAGATGTTACCTTTGACATAATAGCCTCATGAGACAACTTTAGCCTACCATGGGAAACTAGAAGATCCTCATGCGAGCTTGAGAGCTTAGCATGGCTCTCTTCCAATTTCCCATAGTTGCTAGTTAGAAAAGCAAGTTGAGCACGAAGCTCAACATTCTCCTTCACACTAGATGCTTCACAAGAGATAGAGTTAGTAGCACAAGCATCATCAATAGTAGTGAGAGGTGAGTGCAACTTGGAAAGCTCTTTAGTGTATGAGGCTTTAAGTTGCTCATGTGACTCGGTGAGTTTGATGAGCTCTCCCTTAATGACCCTAGAGCCATTATTGAGGTGCTCAAAATCCTCAAGGAGTTTAGCATAGGCAACTTTAAGCTCATCATTTTTAATTTGGAGGTCACTTGCCACCTCAATATCTCTATAATGAGATTTCTTCACCCAAGCTAGCTCTAGGGCAAAGGTCTCCTCAAGAGATTCCTTGGTGGTTTGTTCCTCCTCAAGAGCTTCATTTAAGTTTGCAATGTCATTAGCATACTCATGCTCAAGACTACCCATTTTATCAATTGTGTCCTCATGCTCATAAATTAGTTGCTTACTTTCAATGGCAAAGTTCAATATTTCAATGAAAGTGGAGCAAGCATTTTTATCATTGTGAAGAGCACGAAGGACTAGCTCCCCCTTCTCTTTTAAAGAAGCAACATCATCATCTTCTACATCTAATTCAACATTCACATCATCATGAGGTGCATTGGGGTCCAAAGGAGAAGTTACCTTTGATTCCTTAGCCATGATGCATAAGTGAATGTTGGGAGAAGGTGATGATGGGGGAACACATGAAGCTCCAATCATAACCTTGCCTTGGCCTACACATTCTTTGATTTCCTCTACATGGTTAGCAACACAAGTACTAGAGGAAATAGAAGAACATTTATCATGGCAACAAGGCAAAGCAAGCATATCATCATGAGATATATTCAATCCATTTCTACAAGATATGCAAGGGCAATCACCACTAGGATGCAAATCACAAATTGTCCTACAAGTGTTCATGCCCAAAGGTACAACATTGCAATGAGATAGATATGGAGGATCATGAATGGCAATACCACTATCCACATTGCAAGTTCTATCACCACTCACCATATCATTATCTTGTGACAACTCACATGTAGGTGAAGTGGAGGAAGGTGAGAACTCATCACGACCGGAGGTGAAGGGAACACAATCATCCTCATTAAGCTTGGACACATCATCTTTTGCTTGAAGCTTGGTCCAAATATCATGAGCATTCCGAAAAGGCATGATTGAGGAAAGAACCAAAAAGCTCACAACATTAACAAGCACATTAGATGCTTGAGCTTCGAGATAAGAGTTTGTCTCCTCCTCCAAAGATAGATTTTGGGGATCCTTAGGAGGAGACAAGCCCATATCTAGAATTCGCTCAATATTTGGGTCAATGACCTGGAAATGACTAAGCATGCGAATACGCCAAACATCATAATTTGTGCCATCAAATGTAAATGTGTGAGAGTGCACTAAACCCCTAGGAGACATCCTTACTCTCGAGGCGGTGAAGCCAAAGAAGCAAGAGACCTTGCTCTGATACCAATTGCAAGGGAAATGGACGTCGCCTAGAGGGGAGCCTACCCCCCGTTCAGATCAGTTCACTTAAAGAGATATCTTTTTCTTATTACGGCCTCCCATAAGTCGGCCTCCCCTGTAAGGCACTTCGTGACGCTTCGATACTCGCTACGCTCTTATCTCTCGCTCTCGAGCCATTACGACCGCTCACTTTACTTAAGTGGTCTAGATGGTGAATAGGCGTTTAAAAAATATTACGGTTTAGGCTCTAATAAATGCGGAATAAAACTTAACGTTTAATTTATCAAGCCAAAACCTATATCACTAGTTTCACTAAGTGCACCAACAACCTATGCTAAGAAAGACAAGCAACAAGATGATAGCAAGATAATAGTACTTCAAGCACGAAGGCTATCACAATGTAAATTGCATAGGTAAAGGGCTCGGTTGAGAGATAACCGATGGACGAGGAAACGATGATTTGTTTCCCGAAGTTCACTTCCAAAGAAGCTACGTCTCTGTTGGAGAGGTGCGGGGCGTAATGAACTTCGAACGCCACAAATGGCTCACCTCGAGGTGTGGTGGCTCAATGCTCACCCAACGCCACACAAGGCCTCACCAAGGATGCGAAGCCACACAACTCACCGACGCCACAAAAGGCTCACCCTATTCTCCCGTAAGCTCGCCACAAAGGCCTACTCACGTTCCACTATGGGACACTTGAGGGCGGTCACCGAACCCGTACAAGGTTGGGGCAATCTCCACAACTCAATTGGAGGCTCCCAACAACAATGCCACAAAGGCTACAAAGCCACAAAAGGCAACAAGGCCACAAAAGGCAACAAGACCACAAAAGGTCAACAAGCTTGAGGAACCTCCACAACTCAATTGGAGCCCCAAGAACACACCACAACTCCACACAACCGTCTAGGGTTCTAAGAACCCAAGAGAAACAAGCCCAAGGGCTTGAACTCGCCGAATCTCCGAGGAGAACTCAAACCTATGGACCAAATGCAAGAGGCAAGTCCTTCACTCTCAAATTCCACCAAATCTACAAAAGCTATTGGGGGAATAAGGGAGGAAGAACACAAGAGGAGAACACAAAACTCTCCAAGATCTAGATCCCAAGGATTCCTTCACAAAGAAGGGATTTGGCTTGGTGGGGCTTGTAGATCTAGATCTCCTCTCTCAAATCCCTCAAAAAGATGCAAGAATCATAGGAGGGAGAAGCAGAGAAAGAAAGCTCTTCAAGGTCAACAATGGAGGAGAGAGAAAGCCAAAAACCAAGAAGAACAAGTGTTGGGGGCGAAGGGGAAAAGGGAGCTCCTTTTAAAGGGCTCCCCGATCTGCCCGTTACCCTCAGAATCGCGCACGGCCGGTAGTACCGGTGGGTGGCCGGTACTACCGGTGGCACCCAGCCAACGGTCAGAAAAATCTGAGAGAAAGAACAAAAACGCGAGCCTGGCCGGTACTACCGTCGCTTCGTCGGAACTACCGGCGGCAAGAATGTCCTAGCGGTACTACCGCCTGAAATACCGATTGAAGTACTGTCAAATAGCACAAACCAGGCAGAGAGAGTACAGAACCGAAATCGGGTTTACCGGAAGTTGGGCCGGAATTAACACCGGTACTACCGGCGGCAAATTGCCCGAGCGGTACTTCCGGCATCTGGCCGGTACTTCCGGTCAGAGAAACTTCAGAACCAGAAATGCCATAACTTTTGCATCCGAACTCCAAACGAGATGAAACCAGTTTTGTTGGAAAGATAACGATGTGTAGAATCCTCCCAAGGGAGAAAATACCATAAATATATATGTGAGATACCTCACAAGGTGTGGAGCCGGAAAACCCGCAAGATCAAAAACGCAATAAGATATGCATGGGAAATCCATTTTTGATGAACTAGAGCTTGTTATGAAGATAACCACAAGCTCTAGATCCTCACATGGACAAGAACCAAACAAAAACCAAGAAATATGATGCTATGTATGCAAAGGTTTGAGATCTCCCCGAAAGATACGAACGAGTCACCCACTCGAGAGCCCCTCTTGATAGTACGGCTATCTATCCTAAACTCGGTCTCCCAACACTACAAGAACACTACAAGAGACCGGTAAAATAGAAACCCTATCAAGATCATACCTTTTCCTTGAGCATCCCTCTTGAGCTTGATGTAGAGGATCTTGTCACCTTCAAGATGGAACACCTTTCTTGATTGCACTTTCTTGCACTTGCTTGATGAAGTCTTGAGACATGCTCCCCCATACTCCATGGGGAAGCCTCTTCTTTGAACTTGTCTTCATCATTCCATGATTGCCGAGGATGGCAAGCTTCAAGCATGAGATCTTCTAGAGATGACGCATCTTGAGCTTGCACTTCAATTCTTGATGATGTCTTGAAGATAGCCATGAGGAACTCCATCTTCTTCTTCTTCTTCAAGACAAACTTGATCTTCTTCTTCTACTACTTGATTCCAATAGGCACAAAGCCCTTGGACGATGCTTCTTCTTTTTCATCCTTGAAACCAACACATGGTCCAAGCGATGCCAATGGACAAACCTACAAGTGAAACTCAATTTGCACATTAGTCCATAGGGATTGTCATTAATTACCAAAACCACACATAGGGGCATACATGACCTTTCAATCATTCTTCTTGGCATCCGCTCCTCCTCTCGGTGAGTACCATTTGATCCTCAGATCTTATCCTATTCTGGCCATGCTGCCTCCGAGTTTTTGGTGGAAGACCACCTACTCCATGACCAAGGACCAGGAACATGGGTGATCTAAGTCCTATGATGGATCGGTCCATCTCTGGGAAGCCAAGTCTCCTAGTTGGATCGTGTTGATGAATGCCAAGGGCATCCCTCTAGAGGGGAGGGCATTGGATGGCTAGGAAGTCATTTTCTCAGGATCTGAGGTTCAATTCGGCAACCACAATGCCACAATTGGTGTGTGTCTTGGATCTCCATCTGGGTCTGGCATTTTCCTAGAGGTGGTACGTGAGGTGGTTCTTCGCGTTGCTCCTAATGCACCTTCAGCTGAGGTTGTTCTTCATGCTGCTCCTTAAGTGCCTTTGACTGCAATGAAGGTTCCTGAACAGGGTTCTCATTCGGCAGTCGACACTTCCATTGCTCTAGGGGGCTGGTTTATCGCCTGGCTTTCTTTTCAAGAATGATGTCAAGTGTAGGCTTAATTCCACTGTTCACCCGATTAGTAAAGTAAATCATTTTTTGTTGGTAGTTTCTTTTGGTAGATCAAAGTTTTGGCTCACTTCTGATTCTGTTAGCATGACTCTATAAGCTTTTCTTGGTGGTCTCTGTGATGATCTGGTAATTATCTAGCTATAGGACAGTGTGTTCAGGTTTTCTACCTTTTCCAGACTGGTGGTTTGTTTGATTATTTCTCTAAGATCATTCTCTTGCATGCAATTCAAGTGTTACTTCCATACTTGGTGGCATGGAGGACCAAATTGGAGATGGGAATTATCTCGTTGGCAAAGGGAATGCAGAGAGGAATGGACTCTGGTTAGTGTGAGCAAACAAAGAACTGATCAGGCTCTACATGTGTTGAAACTCAAACCTAAACATTCCATATTGCATAAGAGTTTGTCCCCTTCAGCTTAAGGACACCTTTATTTTTCCAAAGTCATGGCCCATGATGCTTGCATGGGTTATTCGGCCTCTCCTGACATTGCGTCTTCTCGGTCAGTATAGCTTCAGACTTCTACTCTGAATTCTCCTCGGTTAGACTCTGAACAGCTAGTTTTGGAAGGTGATCTCACGCGGGAGCATCCTTTATATATAAATCGTGATTCTCGGGTAATGACTGCAAGTGCATAGATCAATTGTAGATAGTTTCGAAATAAGAGTAATGAACCCATAGAGAGCTATTTGGTTGAGGTCTTAATGCCCCTCGTCACTTTCTACCAAAAGTACTCGTAAGCTGCCTTTGGTTTCAAGTAAAGGGTGTTTGAAAGGTTTTTGGTTGAATGCAGAATAGTAATGAAAACAAGTAAAAGAAAGCAAGTAACAAGAGTGTTTGGAAACATGGTTAAACTCAATAGGGCTAAAGCATTCTCAGGGATGTAGGATAAACCTCTAGCATGATATTATTATTCATAATTAGGATAACCTACTTCTTGTATCATGATATGTGTGGAGAGAGCTCCATAATAAGATGTTCGCTACAAGGCTCGTAGGAAGTCACTTTGATCGTGTAGGTTGCTAGTCGGTGCCAATAATCACAATAGCTTTCGAGGTACACTTCCAAACACGTCCAAAGGATGTCACCCTCTTCTTTAGTCCCGAAGGCAAATGATATATGTGGCCGACTACACATACCATCTAAAGAGAGATACCAAACACACATCATAAATATATCATAAACTAGTAAGTCATATGGACACAAGAATAGATCATCATTATTTCAGTTTCGTAATAGTGCTAGGGTTTCTCCATCTCCCCAAGAACAAGGGACAAATACTCACACATGGAAGCAATCAACGACATCATCATAATCATATGGATGCATAAAAGTACGGGAATAAATCTAGTGCAAACCACAATTGAATATGGAATTATAACAAGATCTAATTAATGGAAGATGCGGGTAATAGTGGTGATGGTGATGCAGCAGTTGATGATCAAGGAGATGATGCGATGTCCTCCAATGATCCGTGAAGCAGTAGGGATTTTCCCTTCTCCAAGTTGAAAGGTCATGTATGCCCCCATGTGTGGTTTTGGTAATTAATGACAATCTCTATGGAATAATGTGTAAATTGAGTTTCACTTGTAGGTTTATCCATGGGCATCGCTTGGACCATGTGTTGGGTTCAAGGTTGAAAAAGAAGAAGCAATGTCCAAGGGATTTGTGCCTATTGGAATCTTGTTGAAGACGAAGAAGAACAAGATCTAGTATGTATTGAAGAAGAAGAAGATGGAGTTCCTTATGGCCATCTTCAAGATATCATCAAGAAATGAAGTGCAAGCTCAAGATGCACCATCTCTAGAAGATCTCATGCTTGAAGCTTGCCATCCTCGGCGATCATGGAGTGATGAAGACAAGTTCAAAGAAGAGGTTTCCCCATGGAGTATGGGGGAGCATCTCACAAGTATTCATAAAGCAAGATCAAGCAAGAGCAATCAAGAAAGGAAATCCATCTTGATAAGGACAAGATGGTCTACATCAAGATCAAGTGGAATGCTCAAGGAAAAGGTATGATCTTGATAGGTTTTTCTATTTTACCGGTCTCTTGTAGTGTTGGGAGAACAGGTTTAGGATAAATAGCCGTACTATCAAGAGGGGCTCTCGAGTGGGTGACTCGATCGTATCTTTTGAAGAGTGCTCAAACATTTGCATACATAGCATCATATTTCTTGGTTGTTTTTTGGTTCTTGTTCATGTGTGTATCTAGAGCTTGTGGTTATCTTCATAACAAGCTCTAGTTCATCAAAAAACTGGATTTTCCTTGCTTATCTTATTGCATTTTTGATCGTGCGGATTTTCTAGCTCCACACCTTCTATATTCATGGTATTTTATCCCTTGGTGATACCCAATATTTATACATATCGTTATATTTCAAACAAAATTGGTTTCATCTCGTTTGGAGTTCGGATGTGAAAGTTATTCAGTTTTAGTTCTAAAGTTTCCCTGTCCAGAAGTATCGGCCAGGCGTCGGTAGTTCCGCCCGTAGTTTTCTATGGAGTTGACCTGGCTGTAGTTCTGGCACAAGGTCCGGTGGTAATTCCGCTCATGTTCAGTGACTATAAGTTGAGAGTGCTCTATTTGACGGAATAAACACCGGAATCTAGTCCGGTAGTACCGGTCAGAAGTTCCGGTCATCCCGGACTGGAACTTCCTGCCAGCACTACCAGGCCACATGCCTTGAGCAGTACTACCTCTAGGCCCCAGTAGTTCTAGTAAGGACCTCGCGACCCTGGATTTCTGGCGCTAGTTCCGATCCAAGTTCCGCTGGTGCTCGAATTTGATTTAGAACACTTATATGTTGGAGTGTCGTATTTTTTGGAACTTGGTCTAGAACTTCTGCCAGTAGTACCGGCCAGGTTCGTTTTTCTCTCTCGCACCGCTGTTTGTGACCGTTGGCTAGGTGCCACCGGTAGTACCGCTCCCCCACCGGTACTACTAGCCGTGCATGATTTTGTGCGTAACAGGCATATCGGAGAGCCCTTTAAAAGGGGCTCATCTTCCCCTTCATGGTAGATGAGTTTTTCTTGGTTTTTTGGCTTTCTCTCTCTCCTCCGTTTTTGACCTTGAATATCTTGACCTCTCCCCTTCCCGCTCCTATGATTCTTGCATCTTTTTGAGGGGTTTTACGAGAGGAGATCTAGATCTGCATCCCCCACCAAATCCCTTCTTTGTGAAGGAATCCTTGGGATCCATATCTTGGAGAGTTTTGTGTTCTCCTCTTGTGTTCTTCCTCTCTTATTTTCCCAATAGCTTTTGTAGATTTGGTGGAATTTGAGAGTGAAGGACTTGCCTCTTGCATTTGGTGCATAGGTTTGAGTTCTCCTCGGAGATTCGGCGAGTTCAAGCTCTTGGGATTGTTTCTCTTAGATTCTTTCAACCCTAGAAGGTTGTGTAGAGTTATGGTGTGTTCTTTGGGGGCTCCAGTTGAGTTGTGGAGATTCCCCAATGTTGTGGCATTATGGAGCCTTTGTGGCATTTCTTGGGAGCCCTCCAATTGAGTTGTCGAGATTGCCCCAAGCCTTGTACGGGTTCGGTGACCGCCCTCAAGTGTCCCATAGTGGAACGTGAGTAGGCCTTTGTGGCGAGCTCACGGGAGAAAAGGGTGAGCCTGTTGTGGCGTTGGTGACTTGTGTGCCTTCGCATCTTGAGGTGAGGACATGTGTGTTGTTGGGTGAGCATCGAGCCACCACACCTCAAGCTGAGCCATTTGTGGCATTCAGATAGCATTGTGCCATCGCACCTATCCAACAGAGAAATAGCTTCTTTGGAAGTGAACTTCAGGATAACAAATCATCGTCTCCGTGTCCATCGGTTATCTCTTAACCAAGCCCTTTACTTATGTAATTTACTTTGTGATAGCCATCGTGCTTGAAGTATTTTATCTTTCTATCACCTTGTTGCTTGTCTTTCTTAGCATAGGTTGTTGGTGCACTTAGTTAAACCTAGTGTTTATAGGTTTTGTGCTTTATAAATTAAACGTTAGTTTTATTCTACATTTATTAGAGCCTACACTGTAATGATTTTAAAAGGCCTATTCACCCCCCTCTAGGCAATATCCATTTCTCTTTCAAAAGTTCCTCCTTCAGATCCCTTTCTAGTGTGATTTTTCTTGGCTAAGGTTTGCTATGAATGTCAGATTTGTGATCCATATTCGCCAGGATAAAGTATTTGACGAGGGGAACACACTGTCGCGTGGTATGGGCGGACGGTAAGAGCAGGCTCCGCCTGTACCACTAGCCATTAATGTTGCAGAAGCCCTCCTCACATTTGATATTCTCCCAGGTGCGAAGGTAAATCAATTAAGTGACTTTTATCACTTAAAAAATTATATTATAACATAATATGACAGTTCCAATTGATATATTCATAAGAGATTCAGTAATTCGGGGTCCTGTTGAAATAAGGACAAAAGGTGCCTGCAAACACAGTAAAATACAAAAAACCATATTCTACTTATGCAAAACCAAGAGGTAAATATGCTTCAATTTTGGACTCATCAAATCCCCCAAGCTAGACTCTTGCTCATCCCTGATCAAGATGGTGGCTTATGGAAAAGATCATTATGTTCATGAGGCACGAGTCGTTACAATAAATGAGGCAGGAATTGAAATAGGAATACAATATCAGATGTAAAGTTACTTCAGGGGTATTATCACACCTTTACACATCACATGACTTAGATGCTTCCACACCTTTTTGGTATCAATGAAGTTATAAGAAGCTTTTAGTGATTCAACATATTATATAATTAAATTAGATGAGCACTTAATTTCAGTAATGAAGATTCATGATCATTATTTTTCTCTCTCTCTTTCTCTTTTCTTTTGCCTTGTAATTCTTTTGATAGCTGTTCTTTTATCTCTTTTTTTTAGTACAGTCACTTGGTCATGCTCACTACTTTTAATGGCTTTTAAAACTTGTGACTATAATATGCTACCAAAATTCCTCTTCTCATAGTTTAATCAATACTTGTATTGGTGTGGAAGTCCCAAAAATCATGACAGTTGTACAAGTATCATAACATTCAACCTAATTCAATCATCTAACAGAATAATCATAAATCAAAAGATAACTTCGAATATCATAAAGTCACGAAACTAAATGGATATAATTCTTTTCTCGAACAGAAGGGAGCTTAAAGATGATGTAACTAATGCAAACTCTGGAATTGAAACCTAACATGCGTGCAGTAAAATAAACATGCTAAAACTGTAAGATAGATTATAAGGTGTTATAGATCTCCCCAAAGCTTGGATCAAGCCGGTGGGATCAAATAATCCCTTGAGATTATTCGATACTATGGCACTTTTCACGGTGAAGGGGTTTTATTGGAGACAGTTGCACGGAGTTTCTTGTTCGTCTCTTCTAGGGTAGATATGCAGCGAAGACATTCTGTAGATCCTAACGAAGAGGAACATCCCTTCAGCGATCCTATTTAGCATGGCATTGGGTTCATTCTTACTTTCAAGATCCAAGAGGCGCTTGCGCACAATCTCTCGATGGAATATTTCTTCCTTCTAATCTTTTTCTATCTTGTGAAGATGCTGGTCAGTTTTTGGAACTTGTGGGTTGATGGGCACGTCCAGAAGATTGAACCCCCAATCCTCTTGTGGCTTCACGCTCAAGCGCGCGTTTAGGGTAATCTTCTTTGTTGTAGAAGTATGTGTCGTAGTCTCCTGGTAAGGTCCTGCATCAGTTCAGTTAACTTTCTTATGCTTTGGTGAAGAGTAGTTAGTGGCGATGAGCTTGAGTGACTCCGTGCATCCCTTCCCATGGGGTTTCTTTTCTTCTTCTTCATCTTCAGGCTTCACCATAGCCAGATAATTCGGTTGTTTCCATCCCCTCTTTGTTTGCTCCATGAAGGTCTCAAATTCCTCATCATCATCATTAGAGTCATAAGCATACCTCTTATTCTTTGGGCTTAGACCTTGAGCTTCACGGTCATCTGTTTCAATGGAAGAAGTATGGAAGCTATCGCATGAAGGGGCCATGAGGCTTAGAGGTTTTCCTCTACGAAAAAGGAAGAAAACACGATCGTAACGACTACTAGTACGGGCGGACGCCCGTACGGCACGCCCGTACCAGGTATTTTCCAAAAAATCTGAACTACCAAAGGCGGTGAATAATCAACCGACTAAGCGGGGGGATCTCTCTTAATCCTCATTTGACCATGTAGGTTGTTATCTTGTGCCAATAGTCACGATAGCTTCCGAGGCATGCTTCCAAACACGTCCAAAGGATTTGACCCTCTTCTTTAGTCCCGAAGGAAAATGATATGTGGCCGACTACACATACCATCTATAGAGAGAGATCAAACACACATCATAAATCTATCATAAACTAGTAAGTCATATGGACACAAGAATAGATCATCTTTATTTCAATTTCATAATAGTGCTAGGGTTTCTCCATCTCCCCAAGAACAAGGGGAAACTACTCACACATGGAAGCAATCAGCGACGTCATCATAATCATATGGATGAATAAAAGTACGGGAATAAATCTAGTGCAAACCATAATTGAATCTGGAATTACAACAAGATCTAATAAATGAAAGATGGGGGGTAATAGTGGTGATGGTGATGCATCGATTGATGATGAAGGGGATGATGTGATGTCCTCCAATGATTCGTGAAGCAACATGGATTTGCCCTTCTCCTAGTTCCTCCTTCAGATCCCTTTCTAGTGTGTGTTTTTGTTGCTCAAGGTTGTTGTGAATGTTGGATCTGTGATCCGTCATTTCTAGGAGAAAGTATTTGACGAGGTGGACGCGCTGTCGCGTGGTACAGGCGGATGGTACGGGCGGGCTCTTCCCATACCACTGGTCGTTAACGCCAGAGAAGCCCTCCTCATGTTTGCTATTCTCCTACGTGCGTAGGTAAATCACAACTTTTATCACTTAAAATATCATATTATAACATAATATGACATTTCCAATCAATATGTTCATAAGAGACTCAGTAATTCGGGATCCTGTTGAAACAAGGACAAAAGGTGTGCACAAACACAGTAAATACAAAAATACCTATTCTATTTATGCAAAAACGGAAGGTAAATATGCTTTATTTTTGGACTCATCATCTGGCTGAAGAATCCGCGCAGTCCCCGATCCATAATTCTAGTGGGTCGGCAACATCAGGGCCAGAAGGTGGAGATCTTTTTGGCATGGACAAGGTAGTGGACGATATTGCGTCTCGGTTCTAGAATTGTGGGCGTTGTCTGTTAATGGGCCATGCCACAAAGGAGTATAAGAAGAAGAGGTTTCATTGTCGGCATTGCTTTTATTTCAGACATGTTGAAAAAGATTGCACAATGAAAATAACTAAGAATTGGTTGCCAAAAAAGAGAAGTTCTGGCGGTGAGAATTGTGTCAGTTGCCTTTTGGACAAACTTACTGTTCCATCTTATGAGGCGCCTCACCCTGAATAGGACCCTGCCTCTTTGGTTCGATCCTCTGCTCCACCCTCCTAATAGCAAATCCATTGTTGTCGTTGTTCCCTACTACATTTTTTCGCACCTCTCCCATGGCCAACTTCCTGCTCAACCCGGTTCCATGGGTGCCGTTGGGGCACCAAATCATCGATGGAGGACCAATCCATCTGCCTAGAATGTTCTACAAACCTGTGGTGCCTCCGCCTCGTCGTCATGAATCCACCTGCACAGCGATCTTGATACCGCCTATGCACCTGGTATGGAGCAGGTCTCACGTAAGAAGGTTCATGAGTTCATAGTTAACACAATGCAGGGTGTTGTTGATGATGTTCAACATTGTATGTTTGGGTCAGGTTTCTACCGTTTGCATAGTGCTGCTGCTCGCGCTGCTCTTGTTGGCCATGCCTTGTTCCCTCTACAGCAACAAGGGGTGTTTGTGAGGTTTGTTAGTCATGATGATCGTGATAACCACAGGGTTGAGCATGGTTTTCAAAATGGCTAGTTAATGTTCCTAGGACTGCCGCTGGATTATCATAATGACTATGACATTGCCAATGCAATAGCCACCTTTGGGAAATTTCACCATTGCCACCAGGATGAGGAGGTTGTGGAAAGGACAATGGTGTAGGCATCCTTCGCCTCCCCTCCCCATGTTCCTAGGGATATTGTGTTTGGGAACTATGTGGGTGACGCCAAGGAGACATGGCTAGCAATCTGTTATATTCTAACTGGTGATTTTGCTGACGCTTTTCCTACTGATGAGGACCAAATGTCGCCATATGGCAACCCCCACCTTATGCCGAGGCAGATTCATCACCATGACAATGATTTTGTCATGCCTCCTTTTCCTAAATTGGGCTGAAATGAAGTGCCACATATTCCCGATGTTTGGGATGCTGATTTCTTTCAACCATAGGACAATGAAGAGCCACAAAACCAGCATGAGGAGTAGGTGGTGGAAGATGTTCATAACTCTATGGTGCAGGTTGACACTGACTCAGATGATTCGGTGAATGATGGAAAACATAATAATAATATCACTGTCAATTGTGTAAGCCTGAGTGAGGAGCCGAATGTTGATGCAATCTCTCAGCTGCTTGAGAGTTATGCTCCTAGTAGTCAAATCATTAGCTCTGCTCTCCCACCATGCATGCAGTTGAAAAGGTTCTTTAGCTCTGCTTTACCATCTATCTTCATTCAACAGCCTCCTTGCAAAATGGCAGTGGTGAATCTGTTTAGACCTCTCTTGTTGTCTAAGCGTAATTGGTCAGATGCAATGGATTGCAATCAGACTTTCAACTTATCTGCTTGGATCCCAGGGGCTGATAGGCTCTTTATTGCACCAACTAAAAGGGTGGGGACTTGGCCTCTCTACCTTACTCTTGATGAAAGGGAAGATGGGCCACCTATTTTTGTCACTTCTTCTATCATTGTTAAGATGACTCGCAAGAGACAAGCAAAATAGATGAACCCTTTGTGTGATCGTGGTCCGCGTCGTAGTACGCGAAGCTGCACTGACAGGGATGGTCATAGGCATGTCGCTCTTCCCGATACCTGCACTCCAGCCAAGAGAAGGAGGAGGATGCCCAAAGATAGCATGTACTCTTGTGAAGTTGCTGAGGCTGATACCACTGATACAATGCAAGAGGACCCTCAGGAGGAGACAACTAGGCTATAGGAGACCCCCCAACACCAATTTTTACTCTACAAGTTGTGGGCTTTGGCCTTAGGATTGCCGCTGAATAAATAACAAATGAGAAGCTTATGACTGATCCTAAAGATGAAGGCACCTCTCTAAGTCCCAAATGATGATTACAGACATCCAAATCCTAAATATGAAGGCATCTCTCTAAATCCCAAATGATGATTGCAGACATCCAAATCATGAAGTGGGGCTTCTTTACTCTAGGCTTTCTATGTGTCCTTCCTTTTAGAGTTAGTACTATGTTAGTCTGTACTGGTGTCTTAAATGTGGCGTGGTTATATATCTCTATCAGAACTTGTTTCTTTCTATGTGGTGTTAGACTAAGTTGTGTACCCATGCCTAGTTGTCCGAGTCAGTTATCTTTTATTACTATGGTTTGCAATGGATAAGCAGTACTATAGAAAATGGTGTGTGCTTGATTTGAATGTGAGAGGTCTACATTCTGAAAATAGGCAAAGGGATGTGTGTGCCAAAATTGAGGAAATTCAATGTTCCATTATTTGTTTGTGAGAAACTAAGATGGAGTACTTCGATCATAGAACTACATAAAATTTTGTCCAAAACGCTTCGATAATTTTGCTTACTCGCTCTCGATTGGAGCCTCTGGTGGTATCATTGTTTTGTGGAATCTGCAATGTTTAAGGGCACTTTGTTGGACATTCAGTGATTTACTATGACGATTCAATTCAACTCTGCTCATAATTCTGATAGTTGGACCATGGTGTCTATTTATGGGCCTTGTCAAGGGCTAGAAAGGGATAATTTCATTACTTGGCTTTATAATCTTAATATCCCAGTGGATTCTCTCTGGCTTCTTCTTAGTGACTTTAACTTCATTAGATCCCAAGATATATAATAGGAACAAACCAGGAGGGGATCTAAATGACATGTTTATCTTTAATGATATTATTGGGCATTTGTGACTTGTGGAATTACCTATTAAAGGAAGAATGTACACCTGGTCTAATATGCAAACTGAACTTTTTTTTGGAAAAGTTGGATTGGTTCTTCACCACACCCTCTTAGACAACCAAGTTCACCAATACCTTGGTGCTCCCCATGTCTAAGTCATCTTCAGATCATGTCCCTTGCATGGTAACAATTGATACACTTATTCCTAAAGTGAGGTTATTCGGATTTGAAAATTACTAGGTCCAACATCCTACATTCTTAGACTATGTTCAAAAATCTTGGGACAAGCCTTCACACAAGTCTAATAGTGCAACTATTTTGGCTCACAAATTGAAAGGTTTATGATATGATCTTAAGAGATGGCAGACGAGTCTATCCACAATTAAAATCAATATTGAAAATTTTAACAAGGTTATTCTCTCCCTTGACCAGTTGGGGGAGCAGAGAGCCCTAACAAGACTTGAATTTAACTTCTGGAATATTGTGAAGGTACATTTATAGAAGCTTTTAAAGGCCCAGTGCACCTATTTGAGGAACATATGTTCTATCAGATGGATTAAAGTGGGGGAAGATAACACCAAATTCTTTCATGCAATGGCTAGTCAGAGATTTAGAAGGAACTCCATTGCTTCCTTAAAAGGCGATGATGGAGAATTTAGTTCTGATCATCAGCAAATGGCTGGTGTGGTACTGAGTAAATTTAAAGAAAGGATGGGGCAGGCTAGGGGCATTTCCATGGGTTTTGATCTTGCTTCTCTTTTACAACCTGTTGAAGGTCTTTAGGATTTGACTAAGCCTTTTGAGAAAGAAGAGATGGAATTGATTATTAAGAATATGCTAGTTGACAAGGCCCCTGGACTTGATGGGTTTAATGGGATGTTTCTTAAAAAGTGTTGGCATATCATTGCTCTAGACTTCTATAAGTTAGCTCATGATTTCCATGCTGGTGTTATCTCGCTAGGGAATATTAATTCTTCCTACATTACTCTTGTACAAAAAGTTAATTCTCTTGAATGTGTGAGCGACTATAGATCAATCTCTTTGACCAATGTATGTCTAAGGTTCAGAACAAAGTTAGCTGCAAATAGACTACAAGAGAAAATCCTGAATTGTGTGCACAAAAACCAGTATGGTTTCATCAGGTCTAGGACTATTCAGGACTGCTTGGCATGGTCACTTGAATATCTATTTCAATGTCATATGTCTAAGAAACCAATTCTTATTCTTAAGATGGACTTTGAGAAAGCCTTTGATTCTATTGAGCACGAAGAATTGTTGCAGATCATGAAACACAAGGGATTTGGGACTGAGGGGATCAGATAGGTGAAGGACTTTATTTCCTCTATTTTACTTAATGGAGTTCCTGTGAAACAGTTCCAGTGTAAGAGGGGAGTGAGACAGGGTGATCCTCTCCCTCCATTCTATATGTTCTCGGTGGATATCTATTGCAATCCGTTGTCAATCAATTGTTGAGAGAGCGAGGGATCAAATTTCCCATTGTTACTCGTGATACTGATTTCCCTATTATACAGTATGTTGATGACACCTTGATACGTTGCTAACGTATCTATAATTTTTGATGTTCCATGCTTATTTTATATCTACTTTCTTATGTTTTGTCCACACTTTGGAGTACTTTTACACATTTTCTGGAACTAACCTATTAACAAGATGCCATAGTGCCAGTTGCCTGTTTTCTTCTGTTTTTGGTTCCAAAAAAGCTAGAACATGAATATTCTCGGAATTGGACAGGACAAAAGCCAAAGTCGATATTTTACCGGAAGACTCACGGAGCCAGAAGACGAGACGGAGAGGGACCAGGGGCTGGCCACACCATGTGGTGGTGCGGGCTAGCCCTGGCCGCGCCACCAGGTAGTATGGGCCCCTGGTCCACCCACCGACCTTGCCTCTTCGCGTATAAGAAGCCTCCCGATCAAAAAGCGTAAATCGTCCAGCCTCCAGCCACGAAAAGTTCCACAGCGCCGCTGCCACCGAAGGGGAGATTCGGGGGATAGAAAGTCTCTATTCCAGCACCCTGCCGGGACAAGGAAGTGCCCCCGGAGCCATCTCCATCGATCTCCACCACCATCTCCATCGTTGTTGCTGATTCCCATGATGATGAGGGAGTAGTTCTCTCTCGAGGCTAAGGGTTCTACCAGTAGCTATGTGTTCATCTCACTCTCTATGAATGATCATATTGTGATCATGAACTTGTAATTTATAGATCTACCTTGCTACTCATGTGCTTTAATAGATCTCTACTCTCCCCATGTGTGTAAAAGTGACAACGTGCACACCATGGTGGCACTTAGGCTAGAGATTACAAATACTTGTTATGAGTTATATTTGGAGTTGGATGTTTCTATGAAATTGTGGTGTTTGTTGGAACCATCTAGTGCTTAAGGTGACAGTGTGGGGCTATCTAGATGCGGAAAGCAAACTTTGAGGTGTGCTGTTATAGCCTACCATGGATTAGAGTGTCCAACAAGAGAGTAGTTTAGAGTAGTATCATAAAGAGAAGATATTTATATGAGAGTGTTCACTAATGAAAGTATGATCCCTAGGCCTTATTTCTAAGCATTGAAACACCGTTTGCAATTAGATATGTTACATGTTTCCTTTCTTCCATCTTTATTTCAGTTTGCGTTTAGTCTCTTCCACGCCATCAAAGTATTTTCTGGCACCATTGTCTTATATCCATACCACTTGTATTTCACTATATCTTCGCCGAACTAGTGCACCTATACACCTGGCAAGTGTATTGGGTGTGTTGGGGACACAAGAGACTTCTTGTATCTTGATTGCATGGGTTGCTTGAGAGGGATACCTTTGACCACTTCCTCCCTGAGTTCGATAAACCTTGGGTGATACACTTAAAGGAAACTTGCTACTGTTCTACAAACCTCTGCACTTGGAGGCCCAACAACTGTCTACAAGAATAGAAGTGCGTAGACATCAAGCTATTTTCTGGCGCTGTTGGTGGGGACTTAAGAAGAAGAAGCTCCCACGTCAACCACGCGCCAGCAAGTATTTTCTGGTGCCATTGCCGGGGAGGTAAGGTAAAAGGTACTCACATCCTCTGGTGTGAGTGCTCGAAGTTATTTCCTTTAGATTATGCAATTTTATCTTTTTGTTTCTTGTTTTCACTAGTTAGGCTTAATGGAAAACAACAAACAAAATTAGAGAGCTTTATATATTTATCTTGAGTTAGGACATAAAGTGTTTGAAGAGAAATTAAAAAACCTATGGAACTTTATTTGCTTGCTAATAGCAATGTTATTAGTATGAATTCTTTGGACACCATTATTGCTAATGCTATGGAAAATTCTAAGCTTGGGGAAGCTGGTTTTCATGAGCATGATATTTTTAGTCCCCCAAGCACGAAGGAGAAAATTTACTTTGATGATACTATACCTCCAATATATGATGATTACAATGATGAATATGATATTTTCAGTCCACCTACTATTGAGGAGAAAATTAATTATGATTATAATATGCCTCCTATATTTGATTATTATGGTGATGAGAATAATAATGATAGCTATTTCGTTGATTTTGCTCCCACTGCAATTAATAAGAATGACTATGCTTGTGTGGAGAGTAATAATTATTATATGCATGTGGCTCATGATAAGAATGGTTTATGTGATAGTTATATTTTTAATTTTATTCATGATGCTACTGAAAGTTATTATGAGAGAGGGAAACATGGTTTTATGCATCTCAATAAAATTAGGTTTCCCCTCTTTATGTTGAAATTTTTGAAGTTGCACTTATTTTGCATAACTATGATTGTTGCTTTGTGCTTTCATGACTTGTTTCTTTACAAGATTCCTATGCATAGGAATTGGGTTATACTTAAATGTGTTTTTAATTTGCTTCTTGATGCTCTCTTTTACTTGAATTCATATTTCCTATGTGAGCATCTTCTCAAACTATCATGCCTAACTTAAAGGCATTAAAGAAAAGTACTTATTGGGAGATAACCCAAAAGTTTTAGATGAGTCTTGGAAGTTATTACCTCTGTAATAACCGCTCCTTATCCTTTTTATTTCTTTTTTGTGCCAAGAGTAACCTCTAATGAGAGAGAAGTAATGCTTGGGAATGTTGTTGTCCCGAAACAGATTTTTGTGCTTGACTGTAAAAAATCGTGTAAAATCTCTATACATCGTTTTGAGGCATCAATTTTTGTGCTTCTGCTCTAGGTTGTTATCTAACGTTCATTATTTAAACACTTTTCGATTTGAGCAACAGAAGGTCTTTGAAAAAAATAGGTTTTACCTACTGGTCTGTTTTGACAGATTTTTGCCATTATTTGCATTTGCCTCTTAATCTCTTTCTCTTTGAGTTCTCTTTGATCATTTGAACTTTTTAAAGGAATTGCTACAGTATCTTGTGTTTTAATGGAAGTCTTACTTGTGTTGAAACTGAACCAAATGTTTACTATCTCTTGAGTACACTAATGTTGCTAATGAAGATCGTGTGAAGGAAAACTTTCCGGTGTATGGAGAGAATGATGTAATGAGATGAAGAAGGGACTAAAGCTCAAGCTTGGGGATGCCACACGTGTCACCCCACGAAATATACAAGAAGTACAAGCGTCAAAGCTTGGGGATGCCCAAGGCATCCCCTTCTTCATCAATAAAAATTTCAGGTTTCTTCCAAACACTTCATTTTTATTGTTTCATGCACAGTTGTGTTGTTCTTGGAGCGTCTTTGTTTTCGTTCTTAGTTTTCGTTTGCTTTGTTTGCTTAATTTGCTTAGTTTTCTTGAATAAATTGGTTGGACCCCCTCTTTCATACATTAGTTTTCAAATAGTTTGGTTTGGTTTGGAAAAGAGTAGGAAAAGTTCATGCTTAAGTGGTAAAAGGAGCTTCTTTTTGACTGTGGCCTATGCTTTCTCATGCCATGCTTGATATTGTTTTGCCTTTATGCTTAGTGATTTTTCTGTAGCATGACATGTTATAAACAATTGAGATTGCTTAATGTGCCTTGGAAGAATCATGCGTTGTTTTAGCACATTAAAGCATAGTATTGTGGTATTCTTCTTTGATGCTTTATTTGGGTTGGCTTGGCGCATGCTCACAACATACTATGACTATCCAAAGTCACCATAGCCTTTATGATCCTTTAGTTTTTGAATATCACTTTATGCTTTGATTAATGATGTTTTGTCGCTTTGCATGATTATGGCCACTATTGCTCTCTTAGTTGGTCGCTCCTAGTCTTTTGCTAGCCTCCGTAATTAAGTATGAGTTCCACTCATGCATCCAACTCCTAAAACCAAGTTATTCCAAAGAGTCCACCATACCTACCTATTAGCATTTGCTATTCCAAGTATATTTATGTTTTTATCTACCTTCCAAATTAAACTTGTTATGTGAAAATTAGTGATTAAAGCTCTCATGAACTTGATGGCACACTTTACTTTCTTGCATTTAATAAACTTGAACCATTGTGTCCATCTTTGTTGCGTATATGCTTGCGTTTTATAAGTTGAAATTAGCAGAACCATGTATCATGGGAACGCTTTCAACATTGCACTTGTACTTTGTACCCCGTTGATATCATGTTCTCTTGCTTATGGATCTCGGCCGTGTGAAATAAATGTGGAACTTGTAAGATCATGGAGTTTGTATGTGTGTTAGAGAAACGCCTGGGCCGCTAGCCTAAGCCATGCCTAATCATGGTGGAAACTTGCAGCATAACCATAATGAGCACTCTATGAAGCATCCTCAATAAAAACCTATGCAAATATCAAATAAAAAGATCGCTGAGATGCTCCTTGTCTGCTTGCCTTGTCATTTTTATTATGGGATAGCTCTTGTATCATGTGCAAGGGGTACCCCGTTGGCTGTTCTTTATGATACATATGTACTTACAATGACAAGAGCTTACTTGTGACTAAAGTTGAGTAGCGTGAGGTTCGGTCTTCGTAAGTAAGGGCATGAGATTTCGGCTTATAACTTGTCAAGCATATCCTCTTAGTTGTGTCACTTTAACCTTAATCACCTAAAGATGCTTATGATAGGGGGAATGAGAGCTGAAAGCTAACAAGTACCATTATTTTTGGAAGCACTTTATGAAACTTGAATCTCTACTTTGTTCCATGAATACCTTTCTTGTACTTTTTTGTTGAGTCTCCACCTTCTACCTTTATGCACCTACTTTGAGAGCATAGTGGCCATTCTTAGTTCTATGTGCATTGTCCCAAAACTTGTTGATTGATGCATAACTTGATATTGCTTATTTTTAAACTACTTGTATCTAGTCACTCTTATGAACTTTGAAGGTGTCCTATGCATTTATGTTTGCTACTCTATGAGGAACAAGCTGAATGCCATTATGCTATGTTTTCTTTATGTGAAACAAACAAACGTCTTGCAAAGCATTGTTATTCATGAATCTTTTGTTTGTGCCTTTTCATGTTACAACATAGTTGCTATGTCTTATTGTTAGAACAATATCTTTCATGCTATGTTAGAGTACTATGATCCCAGCTATAAATGTTTTATAAATGCCTTGATCAAGATTGTCATGGTGCATGTCACCTCAAAAATTATTCTTTCTTTTTGTCACTTACCTACTCGAGGACGAGCAAGAGTTAAGCTTGGGGATGTTGATATGTTGCTAACGTATCTATAATTTTTGATGTTCCATGCTTGTTTTATATCTACTTTCTTATGTTTTGTCCACACTTTGGGGTACTTTTACACATTTTCTGGAACTAACCTTTTAACAAGATGCCACGGTGCCAGTTGCCTGTTTTCTTCTGTTTTTGATTCTAGAAAAGCTAGAAAATGAATATTATCGGAATTGGACCGGACAAAAGCCAAAGTTGATATTTTACCGGAAGACTCATGGAGCCAGAAGATGAGACGGAGAGAGGCTAGGGGCTAGCCACACCATGTGGTGGCGCGGGCTAGCCCTGGCCGCGCCACTAGGTGGTGTGGGCCCCTGGTCCACCCATCGACCTTGCCTCTTCGCCTATAAGAAGCCTCCCGATGCAAAAACCCTAAATCGTCCAGCCTCCAGCCACGAAAAGTTCCATAGTGCCGCCGCCACCGAAGGGGAGATTCAGGGGACAGAAAGTCTCTGTCCGGGCACCCTGCCGGGACAGGGAAATGCCCCCAGAGCCATCTCCATCGATCTCCACCACCATCTCCATCGCCGTTGCTGATTCCCATGATGATGAGGGAGTAGTTCTCTCTCGAGGCTAAGGGTTCAAACGGTAGCTATGTGTTCATCTATCTCTCTATGCATGATCATATTGTGATCATGAGCTTGTAATTTATAGATCTACCTTTCTACTCAAGTGCTTTAATAGATCTTTGCTCTCCCCATGTGTGTGAAATTGACAGCGTGCACACCATGGTGGCACTTAGGCTAGAGATTACAAATACTTGTTATGAGTTATATTTGGAGTTGGATGTTTCTATGAAATTGTGGTGTTTGTTGGAACCATCTAGTGCTCAAGGTGACAGTGTGGGGTTATCTAGATGCGGAAAGCGAACTTTGAGGTGTGCTGTTATAGCCCTACCATGGATTACAGTGTCCAACCGGAGAGTAGTTTAGAGTAGTATAATAAAGAGAAGATATTTATATGAGAGTGTTCACTAGTGAAATTATGATCCCTATGCTTTATTTCTAAGCACTGAAACACCGTTTGCAATTAGATCTGTTACATGTTTCCTTGCTTCCATCTTTATTTCAGTTTGCCTTTAGTCTCTTCCACGCCATCAAAGTATTTTCTGGCACCGTTGTCTTATATCCATACCACTTGTATTTCACAATCTCTTCGCCGAACTAGTGCACCTATACATCTGAAAAGTGTATTGGGTGTGTTGGGGACACAAGAGACTTCTTGTATCTTGATTGCAGGTTTGCTTGAGAGGGATACCTTTGACCACTTCCTCCCTAAGTTCGATAAACCTTGGGTGATACACTTAAGGGAAACTTGCTGCTGTTCTACAAACCTCTGCACTTGGAGGCCCAACAACTATCTACAAGAATAGAAGTGCAAAGGGATCAACTACATACACAAGTGAGTATGTATGCAAGCCACATACAACAGTACATCAGAGCCATTCCATCTAAAAGAAATAGAAATAGTGCAACGCCATACGGCAAGATCCAAACATCCTAGATAGATATAATAATTTAGGATAGCTCCTCATACACCACACATCAGAGTATCAGGCGGAAGCGGAAAACAAGATCCGAGTACGGATAAGAAGCAAATTGGCATAAGATGCCCCATAAATAAACACATCCCGCCCACAGATCACACGGATCCCCGTTCCCGGAATCTCTACACCGAATGATCGCTGCCAACATCATCTGTCTCTTCCACCCAGTATCCATCTTGCGGGTACACCTGTTCATCTGAATCAAACAATTTATCGTGTGAGACCCTAGGGGTACTCAGCAAGTCTTTATGCCACTAAAGGGGACACAACCTGGGGTGACGCAATTGCAGCAGAAGACAATACCTAACAATTCTATAGAGACTCGCTAACCTTCCGCCTAACCAATGATAGACGGAAGTCCGTGAATTAAGAACAACAGTTATAACAGTATAATTAACAGATCCATCCTCCTCCTCGCTTACCAACGAGGAAGCGGACGAACAACCCCCATCATCCGTTGGCAGTTTTTATTAACCATTCCATGAATATTGCACTATTTACTAGTCAAGTACTTAGTCAATTTGAAAGCGGTACTTTAGTTATACTTGTCTATGATCGGGAAACTGTGCTCCAAGTCGTCCATAACCGCGGACACGTCTTTCAGAAAGATTTACCCTGCAGGGGTGCACGAATAGCAACACACACTCGATCAACCTCGCAAAAACCAAATCAACACCCAACGAGGCATTCACGACAAAGCAATCACAGGATTCAGAAATGTTTCAGGGGGCCACCCAATTAAGCTACCCGCCACGAAGTTGGCCGGCTCCGAGACGGACCCAAGGTTTGTGTGGACGGCGGTAAACGACTGGGAACCCGAAAATGTGACTGGGCTTGTCGATACAGCGTAAACGTGTCACGATCCAAAACAGTACAGGTGCTCCTCGCACAATCTTAAATAAAGCAGTAACATGGCATAAGTACAGAATAGTAATAAAGCCCCAAACTAATTGTGGCCCCAAGAAATAAGAATGAATCAAGCTCTGGCTCAGGGGGGTCCATAGGCCTCCCGGATGTGGATAGTGCGAATAAACAAGGAACAGGAATCAAGTACTCGGGGTCCTACGGGACACAAGTGAGCAGGAAGAACCAAATAGCAGATTTTGCTCACCGGTGCCTCTTTCATTAGTTATCCCATTACTACTCAGGTTATGTTGTTTAGGTACCTCATTATCCCTCAGACACTCACATACCCTACTCATGCTTTTCTATGACTCGCATGGCTCAAACAACTCCTGTAGTAATGGCTCATGGGACCGGAACAGGCTTAGTGTGGTTTAAAAGTAAAGGCTATGCAGTACTTGGGATTCAATTTAATGCAATCGCGACTCAATGATGCAAGAATAAGATAGAGGCAATAGGTACTGTATGTATGCAAGCATGTGGTAGTGCTTGCCTGACAGTTCAGTTGAAGCGAGAGATGGATCTGGGTAATACTCCTGTGATTCCTGGTAATTCTCCTGCTGGGCGTCTATTCGAAGAAGAACCAAACAAACAAGGGCCAACATAAATAAAGTGCGCAAGCATATAAATTGAAATGCAACAAGCAACCAAGCATGCCATGATGAATGATGCACAATTTGCATGGCATTTAAGTAGCATGGCAAAGGTGAGGTGTGGATACTATAAATAAAGCACTTTATTATTTATTTACCCAAGTTTTATTGTCATAAACGGTTCAGATTTTAGATGACAACATGATGCATGCTTCAATTCAGAACAAGGATTGCATAAATAGAACGGGCTCGTCGCGCTGGTCGATTTAGACATATTATTTGTCAAATTTGGAGTTATAAAACAAAAGTTATTAATTAAATAAGGTAAAGGGCATTTTTATTGTAATTTTCATCATCTCGAAACTTAAAGTGTGCCAAATATATTTTGAAGTGCATATTTGGATTCCTCTCATTTTTCTGATTCCAAAACATATATTATTTGTATTATTTGGATTTGTATTTTAAAAATTATTTGAATCTGAAAAGAATTTGAATTTAAAATAATTTGAAAAAGATTTGAATAAAAACAGACTCAGGAATTACTTTTTATACCCAAGCAATTCCAGCCACAGGCACCGACAGGTGGGCCTGGTGCTGACTGGGCCACGCGCGCGGGGAAAAATCTTTTGTCACCGCGGCTCGCCTAGCCACTGAGGCTGCGGGGTGGGCCATCTGGCGCAGGCCCGCGTGTCAGCGGAGAGCGAGTTAGGGGCTGACAGGTGGGACGCCGGCTGGACCACGGGTTACGGCCGGGAAAAGCCAAGGGTTTTTCTGCAAAACTTCCAGAGCGGCTGACTGGTGGGGTCGCTAGGAGCGCGGGTTGCGAGCGGAGTAAAAAGGGGGGGCTAACTGAAAATCTACCACAGCCCGTATTGTTTATCGTCTTCGCGGTCTGACGGCGGTGTGCGCGCAGCGCGGAGCGGGGATTCGATCCCAGGACGCGGGCGAGCGCGCTGAGGGGGCGGACCAATGCGGTAGGGCGAGGGAAGTTGATAGGGGAGGTTCTGGGGCCTAGGTAAGTTGTGGCGCGGCGCGGGGAGGCTGCAGATGCTGGCGAGCTCTGGCGCGCGGTGAGTGTTCGACGAAACGCACGGCGAGGCTAGAGCGGTACGGCGAGGCGGACCGTGTCAGGGGGAAGGGGAGGCTCACCGCGGGTTGCCTGGTGGGGTCGGATCGGGAAGGAGCGCGGTGGTTCGTCGACGACGCTGACGCTCCGGTGGGCTAGGGTTTCGGAGGACGGCGAGGTACGGGCGGCGCTGCGGAGCTCCTCGTCCACGTCGGCGCGTACAGGAAGCAGCAGGGGGTTCCTCTCGGTCGCCCAGGACACTCCCACGTCGCGCACACCGGCTAGATCGACGAGGGCGAGGTGGAGCTGGCGGCGGACGGCGGCAGATGGTAGACGTCGGGGAGGAAGAAGGAGGAGAGGAGGGGCGTCTCGGGGCGGATCTGGGCGAGCCCTGAGAGCCGTGGGGAGGGAGGAAAAGTGAGAGGGAGAGAGAGGGGAGGGAGGCGTGCACGGCAGGGAAAGGTGGCTCGGGCTTTGCCCTTTTCTCCCTCGAGCACGTGCTCGGCCGGGCTGGCTTGTCCTGGGGATGGGCAGCGCGGAGGGGAGGCTGCAGGTGGGGCTCTGGCCGGAGAGAGGGACATGCAGGTGGGGTAGCTCGGCTAGGTGGAGAAAGAAAGAGAGGGGAGGGGTAGCTCGGCTAGGCTTAGACATGGCTAGGGTTAGGGCATGGCTAGGCTAGGGTGGCTGGGGTGTGGGCCTGGGAGAGGGTGGCCAGGGAGAGGGAGGGGAGATGGTGGCTCACATGTAGAGAGAGGGAGATGAGAGGGGTGTGGTTAGGGTTTAGGAGAGAACTAGAGAGAGAGAGGAACATAGCTAGGTTAGGTTATTTAGATATTTAGATTTTAATTTTTGATTATGAGGCCAAAACAAGAGGCTCCATGGGGCTTTGAGCTTGCATGACCTCATGAGGAAGAGAGACAAGAAAGAAAGAAAAAGGAAGAAAAGAATTAGGTGGAGAGGTTCTCATATGGTCATATATGTAGATGAATAGAAAATAAAAGAAGGGAATGTGGTAAGATCATCCCAAGTGGAGCATGGTGGAGGCTAGAATGATCATAAGGTGGAGGTGAAAATAATTCTAAGAGAAAGAAAAAGAAAAGAATTATGGGGTAAGCCTCATATGGTCCATGAATGGAGAATAAAATAAGAGGAAAAGAAATGGGTGATACTATGAGGATGGTGTAAGGGAGGTAGATGGTTTTCCCAAGATAAGATCCACTCAAACCAAAGAAAAACCAATGTAAGTAAAAGGTGGTGGAGAAGCTTGCATGGCCCATGCAAAAATAATAATACCATTATTTATTTTGTGACAACAATAATAATAAGATGGCATTAATCTTATGCATTTCCAAGAAGTGGAATAAAACCAAGCAAAGAATTTAGAGGATTTAATCCACCCCAAACTACATGAGCTAGAATTAAAATATCAAAGAAAAAGAAAGACAAGCTCATTGTTAAAGGGATGGTGGAATTATAGGGTGGTGGGAGAGAAAGGTGGTGAAATGGAAATAAGAGATATGCCCCCAACTCAACTTGGGCATTTGAACAATATATCAATAGCCAAATACAATATCAAGAGGCAAATATAATTAATAATGCATGTGAGAGAAGAACCAAAAGAAAAGGAGTTTTTATATGATGCTCAAATGCAAGGTGGCATGATGACATGAGCATGATATAATTATGATGCAACAATAATATATGTGGAGTAGCCAATATCTTACTAGGACAAGTAGCATTCCAATTGTTAGACAATTGGGGTGCTACAAGAGATAATGTTGACACCCCTAAACAATTGTTGGCTACTTGGTATATGATATGGAAGCCTAAGATGAAGGGTGGTTTAGGCATTGTGGACTTTCAGTACAAGAATTATGCTCTGCTGATCAAGTTTCTAAACAAGTTATATAATAAGGAGATGCACATACCTTGGGTGAAATTGGTTTGGGACTCCTACTATGAGAATGATGTTCCTCATCCTGCCAAGGCTTGTGGTTCATACTGGTGGAGGGATGTTACCTCCCTGATGGATAAGTATAGACAAGTTGCACTTCCTAAAGTACATTGTGGGGATACTATTCTCTTTTGGTCAGACACATGGGAAATTGAAAACTCTAGAGTTCCTTTAAGGGAAAAAATCACCAGGTTGTTCTCCTATGCTAGGGATGATAAAATTTATGTCCGAGAGATGGCACTCTTATAGGACAGATCAACAGACTTTCATCTGCCTCTCTCAGGATAGGCCTATGATGTGTTTCTACTGATAGAGGCATGGTTGGATCACATAACTTTGGAGGAGAATGAAGTTGATATTTGGCAATGTTCCTAGGGCTCATACACTACGGCGAAATTTTATCAGAATGCTTATGCCAATGTTGTGGTCTACCCTCTATATAAATGGATCTAGAGGAGAAAATGTACTATGAAGATTAAAATGTTTGCTTGGCTGATGCTCAGTGATAGGATCAACACTAGGGCCATGATTCACAGACGACAATGGGAAGTTACTGACACCTTTGGTTGTGTCTTATGTCAAGGTAGACATCATGAGGACATAGATCATCTCTTTTTAACTACAATTTCAGTATCAAGATTTGGAATTCCCTCCAGATTGAATGGGGGGCTGGTGATGATAGATTTCAGATTGCCCTTAGTGCTAGGAGGTGTTTCAACCAGCCCTTATTTGCTCAAGCGGTATTTATTGCTTGTTGGAACATCTGGAAGGTGAGGAATGCACAGATATTTCAGAATGTTAGGCCTCACTTTCCTGCTTGGAGGGGACAGTTCGTGTTTGACTTAACTCTTTAGATTCATAAAATGAAGAAATTAATCGAGATAAGTTGATGTGTTGGATTGCTACTTTACAGTAGGCGTTTCTATGTGATAGAAACCCTTGGGGCTGTATAGGTTTGTTTGTTTTGGTTTGGTTTGGTTTTTCCCTCTCTATAAATATGTTTTGTTTTGAATAAAGTGGGAGGCTATGGGGCTTTTGCCTCACAACAAATAGTCAAAAAACCCGACAAGCTTTCTGGCTTGCCGGGAGCTGGCTTATCCTTATGGTAAAAGAAGGTGGATGGCCATATTTTCACTAACTCGCTATCTATGACCTTGGGGTTGTTGGGTTTGCAGCATAGAAAACAAAAAAAATCCTACGATGGGAACTATACGCCAAGATCTATCTACTAGATACAAGCAACGGGTGGATATACATCCATAGAGAACTTACCCTCTAAGACAACAAAGCTTTGTTAACGAGTTGGAACTCGTGGATGATGTAGTCGTACACTTGACGATCTCAAGATCGTGATGAAGTCTAGCAGGTCCGGCTCCAGCACGTCCATCAGATCAGCTCCAGGAAGTCCAGAACCACCAAGTCCAGCACCGCAAAGCAGCGGTGCATCCGTGATCGCACACACGTCCGGTACCCCGATAACCTCCATCCCTCGCTCCAGCAAAGCAGCAGAAGCAGCAAATCCTTTCCAGATAAAGCCACCGGGAACATGTATCTTGCTAATCCGAGACCATGGGGAATAACTAGAGGGGGAGAGAGATCCTTCACGAGGAGGTGTGAGGAAGAAGGAGTGAGAGGGGGGCCTTTTACATGAGGAGGGGAGGGTGTCCCTTCACCTCCCCCATTCATGTGGTGGTAACCCCCTCCACATTAAAATGCCCCTTCACATTCTCTTTTAAAGTCTCCACTTTAAATGCATTAAATTTCTCCAAATTTAATGCTCTCTCATTTAATAAAACTCTTTTATTAATTTTATTCAGAAATTTGTTAATTACTTTAATTAACAAACATTCACATAAAACCCCCTACAACATTTCAATATTACATGCAGAACCAATTTCAGCAATTTCACCCAAAACAGTTTCGGTGTCTATAGAAATAATTCCAGCGCTTTCTTAAATCATTATCTGAAACATATTTTCTCCAAATGGTGTCGGTATCCCTTAAGTGTGTCACCCTACGGTTCGCGAATAATGCAGACATGATCGAGACCCCTCTCCGATCAATAATCAGCAGCGGGACCTAGAGATCCGTACTGCCTCCCACATATTCAACGATGACTCTTGTGATCGTGTGAACCTTTAACATCATAACTAAATACCTTTGTCTCGTGATATATTACATGTCCGAGATTTGATCATTGGCATCCAAATACCTAGTTTGATCTCGTTACCGATATGCACTCTTTTCTCGTTCCCGTGATATAACATTCTAGTGATCACATCACTTGCTTGCAAGCTATTTCAATGTGATATCACCGAGAGGGCCCAGAGCATATCTATCCATCATCGGGATGGACAAATCCCACTCTTGATCCATGAGCCTCCACATAACATCTTCATGGCACTGAACCCACCATTATAGTCACCCTGTTACGGTGTGACGTTTGATGTTATCAAGATACTCTTCCGGTGTTAGCAATTAACATGATCTCATGGTCTAAGGACTAAGATTACTTCGTATGATGTTATAGCAATATAAACATAATGACTTTGATCGTAATGCTATACTTCGGATGAATGTTCATCACATCATTCCACAAATGTTGTGACCTCGTTATTAACAACATCCAATGTCCATGATCAGGAAACCTTGATCATCTTGTTAAGCAACGAGCTAGTTTATATGAGAGGCATTACTAGGAACTTTGTATTTTGTTTATTAAAAACACATGTATTAACGTTTCCAATTAATACAATTATAGCATGCAAAATAAACATTTATCATAAACATGGAATAAGATAATATCCACTTTATTATTGCCTCTCGGGCATATTCCCTTCAGGGGTAGACTCGGTCTCTCCTAAGGACTAAGCTAAGAGTTCTGGTATTGTATTGAACACCGAAAGTGATGGAATTTTTCCGGGTACCAAAGTAGTACCGAAACAAAAGAAGACTCGATTTAATTCCAAGAAATCCCTCACAAAGAGAGACATGAGTGCTAAGTTCTAGAATGGAATTTGGGGGGATATTATGGAGCTGGACACCGTAGTAAGAAATTAATCCGCGATCCAAGTGGGTCCGGAAGTGAACCTGTTCATCGTTGTGAGGAGCAGGGAGAAGTTCACCAGAACCGCTCCGCCACTCACCGGCGCAGAGAATACCTTCCTCCTCCATGGGTTGAAGATTCTCATCGTCAAGTACGCACGAGATCCAGGCCCCACTTTACTTCTTATCTTCCGTCATCGATGACACCACGACGTCGAAGCTTGATGCGTCAGCCATGTGGATTGACTGACCTTAGATGGGCGGCGCTGGGGGATTTGGGGGGTGGATAGGGAAAGGAAGATGAGGGGCACAAGGTTTTCTCATGGAGAAGGGAGAATTAGGGAACAGATGGACGAGAACGAAGGGATTTATTCCTTATAAACCCCTATGTGCCAATATTAATGTGTAATCACGTGAAATTATTGTCACGCATCATGGAACAAGAAGGGCAACTTCCTTGCGAAGGCTCCACCACCTCGATTTCTGCACACGCATTAAAACGGTGCCTCGGTTCCACGTGTTGCGGACCCACCAACGGTCATGCTGACTTAAAATTTGTTAGTGATCAGAAAAGACCTGAAAAGTTGTTGGGTTACCTCACCGACCAAATTCTGGCTCAATTTGAAATCAAGCAAGGAAACAATGATGAGATATTAATAGGTTTGACTTATTTTGAGACTCGGATCCTACCTTGTTTTCGAGTTTCAGGAACCATTCAAGATTCTGTGGTCGAAGAAGAATCAAGCTAGACGATGACATACGACTTTGGATCTTGGAGACTTCCGGGGGATACTGTTGGGGATATACTTTCCAGGTATACCCAATGTGACTCGCTGACCAGGGTGGCCCACTTCGGGTTAGATATATGCTTCACGGGTGGCCCAGTCATGGAGAGAAGTTGGATGCCCATCTGGCAACGAGGAGGCCCAAAATACTTACCAACTTAGGCCTGTAGGAATACTTGTAGTCCAAGATGTACTATGTAACCAACTCTATATCATAGCCATATAGGACTCTCATGTAACCCTAGGATCGGATGACTATATAAGCCATCCTGGGGACCAGCCTTTAGGGAATTGACAATCAACCTCAAATCGCACAGGTGAAACCTCTCTTGTAATATGTACTTCTAGCTCTGTCAATATTACTGGATTGCTAGCAGGAGTAGGATCCGTCCACCGCAAGCGGATTTAAACCAAGGTAAGCTTGTGTGCTCACCATCTCGGACAACCATACGTTTCACACCCCACATCTTTCCATGCCTCGAGGACCCCCTCATGGCGTACTTGTCTTCAATCCGACGAGTGATGAATGTGCTCTCATCGAACATGGCATCACGGGTGATGGTGACTCGACCTGTCGTCGGATTGTAGGATTGATAAACCATTGTTTTGGCCTCGTAGGCCACAAAGATCATCAACCTGCTGCGATCATCAAGCTTCATCGGCCTAGATCGCATCTCTCAAATGTGCACCACTCTGCCAAATGTGCGCAAGAAGTGCATGTGTGGCTTGTGGCCATGCTAGTCCTCGAACAACATCTTGACGTCCATGCTCTTGGTACACAACCTATTCAGCATGAACACATTCATCTACACTGCTTCACCCAGAACTCGCTAGGGTATTTCTTGGCCTTCAGGAGATAATGGGCCATCCCACAATCATCTGGTTGTAGCGCTCGATGACGTTTATCTATTGCGGGTAGTAGGGAGCTGTCAAGGCAGCGCTCCACTCCGATCTCGGCGTAGTATGCAGTAAAGGAGACGGAGGTGAACTCGCCTCTATGATCTGTCCTCCACGTGTCTAGCTTGTAGCTAGATTCTGACTCGGCTCCCTTCTGGAGTTGGTTGATGGCGGTTGCAGCTTCATCCTTTATCATGAGAAGGGAGGGCTACATGTGCCGCATTAGGTCATCGACTAGGATGTGGAAGTAACTCTTCCCGCTTGGCATTACCGGCATGATCGGTCCTTAGAGATCATCGTGGACCAGCTTGAGTCACTCCTTTTCCTGGAACTCTGCATGCTGCTCGAATGAGATGCACCTCTACTTCCCTACGAGGCAGGCATCACAAAGTTGGTTCATGTTCTCCACTAAGGGAGGCCATGCACTATGTTGCCTCTCGCTAGTTGTCGCAAGTTATCGAGGTTGAGGTGGTCGAATCACACATGCCAAGTCCATGCCGAGTTGAGTCTAGTGTGTATCACCAAACACACCGGGTGTGTGACAAACACGGTCAACTTGTACAGCCGATTCACCTCACGCATGAACTTCACTAGGAGTCACCGCTCCTAGTCTCACACTGCGAGGATTTCTCCATCGATCAACACTTGGCAGCCATTCTCGTCGAACTGTCCCAAGCTGATGATGTGTGTGCTCAGATGAGGTATGTAGTACACCCCGGTGATGGATCAGTACTCATCAAACTTACAAATGAACAACATTGTCCCTTGCTTGCATATGTCCACCGTGGAGCTGTCTCTAAACTTGACAGAGCCATGCGACTTGTTGTGTGCAGTGACCCAGCATCCCACTTCATGATGTAGTACACTATAGTCATTGCCATAACACCAATAAAACACCGTTCCACTAGTATTACATCCCTCAGAGTGGTACAACAGAAACATAGCATGTCCAAGACATGACTATAGGTTACAACTCGACTCTTTACAAAATATCTAGAGAACATTCTAGGTTAAAGAGGAAGAAATCAACTTATTTCAAAGAAGAACCAGAAATAACAACTCATAACTATCTTGCTAAAAAGACTACTATCTAAACCATATGGCTTGCAAATGCCGCTACTACTTTGCTCTACAGAAGTAGGTTCTATGGCTAGAAATGATACTCCTATCTAATTAGGAACTTCATCTTTACTTCAGTTGATGTATCTCTTGGCTCCATTTACTTCTTTGAAGAACTTGAGCTTTTTATGTTGATTCCTTTGAGTATAAGTTGGTGTTGACATCGTCTTCATCGGCTTTAGAACCTATAAAGGGTTAAGAAGGTATGGTTGAGTACGAGTGTACTCAGCAAGTTCACTAAAAAGGAGTGTATGATGCACTATCTACAGCCATAGACTACATGTCGTAGGCTATGCAGGTTTTCATAAACATTTCTTCAAAGGTTGCTATTATTTTGAAAAAACTATGTATGTAAGCCTTCACAGGTTTACCAGAACTTCCTGGAGTTCCTTTCCTACCGCGTTCGTAGCTCCTTCCCGGAACAGGGGGTAACATGTCACAATTTTATACACTCTACAGAGGTGCATTATGTTTCCCATAAGAGACCTTAAGCTTTGTTGCACACCCGGGAGTATGTCCCCATTCAATCTTCCTTGGTTTGAGGCCCAACCTAAGATCCAAGCCATTCGATGTCCTTCTCTGCGACCCTGCATGCCCAACGGATTGCATGTCAGGCCAAGGATAAAACTTGTTTCCAAAGGCAGCCTAAGGTGTGCAACCCTCGTAGATACTAGAAGCCATGGGACATTGAGGGATCCCACTCATATGCTGCCAACCCTCATAGAGGAGTTACAACCATGACCTGGTCATCCGTTGACATGCGAAAGGAAGAAGATCCAGATGACTTCTCCGTCCCATTCTAAATCTCATGGTTAACGCATATTATACAGCGCAAGAATCACTGGTGACATTGGTTGTTAAATCCTAGATAATATGTTCCTTTACCACTAGAATTATAATAGTAGGTTATTACCATTTGGTAAATAACCCATAATCATATAATTATCAAATTAGAGCTTCCTGACCTTCTTGAAATGCAGGTGATGACAACATTTAATTTGCAATTACTTGATAGAAAATAACCAAAGGACATGAGCAAGTGTAATCTTGCCTTTTGTGATTACAAGATTATGCAATCACGGTCTTTGAGACAATATAAATTCCAATATCTGCAAATAGCATGATTGGTCCGATAAGGACTAATGTTTAAAGAAGCAATATGCTGATGCATAAGTAATGTAATGCATTTTGTAAAATCCCGAGATAATTCCCCAATAACTTGAATGAGTTAAATTTAGGTGATGCTTTTAAGATTTAGTTATTTTTTAAGTTTAATTTATAAGTAAATATATCCACAGAGCATTTAAGAGTTTAACATGCAAAGTATACAAGTGAAGTATAACAACACTGTAAGAATGAGGTGAATTACTATCTAGTAATTATGATGGAAGTTAACGTGTTAGAGATGGGTTCGTAGCATGGAAAACAAAAAATTTCTACCGCAAGAACGAACAAAACCCAGATCTAATCTAGATAAAAGCCAAGATCTAATCTATTAGACATGTGCAACGAGATAGATCGGTACTAACCCTTGTAGACCCGAAAGCGTTAACGAGATTGAATCTCGTGGTTGATGTAGTCGATCACTTGCCGATCTCAAGATCGTGTGGACGATCCTTCCGGCGTCGCGTTCCAGCAGCGCTTCCGCAGTCGGTCAAGTGGACGATCCTTCCGACACCGCGTTTCGGCAGCGCTTCCGTAGTACGTCATGTCGACGATCCTTCCGGCGCCGCGCTTCGGCAGCGCTTCCGCAGTCGGTCACACGTGTGGAGTCGAAGCAGACCTTCCTCTCCTCGTTCCAGCGAGCAGCAGAGGTAGTAGATCTTCTCCACGGAATCCCAGCAGCACGACGGCGTGGTGGTGGTGGTGGAGTAGAGAATTCTGCAGGGCTTCGTCTATGCTTGTGCAGAAGAAAGGTGGAGGAGAGAGGCGGCAGAGAATGGGTGTTATGGGAGCGAGGCCTGGAGGGGGCGCCCCTTCCCTTCTATTTAAGGGGGGAGGCGTGCCTGGGGAGGGGGAGTCCTAGTAGGACTCCCCTCCTAGGGCCGGCGGTGGGAAGGGGGGAGGAGTCCTCCTCCCCCACGAATCCGTGTCTTGCCCCACTAGGTTTCCTTTGACCCTTTCTTGGTTTTCAAGCAAACTCCAAGAAATCCTCTAGAACCTTCCAGAATATTCCGAAACCTTCTAGAATCTCCAAACAAACACTCCGGAACATTTCCTAACTTAGAAAATGATCCCCAATATATGAATCTTATTCTCCGGACCATTCCGGATCTCCTCGTGATGTCCCGGATCCATTCCGAGACTCCGAACAATATTCGGTCTCCAACGCACATTCCATATCTACTTAAAACAACTTCGAACCTTAAGTGTGTCACCCTACGGTTCGTGAATATGTAGACATGATAGAGACACATCTCCTATCAATAACCATCAGCGGGACCTGGAGATCCATAATGGCTCCCACATACTCAACGATGACTTCGTGATCGATTGAACCATTTACATATTAAACCAATTCCCTTTGTCTCGCGATACTATACTTATCCGAGGTTTGATCGTCGGTATCTCCATACCTAGTTCTACCTCGTTACTGATAAGTACTCTTTACTCGTTCCGTGATATGTCATCCCTTGTGACCCAGTCACATGCTTGCAAGCTAACTAGATGACATTCCACTGAGAGGGCCCAGAGCATATCTATCCGTCATATGGATGGACAAATCCCAATATTGGTCCATGCGCTTCAACACATACTTTCAGAATACCCAATGACACTTTTATAACCACCCAGTTACGAAGCGGCGTTTGATGTCATCAAAGTATCCATCCGGTGATGGTGATTAACATAACCTCATGGTCGAAGGATTAGGTTACTATGCATTTAAAAGCTTACAGCAATACGAACTTAAATGACTTGATCTTATGCTACGCTTACTATGGGTGTGTGTCCATCACATCATTCTCCTAATGATATAACCTTGTTATTAATCACATCCAATGTCCATGATCAGGAAACCATGATCATCAATTAATCAACAAGCTAGTTCAACAAGAGGCTTACTAGGGACTCTCTTATGTTTACAAAACACACAAGTATTAATGTTTCCGGTTAATACAATTATAGCATGGGATGTAAACATTTATCATAAACATAAAGATATAATAATAACCACTTTTATTATTGCCTCTTGGGCATATCTCCAACAGTCTCCCACTTGCACTAGAGTCAATAATCTAGTTAAAAACTTGTGCATTCAACACCTATGGCTTTCTGGTGTTGTATAGACACTATTGCTAGTGGTAAACATAATCTTCGGATCTGACACTTCCAGGTCCGTGTGTATTTGCATGTCCTTGCATCTCTACGCATTACTCATTCTCCAATGAGATGGCATTGTATAAATTTGGTCCTTTGGTGAGACCTTTAGTTCCTTCGGCTCAAAATATGTTGATATTATTGTCACACGATATATCTTCATAGTATTAGCCCACTTTGAACCACACCTAGTTTGATAACAAACCACTTAACACAAATGCCCTCCTTTGCTGCTATTATAGCAGTTATATACTTAGCCTTTTGTTGTAGTATCCGTCACAATGTCTCAACTTTGGAGCTCATCCAAATTCATCATGGAACATCCTTTCCATTACATTGTGCTACCCATAGTCTAAATTGAGATAAATTTAATTTGTGACAAAACTAGTATCAATGTAACACTTTACAATGAACTACCTTTAACTATTTGTCACTTATACATGGTATATTCTTAGTTCTTCCAAAGCTCATAAGAATGTCTTTACTATTGTCCAATGATCATCTTATGCATCATTCTGGTATATGCTCATAACATTTAGAGCATAGGACATATCTGGATGTGTACATCTCAAAAAATGATTGATCAAAATATTCTTGTGATTTCACCAAGTGTCAAAACACTTGAATCTCGTGTCAACACACTTGAATCTTGATTCAGTCCTTCCCGTGCATCAAGAACCTTTCTTGTTGTTTCCATATTGAACTCATTCAATATCTTATCTATGTACATTTGGCAAAACCATATTAGCGCCTCAATCTATCCATATAGACATTGATGCCTAATTTTTGGGTTATGCCTAAGTCTTTCATCGAAATGAAATTCTTAACCTGTGTCAATAAAAGATACATCATTTCCAATCAACAATATGGCTTTCACATAATGTATTAGAAATATGTCTTAGTGCTCCCACTTAATTTCTTGCAAATGCAAGCATCTTCATCATCTCCGATGATTCCAACTCCGCGATGCTCACTTCAACCACTGAAGTTCTGCACACTCTTTTAGCATCCTTTGAATTAACAAAACCCTTTGGATCGTGTCATGTACACGTCCTAGGTAACCATTCTATTAGAAGAACTTGTTTTGTTTTTTCAACTACCATATACCAAAATATATGTAGTAGTTGCTATATTAATCCATCCAGACTAAATATCGCTATGAAAGATCAAATCTTATCATAGTCAATTCCTTGAACATTGTCGTAAACTCTTTCCGAGATGTCGACTATTTCATAGATTTGAAACATCCATGTCTATTTCTTTATAGATCCAAACACGACCGATAGGCTTCACGCCTTTCCGGAGGGTCTTCTAAGTTCAGAAACTTGATTTCTCGTGTATGGATGCTATCACGGATTCCATGACTTCTAGTCATTTTATGGAGTCAAGGCCCATCATCGCTTCTTTGCATGTAGTCGGTTCATCATTGTCAATACAATAACGACTTGCTTATCAAATCTTACTATTTGATTCTTACCGACCCACGCGGTTCTATAGGAACTCTAATCTCCGAGATCACACCTTTTGTAATCACGAGAGCCATGAGCATTGCGGCTGTCACCTGGACACTTTCCGGCGCTGCGCTACTTAGCACATATAGCTAAGGTTCAACAACCTTATCAAAGTTCTATTGTCCTCCCACTTAACTTTTCACGAAAAATTCCTTCTCAAGAAACTTGACGTTTCAAGTAACAGACTCTTTTGTCCTCGGTGTTATGGAGAAATTCCCAACAAATTCTTTGGGATAACCTACAAAGACGTGTTTATCCGACTTTGGTTGTAAACATTTTACTTATGCATAACATACCAAAATTTAAGAAAAGACAATTCGGGTTTTATCCCAAACCATGACTTATATGGTGTCATTTCAATGGACCACGATGGAGCTCTTTTCAGTGTAAAAGCGGTAGTCACTAAAGTTTTAATATTTAATATATAATGGCAGTTTTATAAATGACACCTTTGATCTTACCATGTCAAACAAGGTTTCATTACATATCTTGAACACTCCATACTCCTATGGTGTTTTGGGAAATGCAAATCCATGGAACGATTCCTCAAATCTTAGGTGATTTTGCTAAACTTGTAACTCAAACATCTTTCTTTATGATCCAATCATAAACTCTTTTATTTTCTTGTTACAATGATTTTCCACTTCATCTTGAAAGTCTTTGAACATTTTTAAATGTTTCATACTTCTTCCTTATTGAGTAAGTATATACATATACTCGCTCAAATCTTCAGAGAAAGCATATGAAGTTGAAATTCATCGCCCACGACTACACATAATGGAATATATACATCAATATGTACAAATTCCAATCAGTTAGTCGTCCGTTCCTCTTTTGGCCTACGAACGGAGTTTTAATTATCTCGATGAAAGTCTCACATGCGTCAATTGATCAAAATCAAAAACTCCAAAATTCCATCAACATGGAGTTTCTTCAAGTTTTCTTTCAAATATAATTTAAACAGCGATGTCACTTCATAAGTGATCTTTGAATCATTTGTCTTGCGGCATTTTAGCAATAGTGTTTATGGATGTGATTTCTCCCACAAGACTTGTAAAAGTTCATCCATCCTTTATGGAATACGGCAATTATTTGAACAACCTTTTGTCGTCATAATACCTGATCAAAATAACAATTATTGAAACAAATCTTGAAGGCAAGCTTTGATGTTAACGAGCAACACAACAACCCTTTGTTTGTTTTCGATGAACATCATCACATATTCTCTTTTCTAGTTACTTAGGCCATTGCAGTTCATGAATTGTGTTGTCCTGTATGACACTTCATACCAACCAATTCGGTATCCAATACCTCAGAACCACATTGTTTAACAAGCAAGGAATACAACCATAACATGTATATCTTCTATATGCCCACGTTGGACATCTCCAACCTTATAATTTCTGCCAAATATTTTTATAAATTTTCTTTCAGCAATTCCTTTTCTTTTAAAAGAATCTATCAACATCAACAGTGGTGTCATCAACATGACACATGATACAAAGTGTGTATAGTCAAATACCAATACCTTTGGACTTGCACTTTGAAGTGGATCACCTTCATCAAATGTTTGGCATTCTTTCAAAATTACATTCTTTAGTAATCTTTTAGTGTAGTAAACATTTTACTTACATCTTCTATTCATCCTTATCATGACAACTTTCATGATCAAGCTGCTATAGCTTATAAAGGTGAATTGCGAGTATAATGTTTCTTTTTCAAAACCTTTTGGAGGATTAGGATCACTAGCGTCTCCAACCTTCACAAATTCTCATCAAATATGAGGCCGTATACTCTATCATGTTGTAACCAACACATAGTTTTAGATATCGCAATACCTTTCACATATGATGGTTTCTGAAACATTGCTTTCAGCTCTTAGATAAACTTGATATTAAAAACAATCTTTTTAGTATCAAGAATCATGGAGGCAAACATGATACATTAGATACTAACACTGGAATTGTTACTCTTGATTTAATACTATTTATTAAACTTCACAGAGTAAACGGAGTTTGCTGAAAGTTTGCAACAGGACTTTTAAACTTTAGATTGACACTCAAAACAATACGATACCAGTTCGTAAAGAAAATATCTAGAATTTCTATAGTTCTACTATCTCAACTATAACTAAGCGTAAGGTGGTGAACGGATGCCAATGACTACAACAAACTATGCAAATTCACTTTGATTGTGTTTATGATAAATTGAGTTCGACTAATCCAAATTACAAATGAACTCCCACTCAAAACAACATCCCTCGAGTTGTTTTAGTGATTACATGAACCAAATCCACTACACCAAGTCCGATCATCATGTGAGATGATGTAGCTTTAAAGGCGAACAATCAACATGTTCATCATATCATCCATATGACTCATGCTTTACCTTTCGGTATTCCGTGTTCCGAGACCATGTCTGTACATGCTAGGCTCGTCAAGGTTAACCTTAGTTTCTGCATGTGCAAATCTGGCTTGCACCCGTTGTATGCACACGTAGAGTCTATCACACCCGATCATCACGAGATGCTTCGAAACGAAGAGTCTTAGCAACGGTGCCAACTAAGGACGGACACTTTATTACTTGATATTTAGTGAGAGGGATCATCTTATAATGCTACCGTCGCGATCTAAGCAATACAAGATGCATAAAGGATTAACATCACAGGCAATTCATAATATGTGATATGATATGGCCTTTCTTCTTGTGCCTTTGATCTCCATCTCCAAAGCATGGACAAGATCTCCATCATCACCAGCGTGGCGTCAAGGTCCGTGGCGCCGCTTCATGGTTGTCCATCACCACCAACAACTATTACAACTACTTGGAATAAAGCTATTACATGATGAATAGACACGCAAGTCTTAAACAAAATTTAAAGACAACCATTAGGCTCCTGCCGGTTGCCATATTACAATAAGGATCATTGCATACATCAAATATAATCACAATCACATAATGGCCATATCACATCACAAAACCCCTGCAAAAACAAGTTAGACGCCTCTAATTTTCTTTGCATGTTTTACGTGGCTTGGGGCTTTCGAATAAGAACGGATCTTACCTACGAACAACGTTGATACAAGTGTTGTCAGATGCTCATTGTAAATTGAATCTTAACTATGGTAGGAGAGACAGACACCTGCAAAGCCACTTGTGCAAAGCAAGTTGCACGTCAAGCGTGGAGCAAGTCTCATGTGCGATGACATGTAATGTTAGCCCGAGCCGCTTGATCCCACCATGCCGCAAGATGCAAAGTACACGCTAAGACACCGACAACAAAAACATCAACGCCCACAAAAACATTGTGTTCTACTCGTGCAACAGATCTACGCATAGATACGGCTCTGATACCACTGATGGGTTCGTAGCATGGAAAACAAAAAAATTCTACCGCAAGAACGAACAAAACCCAGATCTAATCTAGATAAAAGCCAAGATCTAATCTATTAGACATGTGCAACGAGATAGATCGGTACTAACCCTTGTAGACCCGAAAGCGTTAACGAGATTGAATCTCGTGGTTGATGTAGTCGATCACTTGCCGATCTCAAGATCGTGTGGACGATCCTTCCAGCGTCGCGTTCCAGCAGCGCTTCCGCAGTCGGTCAAGTGGACGATCCTTCCGGCACCGCGTTTTGGCAGCGCTTCCGTAGTAGGTCATGTGGACGATCCTTCCGGCGCCGCGCTTCGGCAGCGCTTCCGCAGTCGGTCACACGTGTGGAGTCGAAGCAGACCTTCCTCTCCTCGTTCCAGCGAGCAGCAGAGGTAGTAGATCTTCTCCACAGAATCCCAGCAGCACGACGGCGTGGTGGTGGTGGTGGAGTAGAGAATTCTGCAGGGCTTCGTCTATGCTTGTGCAGAAGAAAGGTGGAGGAGAGAGGCGGCAGAGAATGGGTGTTATGGGAGCGAGGCCTGGAGGGGGCGCCCCTTCGCTTCTATTTAAGGGGGGAGGCGCGCCTGGGGAGGGGGAGTCCTAGTAGGACTCCCCTCCTATGGCCGGCGGTGGGAAGGGGGGAGGAGTCCTCCTCCCCCACGAATCCGTGTCTTGCCCCACTAGGTTTCCTTTGACCCTTTCTTGGTTTTCAAGCAAACTCCAAGAAATCCTCTAGAACCTTCCAGAATATTCCGAAACCTTCTAGAATCTCCAAACAAACACTCCGGAACATTTCCTAACTTAGAAAATGATCCCCAATATATGAATCTTATTCTCCGGACCATTCCGGATCTCCTCGTGATGTCCCGGATCCATTCCGAGACTCCGAACAATATTCGGTCTCCAACGCACATTCCATATCTACTTAAAACAACTTCGAACCTTAAGTGTGTCACCCTACGGTTCGTGAATATGTAGACATGATAGAGACACATCTCCTATCAATAACCATCAGCGGGACCTGGAGATCCATAATGGCTCCCACATACTCAACGATGACTTCGTGATCGATTGAACCATTTACATATTAAACCAATTCCCTTTGTCTCGCGATACTATACTTATCCGAGGTTTGATCGTCGGTATCTCCATACCTAGTTCTACCTCGTTACTGATAAGTACTCTTTACTCGTTCCGTGATATGTCATCCCTTGTGACCCAGTCACATGCTTGCAAGCTAACTAGATGACATTCCACTGAGAGGGCCCAGAGCATATCTATCCGTCATATGGATGGACAAATCCCAATATTGGTCCATGCGCTTCAACACATACTTTCAGAATACCCAATGACACTTTTATAACCACCCAGTTACGAAGCGGCGTTTGATGTCATCAAAGTATCCATCCGGTGATGGTGATTAACATAACCTCATGGTCGAAGGATTAGGTTACTATGCATTTAAAAGCTTACAGCAATACGAACTTAAATGACTTGATCTTATGCTACGCTTACTATGGGTGTGTGTCCATCACATCATTCTCCTAATGATATAACCTTGTTATTAATCACATCCAATGTCCATGATCAGGAAACCATGATCATCAATTAATCAACAAGCTAGTTCAACAAGAGGCTTACTAGGGACTCTCTTATGTTTACAAAACACACAAGTATTAATGTTTCCGGTTAATACAATTATAGCATGGGATGTAAACATTTATCATAAACATAAAGATATAATAATAACCACTTTTATTATTGCCTCTTGGGCATATCTCCAACAGTCTCCCACTTGCACTAGAGTCAATAATCTAGTTAAAAACTTGTGCATTCAACACCTATGGCTTTCTGGTGTTGTATAGACACTATTGCTAGTGGTAAACATAATCTTCGGATCTGACACTTCCAGGTCCGTGTGTATTTGCATGTCCTTGCATCTCTACGCATTACTCATTCTCCAATGAGATGGCATTGTATAAATTTGGTCCTTTGGTGAGACCTTTAGTTCCTTCGGCTCAAAATATGTTGATATTATTGTCACACGATATATCTTCATAGTATTAGCCCACTTTGAACCACACCTAGTTTGATAACAAACCACTTAACACAAATGCCCTCCTTTGCTGCTATTATAGCAGTTATATACTTAGCCTTTTGTTGTAGTATCCGTCACAATGTCTCAACTTTGGAGCTCATCCAAATTCATCATGGAACATCCTTTCCATTACATTGTGCTACCCATAGTCTAAATTGAGATAAATTTAATTTGTGACAAAACTAGTATCAATGTAACACTTTACAATGAACTACCTTTAACTATTTGTCACTTATACATGGTATATTCTTAGTTCTTCCAAAGCTCATAAGAATGTCTTTACTATTGTCCAATGATCATCTTATGCATCATTCTGGTATATGCTCATAACATTTAGAGCATAGGACATATCTGGATGTGTACATCTCAAAAAATGATTGATCAAAATATTCTTGTGATTTCACCAAGTGTCAAAACACTTGAATCTCGTGTCAACACACTTGAATCTTGATTCAGTCCTTCCCGTGCATCAAGAACCTTTCTTGTTGTTTCCATATTGAACTCATTCAATATCTTATCTATGTACATTTGGCAAAACCATATTAGCGCCTCAATCTATCCATATAGACATTGATGCCTAATTTTTGGGTTATGCCTAAGTCTTTCATCGAAATGAAATTCTTAACCTGTGTCAATAAAAGATACATCATTTCCAATCAACAATATGGCTTTCACATAATGTATTAGAAATATGTCTTAGTGCTCCCACTTAATTTCTTGCAAATGCAAGCATCTTCATCATCTCCGATGATTCCAACTCCGCGATGCTCACTTCAACCACTGAAGTTCTGCATACTCTTTTAGCATCCTTTGAATTAACAAAACCCTTTGGATCGTGTCATGTACACGTCCTAGGTAACCATTCTATTAGAAGAACTTGTTTTGTTTTTTCAACTACCATATACCAAAATATATGTAGTAGTTGCTATATTAATCCATCCAGACTAAATATCGCTATGAAAGATCAAATCTTATCATAGTCAATTCCTTGAACATTGTCGTAAACTCTTTCCGAGATGTCGACTATTTCATAGATTTGAAACATCCATGTCTATTTCTTTATAGATCCAAACACGACCGATAGGCTTCACGCCTTTCCGGAGGGTCTTCTAAGTTCAGAAACTTGATTTCTCGTGTATGGATGCTATCACGGATTCCATGACTTCTAGTCATTTTATGGAGTCAAGGCCCATCATCGCTTCTTTGCATGTAGTCGGTTCATCATTGTCAATACAATAACGACTTGCTTATCAAATCTTACTATTTGATTCTTACCGACCCACGCGGTTCTATAGGAACTCTAATCTCCGAGATCACACCTTTTGTAATCACGAGAGCCATGAGCATTGCGGCTGTCACCTGGACACTTTCCGGCGCTGCGCTACTTAGCACATATAGCTAAGGTTCAACAACCTTATCAAAGTTCTATTGTCCTCCCACTTAACTTTTCACGAAAAATTCCTTCTCAAGAAACTTGACGTTTCAAGTAACAGACTCTTTTGTCCTCGGTGTTATGGAGAAATTCCCAACAAATTCTTTGGGATAACCTACAAAGACGTGTTTATCCGACTTTGGTTGTAAACATTTTACTTATGCATAACATACCAAAATTTAAGAAAAGACAATTCGGGTTTTATCCCAAACCATGACTTATATGGTGTCATTTCAATGGACCACGATGGAGCTCTTTTCAGTGTAAAAGCGGTAGTCACTAAAGTTTTAATATTTAATATATAATGGCAGTTTTATAAATGACACCTTTGATCTTACCATGTCAAACAAGGTTTCATTACATATCTTGAACACTCCATACTCCTATGGTGTTTTGGGAAATGCAAATCCATGGAACGATTCCTCAAATCTTAGGTGATTTTGCTAAACTTGTAACTCAAACATCTTTCTTTATGATCCAATCATAAACTCTTTTATTTTCTTGTTACAATGATTTTCCACTTCATCTTGAAAGTCTTTGAACATTTTTAAATGTTTCATACTTCTTCCTTATTGAGTAAGTATATACATATACTCGCTCAAATCTTCAGAGAAAGCATATGAAGTTGAAATTCATCGCCCACGACTACACATAATGGAATATATACATCAATATGTACAAATTCCAATCAGTTAGTCGTCCGTTCCTCTTTTGGCCTACGAACGGAGTTTTAATTATCTCGATGAAAGTCTCACATGCGTCAATTGATCAAAATCAAAAACTCCAAAATTCCATCAACATGGAGTTTCTTCAAGTTTTCTTTCAAATATAATTTAAACAGCGATGTCACTTCATAAGTGATCTTTGAATCATTTGTCTTGCGGCATTTTAGCAATAGTGTTTATGGATGTGATTTCTCCCACAAGACTTGTAAAAGTTCATCCATCCTTTATGGAATACGGCAATTATTTGAACAACCTTTTGTCGTCATAATACCTGATCAAAATAACAATTATTGAAACAAATCTTGAAGGCAAGCTTTGATGTTAACGAGCAACACAACAACCCTTTGTTTGTTTTCGATGAACATCATCACATATTCTCTTTTCTAGTTACTTAGGCCATTGCAGTTCATGAATTGTGTTGTCCTGTATGACACTTCATACCAACCAATTCGGTATCCAATACCTCAGAACCACATTGTTTAACAAGCAAGGAATACAACCATAACATGTATATCTTCTATATGCCCACGTTGGACATCTCCAACCTTATAATTTCTGCCAAATATTTTTATAAATTTTCTTTCAGCAATTCCTTTTCTTTTAAAAGAATCTATCAACATCAACAGTGGTGTCATCAACATGACACATGATACAAAGTGTGTATAGTCAAATACCAATACCTTTGGACTTGCACTTTGAAGTGGATCACCTTCATCAAATGTTTGGCATTCTTTCAAAATTACATTCTTTAGTAATCTTTTAGTGTAGTAAACATTTTACTTACATCTTCTATTCATCCTTATCATGACAACTTTCATGATCAAGCTGCTATAGCTTATAAAGGTGAATTGCGAGTATAATGTTTCTTTTTCAAAACCTTTTGGAGGATTAGGATCACTAGCGTCTCCAACCTTCACAAATTCTCATCAAATATGAGGCCGTATACTCTATCATGTTGTAACCAACACATAGTTTTAGATATCGCAATACCTTTCACATATGATGGTTTCTGAAACATTGCTTTCAGCTCTTAGATAAACTTGATATTAAAAACAATCTTTTTAGTATCAAGAATCATGGAGGCAAACATGATACATTAGATACTAACACTGGAATTGTTACTCTTGATTTAATACTATTTATTAAACTTCACAGAGTAAACGGAGTTTGCTGAAAGTTTGCAACAGGACTTTTAAACTTTAGATTGACACTCAAAACAATACGATACCAGTTCGTAAAGAAAATATCTAGAATTTCTATAGTTCTACTATCTCAACTATAACTAAGCGTAAGGTGGTGAACGGATGCCAATGACTACAACAAACTATGCAAATTCACTTTGATTGTGTTTATGATAAATTGAGTTCGACTAATCCAAATTACAAATGAACTCCCACTCAAAACAACATCCCTCGAGTTGTTTTAGTGATTACATGAACCAAATCCACTACACCAAGTCCGATCATCACGTGAGATGATGTAGCTTTAAAGGCGAACAATCAACATGTTCATCATATCATCCATATGACTCATGCTTTACCTTTCGGTATTCCGTGTTCCGAGACCATGTCTGTACATGCTAGGCTCGTCAAGGTTAACCTTAGTTTCTGCATGTGCAAATCTGGCTTGCACCCGTTGTATGCACACGTAGAGTCTATCACACCCGATCATCACGAGATGCTTCGAAACGAAGAGTCTTAGCAACGGTGCCAACTAAGGACGGACACTTTATTACTTGATATTTAGTGAGAGGGATCATCTTATAATGCTACCGTCGCGATCTAAGCAATACAAGATGCATAAAGGATTAACATCACAGGCAATTCATAATATGTGATATGATATGGCCTTTCTTCTTGTGCCTTTGATCTCCATCTCCAAAGCATGGACAAGATCTCCATCATCACCAGCGTGGCGTCAAGGTCCGTGGCGCCGCTTCATGGTTGTCCATCACCACCAACAACTATTACAACTACTTGGAATAAAGCTATTACATGATGAATAGACACGCAAGTCTTAAACAAAATTTAAAGACAACCATTAGGCTCCTGCCGGTTGCCATATTACAATAAGGATCATTGCATACATCAAATATAATCACAATCACATAATGGCCATATCACATCACAAAACCCCTGCAAAAACAAGTTAGACGCCTCTAATTTTCTTTGCATGTTTTACGTGGCTTGGGGCTTTCGAATAAGAACGGATCTTACCTACGAACAACGTTGATACAAGTGTTGTCAGATGCTCATTGTAAATTGAATCTTAACTATGGTAGGAGAGACAGACACCTGCAAAGCCACTTGTGCAAAGCAAGTTGCACGTCAAGCGTGGAGCAAGTCTCATGTGCGATGACATGTAATGTTAGCCCGAGCCGCTTGATCCCACCATGCCGCAAGATGCAAAGTACACGCTAAGACACCGACAACAAAAACATCAACGCCCACAAAAACATTGTGTTCTACTCGTGCAACAGATCTACGCATAGATACGGCTCTGATACCACTGATGGGTTCGTAGCATGGAAAACAAAAAAATTCTACCGCAAGAACGAACAAAACCCAGATCTAATCTAGATAAAAGCCAAGATCTAATCTATTAGACATGTGCAACGAGATAGATCGGTACTAACCCTTGTAGACCCGAAAGCGTTAACGAGATTGAATCTCGTGGTTGATGTAGTCGATCACTTGCCGATCTCAAGATCGTGTGGACGATCCTTCCAGCGTCGCGTTCCAGCAGCGCTTCCGCAGTCGGTCAAGTGGACGATCCTTCCGGCACCGCGTTTTGGCAGCGCTTCCGTAGTAGGTCATGTGGACGATCCTTCCGGCGCCGCGCTTCGGCAGCGCTTCCGCAGTCGGTCACACGTGTGGAGTCGAAGCAGACCTTCCTCTCCTCGTTCCAGCGAGCAGCAGAGGTAGTAGATCTTCTCCACGGAATCCCAGCAGCACGACGGCGTGGTGGTGGTGGTGGAGTAGAGAATTCTGCAGGGCTTCGTCTATGCTTGTGCAGAAGAAAGGTGGAGGAGAGAGGCGGCAGAGAATGGGTGTTATGGGAGCGAGGCCTGGAGGGGGCGCCCCTTCGCTTCTATTTAAGGGGGGAGGCGCGCCTGGGGAGGGGGAGTCCTAGTAGGACTCCCCTCCTATGGCCGGCGGTGGGAAGGGGGGAGGAGTCCTCCTCCCCCACGAATCCGTGTCTTGCCCCACTAGGTTTCCTTTGACCCTTTCTTGGTTTTCAAGCAAACTCCAAGAAATCCTCTAGAACCTTCCAGAATATTCCGAAACCTTCTAGAATCTCCAAACAAACACTCCGGAACATTTCCTAACTTAGAAAATGATCCCCAATATATGAATCTTATTCTCCGGACCATTCCGGATCTCCTCGTGATGTCCCGGATCCATTCCGAGACTCCGAACAATATTCGGTCTCCAACGCACATTCCATATCTACTTAAAACAACTTCGAACCTTAAGTGTGTCACCCTACGGTTCGTGAATATGTAGACATGATAGAGACACATCTCCTATCAATAACCATCAGCGGGACCTGGAGATCCATAATGGCTCCCACATACTCAACGATGACTTCGTGATCGATTGAACCATTTACATATTAAACCAATTCCCTTTGTCTCGCGATACTATACTTATCCGAGGTTTGATCGTCGGTATCTCCATACCTAGTTCTACCTCGTTACTGATAAGTACTCTTTACTCGTTCCGTGATATGTCATCCCTTGTGACCCAGTCACATGCTTGCAAGCTAACTAGATGACATTCCACTGAGAGGGCCCAGAGCATATCTATCCGTCATATGGATGGACAAATCCCAATATTGGTCCATGCGCTTCAACACATACTTTCAGAATACCCAATGACACTTTTATAACCACCCAGTTACGAAGCGGCGTTTGATGTCATCAAAGTATCCATCCGGTGATGGTGATTAACATAACCTCATGGTCGAAGGATTAGGTTACTATGCATTTAAAAGCTTACAGCAATACGAACTTAAATGACTTGATCTTATGCTACGCTTACTATGGGTGTGTGTCCATCACATCATTCTCCTAATGATATAACCTTGTTATTAATCACATCCAATGTCCATGATCAGGAAACCATGATCATCAATTAATCAACAAGCTAGTTCAACAAGAGGCTTACTAGGGACTCTCTTATGTTTACAAAACACACAAGTATTAATGTTTCCGGTTAATACAATTATAGCATGGGATGTAAACATTTATCATAAACATAAAGATATAATAATAACCACTTTTATTATTGCCTCTTGGGCATATCTCCAACAGTCTCCCACTTGCACTAGAGTCAATAATCTAGTTAAAAACTTGTGCATTCAACACCTATGGCTTTCTGGTGTTGTATAGACACTATTGCTAGTGGTAAACATAATCTTCGGATCTGACACTTCCAGGTCCGTGTGTATTTGCATGTCCTTGCATCTCTACGCATTACTCATTCTCCAATGAGATGGCATTGTATAAATTTGGTCCTTTGGTGAGACCTTTAGTTCCTTCGGCTCAAAATATGTTGATATTATTGTCACACGATATATCTTCATAGTATTAGCCCACTTTGAACCACACCTAGTTTGATAACAAACCACTTAACACAAATGCCCTCCTTTGCTGCTATTATAGCAGTTATATACTTAGCCTTTTGTTGTAGTATCCGTCACAATGTCTCAACTTTGGAGCTCATCCAAATTCATCATGGAACATCCTTTCCATTACATTGTGCTACCCATAGTCTAAATTGAGATAAATTTAATTTGTGACAAAACTAGTATCAATGTAACACTTTACAATGAACTACCTTTAACTATTTGTCACTTATACATGGTATATTCTTAGTTCTTCCAAAGCTCATAAGAATGTCTTTACTATTGTCCAATGATCATCTTATGCATCATTCTGGTATATGCTCATAACATTTAGAGCATAGGACATATCTGGATGTGTACATCTCAAAAAATGATTGATCAAAATATTCTTGTGATTTCACCAAGTGTCAAAACACTTGAATCTCGTGTCAACACACTTGAATCTTGATTCAGTCCTTCCCGTGCATCAAGAACCTTTCTTGTTGTTTCCATATTGAACTCATTCAATATCTTATCTATGTACATTTGGCAAAACCATATTAGCGCCTCAATCTATCCATATAGACATTGATGCCTAATTTTTGGGTTATGCCTAAGTCTTTCATCGAAATGAAATTCTTAACCTGTGTCAATAAAAGATACATCATTTCCAATCAACAATATGGCTTTCACATAATGTATTAGAAATATGTCTTAGTGCTCCCACTTAATTTCTTGCAAATGCAAGCATCTTCATCATCTCCGATGATTCCAACTCCGCGATGCTCACTTCAACCACTGAAGTTCTGCATACTCTTTTAGCATCCTTTGAATTAACAAAACCCTTTGGATCGTGTCATGTACACGTCCTAGGTAACCATTCTATTAGAAGAACTTGTTTTGTTTTTTCAACTACCATATACCAAAATATATGTAGTAGTTGCTATATTAATCCATCCAGACTAAATATCGCTATGAAAGATCAAATCTTATCATAGTCAATTCCTTGAACATTGTCGTAAACTCTTTCCGAGATGTCGACTATTTCATAGATTTGAAACATCCATGTCTATTTCTTTATAGATCCAAACACGACCGATAGGCTTCACGCCTTTCCGGAGGGTCTTCTAAGTTGGAGTTGATCATGTGCCTTGCGTCGTTCGGGGATAGAGATCGTCCGGAATGTCGGCTATGGCTGCGGTGCCTTGGAGCCGGACTTTGGCTTCTGCCACCACCTCCTCCGCCATGTCGTCCTTGCCCTCCTTGGGGTCCGTTGTGATAATTGCCTGGTGGAGGGGGTGGGACAGCTGAATTGTTCCCGGCTGATCGCCGGTCTCCATCCGGAGCGTTATTATTCCGGTTCCGGGGAGGTTCTTGACTACGACGAGCCCCCTGCCGGCTTGTTCCAGCGTGGTTTCCGTCGTTCCTTCGTTCGTCGTTCCCACCATGGTGACGCTCAGCCAGACGGCTCTCATATCTAGGAGGTGGCATTTTCTGACGATCATCCTCCCGATGTTTCTCCTTATCTTCTCCCTTTCGATCGTTGTACTCTCGTCGGGGAGGATTCCTCGGATTCAGTGCAGCGATCGCGTCTTTCTCGGCCGTTGGAGCAACATTGCTCCAGTTATGCGTAGCTCTGCAATGTTGTCCCGATGATCCGGTTCTTGAATAATTGTCTTCCCTGTATTCGGGGTTATGATACTGCGCCCGAACGTAATGGGATCTTACGTCAGCCCATGCCGGATCTGTGTGACATTGGTCAGAATCCGAGACCAGTTTTTGACTTCCAGACAGGGCGACCTTCTGCTGCTCCAGTCCCTTGTTGAGTATCTTGATACCCAAACGGATCTCCTCTAGTCCTGGATTAGCCGATAGAATTTCTCGGGATGCCACGGTATTCTGTACTGGGGTTGGGTATACCCAATCTCCGTTGCTGTCTTTCCGTGGCTTCCCCATCTCGTCCCTGAAAAGGACGGCATGGACACATGGGAATTGGTCATCATTGATGTGACGCTTCCGTGTCTTCTGATGCAACCGAGACATGTACTCCTTGGTTGACATGTGTTTCTTCTCCACCTCGATGTTTTTGGCTACATCGAGGAGTTGTTGACGACGCGCTTCTAGGACTTGGGCCCTTTCGTCCAGCTCATCTGCAGTAAGTTCTGCAGCTGTAGGGATAGGTGTGGTTAATGCAGCATCGATGAGTTTTCGTGCACCTTCTGTGATCACGTGTCCATCCACCGATGCTTCTTTTTTTGGCTCGTCTGGGATAAGTGCTCCATCCGAGTCTTCCTCGTATTCCTCGGCAATCACCTCCTCTGTTAGAGGGTCTTTTGCCGGGGTCTTGTTCTTCTTCTTTGTCTTCTTGGCAGCGCCGGTAGCAAAGACGGCTTTGGGTCTGTTTCCCGGAGTCAAGCTCTGATCGGTACTTTCAGACATCTGGACCTCGGGATTGTCTCCGACGTCCATGTCATCCTGCGCTTTGGGAGAGTGTTCCCCGGATCCTTCATCCATGGCTTCTCCTTCTTCTGCAGCTTTGGAGTTGTACTCCTCTTCATATTCCGCGGAGAACTTTCGGAAATCTGCCGACGTCATAGATTCATCCGAGGATGCGAGAACGTCGGCGTTTGTTCCAATTGCCTCCAGCACCGAGTCGGTGTTTTCTCCAGCATCGGTAGAGCCGGATATGGATCCAACATATCCGATGAAGTGCGACACGTGCTTCTTGAGGTACCTACGGCTTTCGCGATCAGCCATGTCGAAACTTTTAATGGTTTCGAGGATTCCATCTGCACTAGCGCCTTGCAGTATCATACGTCTTAATGTGTACCTGAGAAAAGGCCTGTCTGTCCCGGCGTCGTCAGAGCCGGAATCAGTGTCATTGATATGCTCCTCCTGGATTTCGACTTTCACGGGTGGGTCGATCTGGGATCCGGCTTCTCCAGGGAGATCCACTCCAGATTCGACTTGGATCGTGAGGTCTTCTTCAGGCTCGGATTTCTCCACTATCTCCGCAACTGGTGCGGGCTGGGTGGGATTAGGGTTTTCTGAGATCCAGAACTCTGCCGCCTCCGCAGACAAAGGGGACCTAGAAGATTCTTCTGCCTCTATCATCACCGCTGGGGTGGCTTGGGCAGGTTCAGCGAAACCGATGTAAACATCGATCTCGCCAAAAGACATGATTGTATAGGTAGTCACGGCCTCCCTAGCCGAAATCCAAGTCTCGTCGAGAATGATGAGAGGGACGTCGCTGGCGTAGAGAATGCGACCGACGACGATGGTCTCGCCGATTCCGATTCTTATAGATTCCGCTCGGAACGTAGATCCGTAGCTCACTTGCCCCACGATGGGCACCAACTATCGTCGGATTGATGACAAGTACGCCATGTGGGGGTCCTCGAGGCGCGCGGAAGAGAGGGGGTGAGACGTACGGTATTCCGGGATGGTGAGCACACAAGTTTACCCAGGTTCGAATCCGCCGGCTTTGGACGGATCCTACTCCTGCTAGCAATCCAGTAATACGGCAGAGCCGGAATATGGGTTACAAGGGCATCGCCTGTGCGAGTTGAGATTGTAGACTATTGTGTTGTGCCCTAAACGCTCTCCCTAGGACGGCTTATATAGATATCCGGCCTAGGGTTTACAGGAGAGATCAGTCCGGCTACGACTAAGAGTTGGTTACAGAGTATATCTTGAACTACAAGTAACATTATGGGCCTAAGTCGGTAAGTCTTCTGGGCCTTCTCGTAGCCGGATTGGACTCCATCTTCTCTCCTGACTGGGCCGCCTGTGAAGCAAAGCTCTAACCCGAAGTGGGCCACCCTGGTCAGTGAGGAACTGTGAGGATACCCGGAAACTATATCCCCAATAAAGGTTTAAACAATCTTTATGGTTAATGGAATGTGATCAATGTCGTTTGCGTTTGCTCGAATAGTTTGGACTTGAGATGCCTCATGTCATGATTTAAATAGACCAAAGTTAACTATAAAAATATAAACATTCTTTAGACATGATATTTATAAGTTTTGAGATTTAAGGTAACTTTAAAAACATAATTAAACTTAAGGTGTAATATGTCTAAATCATTATCAAGTTTTAGGGTTATGATAAGTATGATTAAGAGTGTGAGTTCATTCACTTCCAATTTTAGTGAATGATGAGTTTTAATTTGATTTGCTATTATGAAAATAATATGCAACTTATTAATGGGCCATTATTAGATTATCTTAGTAATTTGTTAGGATTTGGAGTCATGTTAAGAATGATTAAGAGATAAAGATCATTCACCTACAATATAGGTGAATGATGAATACTGTTAGATTAAGGGTTGTTGGTTTTAATTTGAATTTAAAGTTCTAAAGGAATATTATAAATTTAATAGTTTATACTTAAATTTCATTATGAATCATAATTATGGATTTGGACTTAGTACTTAAACTTAAAGGATTCTTTTTAAGACTGTAATATTTTATAAAGACATATGATTATTTATTACTTAAGAAATGAGTATAAATAATTCACAAAGGAGGTATTTTATTTTAATAATTAATATTTATTACTTTGGAATCTTAAAATCTTTTGGAATAATATATTTAATATTTTTCTAATGAAATATAAGATCTTAAAAATGATTTTTTATTTATTTATAAGTATTATATTTATTTTTATAAAATTCCTTAAACAATTACATATCCTTAAATATTTACTTTAAGCTTTATTTGGAAAAAAATAAGTTAACATTTTTTATAAAATGGTAGATTTTTTATATTAAAAAATGATTTTCATTTATTTTTAGGACTTTTACTCATTTATTAAATTTCATTTAGGGTTTTAGTAGATTTAATATTTTGTTGTAGTTCATTTAACTTAAATAAGCAATCTTGTATTTTTACTTGGCAGTGATTATTTTTGTGATCATTTTGATATGTTCTGTGTATTTTTTGGATTTTTGTATATTTTTCTAGATCTTAAAATATTGGTAAGGGCTTATTTGCAATTTAGATTTCTAATAATTTTTTTATATCTTATTTAATTTTTTAACAACTGGGCCTAACCCATGGGCTAGCCCGACCTAGCCTACGGCTCATCTGGCCCATTTATCCCGCTGGGGTTGGTTCCAACCCTAACCCTAGCACTAACGATTATAGGTAGATTTTAATTATGTGGCGCATATATAAAAAATGCTCCACTAAAATTAATTCTGTGGCGCATGTAGCAAATGCGCCACAGAATTCCTGCAATTATGTGGCACGTATGGATATATGCGCCATAGAATTCCTGTGGGCCCATGTGGGCCTGACCCCAGCACATGGGCAGGCCAGAATTCTGTGGCGCATATGGATATATGCGCCACAGAATGTCAAAATTCTGTGGCGCATATAGCATATGCGCCACAGAATTCTCACTTTCTGTGGCGCATATAGCTATATGCGCCACAGAATTTTGACATTCTGTGGAGCATTTTCCACATGCGCCATAGAATGTGCAAAACAGATCTACAAAAGGTGGCAGCCACCCTTTCCCTTCTTCCCACCACCTCCAACTAGCTCGTCCCCCTCCTCCCTCCCACTCCATTTTGCTCATACTCACCTCCATTGTTGATAACTAGACCTACTTTGGTTCATGTACTTGTGAGGGAAAGCTACTCCTACTTGTAAAGGTAGTAAACCACTCATACTTTCCTCCTCCACACATCCCACACCCCCTCTTGATACACTATGCATATGGGGTTGGTGTAGATTTGGTTTGTAGATTTGTGAGGCGTGTGTGCATGGGTACTTGTGTGATGCATGTTTTGTGTGGCCGGCGGGCCTCGGTGCGGTGTGTATGGCTGTTTTGTAGGTGAAGATGGTCCCGCGGGCGGTGTGCGATGGCGAGAGCGAGATGATGTTCCTTCGCTTTGTGGTGTTCTTGTTGAATACATGTTTGATTGTGGAGGGAGTTTGTGGTGTGCTTGAATGCATGTTGCCGGTGCCGGGTGCATGGAGGTTTGCAGAAATGTTGATTCACGTCCATTTCGACAAATTTCTATACTATCCATATGTCCTATTTTTAGGATAGGTCATGCCGAAATTTCCCGGTGATCATGCATGCATGTATGTGTGCGCGTCGTGTGTGTGCATGGTTCTAACATACTCTCTTTAATTTGTTCTATGTTCACGCGCAGGAGACCATGGTCATCCATATGAGTGAACGCTAGGTGGTTAGATACAAGGCTGACGCGGTAGCCGACATGGTTCGGAACAACATGACCAAGATAAGATGTCTGTGCCGAACGTGCAAACACCGGAAGTGGATCAACCCTGATTCCGGACAACTGGAGTCTCACCTGTTCACGCGCGGTTTCATGATTGGCTTCTTAGTGAATGAGGAGCCGCCGGTAGATGGCGGTGGCCATGATGAAGAAGAGACCGGGGGTGGGGGAGAAGACAAAGGGTTTCCTGGACATGGTCATCATGACGAAGGAGATGCCAACGAACATGATCATCATGAAGAAGGAGATGCCGGCAGACACGATCATCATGAAGGAGACGATGCCGGAGCAGATGGTGGTGGTGGCGGCGGAGAAGACGGGAGCACGGACACGCCGCTAACTTCGGCCTTGCGGGACCCTCATCTTCAAGAAATACTCCTCAAGCAGACGGCCAACACGAGAGCTACAGCTAGAGAGAAAGCCAAGCTAGCACAGATGGAGGTAGACGGGAGGACTCCATTGTATCCTGGGTGCCGGCCCGAGGATACACGCTTGAGTGTAACGCTGAAGGCTCTGGAGATGAAGGTGGAGCACAAATGGACCGACACTAGCTTTAACGCTCACATGAAATTCTGGCACGCTCATCTTCCCAAGGACAACACATTGCCAACAAGTATCAAGGAGGCGAGGAAAGTAGTTTGCCCACTAGACCTACCGTACGTGAAGTACCACGCATGCATCAACGACTACGCACTTTACCGGAACGAGTACAAGGATATAACCACGAAGAAATTTCCTCGAAAATTGGTGTGGTACTTTCCTATCACTTCCCGTCTGCAGTGGTATTTCGTAGACCCTAAGGAAGCAGAGCTGATGCAATGGCACGCGAAGAGGGAGAAGCCGGAAGATGATCCGGAGAAGGGCAAGATCCTAACACACCCCACGGACGCTAGCCAGTGGAATGCGCTGGACATCGAATTCCAAGATGAGTTCGGGCTCGATCCAAGGAACGTTAGGCTGGGCATGAGCACCGACGGACTCAATCCCTTTGGCAACTAGAGTAGCACGCACAGCACCTGGCCCGTGTTTGTATGGCCGTACAACCTCCCCCCTGGTTGTGCACGAAGCAGCGGTACGTACACATGAGTATCCTTATCCAGGGGCCAAAACAACCGGGTGTCGACATGCATTTGTATCTCGGGCTCCTGAAAGAGGAGTTAGCAACGCTGTGGGAGACGCCGGCACGTACGTGGGATGCCTACACTGGAGATTATTTCGACCTGAGAGTTGCGTTGCTCACGACGGTGCAGGACTATCTTGGTTACGGATATGTAGCGTGTCAGGTGAACCACGGATTATGTGCATGTGTCAGGTGCATGGATAAGACCCCGCATCTGCTGCTGCCGAGGGATCCTGGGTCTTCGAAAACCGTGTTCCAAAGGACTCGAATGTGGCTCCGCAAGGATCACCCGTGGAGAAAACGCGGAGACCTGTTCAATGGCAAAGACGAGCTCGATAATGCCCCACGCCGACCGTTGAGCGGCGAAGAAATCAAGGAGCTTCTGGACAATTGGGAAGAATGCCATGCGCCAGGAAAGAAGCGGCCGAGAGAACAGCCATCACCGTAGCATGGAGTATGGAAGGCGAGGTCTGTTTTCTGGGACCTTCCTTACTGGAAGGTCCTCCACACGCCCCATAGCCTCGATATGATGCACATCACTAAGAACGTTATCGAGAGCCTGCTCGGCACTCTGATGAACATGCCGGATAGGACCAAGGATGGGCCAAAAGCAAGAAGCGACCTAAAATTGCTTGGCATTAAGAAGGAACTTCAGTACCCTGATAGTGACGATGCCGACGATGACGATGAACAGACGGAAGGGACCCAGGGTCGCCGCAAAAGGGCTAAGCAGAATGAGGTGGTGCTTAAAGCTGCATCCTTCACTCTAAGCGAGGAGGAGCTCGAGAGGGTTTTCCGTTGCCTCCTAGGAGTCAAGGTTCCGCATGGCTACTCTGGGAAGATAAGCAGATATCTGGACGTAGCAAAGAAGAGGTTTAGTGGGATGAAGTCTCATGAATGTCACGTGCTGATGACGCAGATACTCCCCGTTGTGATCCGAGGGATAATGGACGAGCACGTCTATGAGACGCTATTTAGCCTCTGCAACTTCTTCGATGTCATATCTAGGAAGTCTATCGGCGTGAAGCGGCTCGGCAAGCTACAGGAAGAGATCGTCGAGATACTATGCAAGCTCGAGATTTACTTTCCTCCTGCGTTCTTCGACATCATGGTGCATCTTCTTGTCCATGTCGTGGATGACATCATCCATCTCGGGCCGGCGTTCCTGCACAACATGATGCCGTTCGAAAGGATAAACGGTGTCATCAAAGGATTCGTTCACAACAGGTCCCGTCCAGATGGAAGCATAGCCAAGGGCTTTCTGACCTACGAGTCCATCTCCTTCTGCCAGAACTACCTAAGCACCGAGAACCAGGATGTCGGTCTGCCCACCAAGAAGCACCTCAGGAGGCTCGCTGGATTTGGTCATCGTGAGGGCTACCGCGCACTCCACGTCGGCATCGAACTCGAACACGCCGACTTTGATAGGGCAAACCGAGTCGCGCTACAACACATACAGTTGGTCGGCCCCTGGGTAGATGAGCACAAAACTTTAATCGAGCAGAAGCTCGCCAACATGGGCAAGCCGAGGAAGAAGGGAGACGTAACCAGAGAGCACAACGCCAGCTTCACGGGGTGGTTCAAGAAAATGCTACTAGAAAGTCCCATGCCGACGCCTTATACTGAAGATCAGAAACTCATATTCTCACTCTCACAGGGCCCCGGGTGCAACGTTAGGACCTATCAGACGTACGACATCAACGGCTACAGATTCTACACCGAGGAGAAGGACAAGAATAGTGAATACCAAAACTCAGGAGTAACTATGCTATCATATGATGATGACGAGACTGATGTCAAGGAAAGATTCTATGGAAGGATCGAGGAGATATGGGAACTCTACTACTGCGGAGTGACGGTGCCAATGTTTCATGTCAGATGGGCCAAGAGCATCGAAAAAGATGGCCGGTTTTTCACCACCATGGTTACACTCGATGCCAAATCGAAGAACGCCTCCACGAAAAATGAGCCATGGGTGCTCGCTAGCCAAGTTGACCAATGCTTCTTCATTACCGACCCGGCAAAGCCAAGCCGTGTTGTTGTGAGGAGGGGCAAGAGGAGCATCATCAGAATGGAAGGACCCGCCAACAAGCAAGACATCGACAAGAACAGCGATCCCAAGATCGAAGAGGAATTCGACAAGCCAACTACTTATGCTAAAGTAAGAAGGAAGACTACCCTACCGGCTAAAGGTTGCCCGTACACAAGAAGAAATCTCAAGGTGGCCGGCCTAAAGTATTCTACCGCCAAGAAGAAGGGCAAGAAAGTTTTTGTGAAAAGACACTAGCTACCTCGGAGCCAACTTAGCAGTTTTTGACGCCTTTTTTGTACTAATTAATGCACATGTGTGCTCGCGCGCCTGCATATATGTATTACTTTGACAAACTAATGTATGCGGATATTGATGTGGGTGTGACACAAGCATATAATATACTATTGAGGCAAATATATTAATTCTTATTTTTAATAGGCAAATATATTAATTCTTGTTTTTAATAGGCAAATATATTAGTTCTTGCTTTTAATATATTATTACCATCCTTAAAATATTATTTAAAAAGTCAAAAAAAAAGATGTGGCAGCCAACAATCGAACCTGGCCACCCCAGGTTCAAAACAGAGGAGCAAGCGCTGAACCAGTGTGGTAAGCAAGTCTTTCTGTCAAACAACAGCGCAAGGCACCTTTTGTACCATCTCCAACAATTTTGTGGCGCATATCTGAATAGATGCGCCACAAAATTCTTTGACTTAGTGTTTTGATGAGGCCTCAATCTCACTGCCCCTTTTTCCCCAAATCGAGTCAAATCCCACAGAACCCTAGAACGCCTCCGCTCTCGCCGCCATGCCCGCCCCGCCGCGCCTGCCCCTTTATCCCCCGCTCTCGCCCGCCGTGCTGCGCCCACCTTGCCTGGCTGCCATACCCACCGTGGCCTCGCAGAGCACCAGGAGGAGGAGGCTTCGTCGTCCAGGAGGAGGAGGAGGCTCTATCGTCCAGGAGGAGGAGGCTTCGAGGTGCTGGAGGCTAGCGGTGCCACCGTCACGCGTTTCCTTCATCCCTCGCTCTCGCGTCCCCTTCAACTGGTAAGCAACAGCGCGCGTACCTTGCAGATGCTCTCGTGTCTACAACTTTTTTTCTACTAGTTTCAACTCCTCGTGCTCGCGGCGCCCGTCGCCTGGAATATGCATTCAACGTGCCATCGTCGACCACTGATATCTTCGACTCCGGTGGGCCTTCTTCTCCTGACGACTTCGTCGTGCCGAAATCCCTTGAGCCGCTCGATCTATATACTATCAAGGTAGCATTGACATGTTGGTACCTTGACAGTCGCTGAGTCCTTAGTCATAAACCATACCTGACAGAGCCATGGACTAATCGGAGGCCTGGACTAGAGGAGGGTTGTTTTGGTTTACTTTGGACTGCTCTTAAATTAATGGTTCTAGGTCTGGCTTAGGCAGTTTTGCTAGAGTGGAGAACTAGTATTCAATCTTTTGTAGCTATTGATCCTGGCAAAACTAGTTTTTATTTTGTTAACCTCAACCATGATATATCCCTAAACATAATTTGGTACTATATGTATGTGGTACCCTGCCATGTGCGTTGCATGGCTCATTTTGTAATTTATGCTGGTGTTGCAGCTATTATCAGATTTAGATGATATGGAATGGGCACTCCTAGAGTGCTCGGTCTATTCATTAAAGCCTACCACTTGTTCCTGTCTATTTCTTCTCTATGCTATGTTTGTCATGTGAAAATTCTTGCTACTGGATTGTCCTTGACCAAATGGTTCTAGCTGCCTCCTGCTCTTCATCATTGAGAGGACAAATCTTGCCTGTTGAATATTGGTTAACTTGCATGTTCTAGTGGACTGGTGGTGGTGGTGGTTGCATCATCAGTCATGTTAACTCCCTTTCAAGCCAAGGAAGCCAAACAATAATCCACTCGTTAACTTTGCAATGAATTTCCTTTTTCATCCATGTGTTAGCCATTAAAAAATGCTAGGCTAGCAGTAATAAAGAATGATCAGTGGGTAATAACAGTGTGTATCATGTATGTCTATAATTCCATTATTACGTATATCTCTGCAGTATATCTCTCTGAGTGAATCATGCTTTTAGCTAGCTAGCTATATCTCTGCAGTATATCTCTGTCAGCTAGAAAAGAAGAAAAAAAGACCATCATCAGGAGTTTCTATTGTATGGTGTTGGAGCACCATATGTCGCTGTGGAGCACAATTTGTGCATTTTTGTATGTGAAATGTTTGCAGGGAAATCACCCGAGCTGCCCATTTCACCCGAAATGTTGATTTCGATCCATTTCAGTCGAGAAATGGGGCTCATATGTCAAAAAATTAGCGAAGGTCATGCCGAATTTTTCGGTTAACACTTAGTAATTTTTTGACATATGAGCCCCATTTCTAGACCGAAGTGGAAGTGAATTAACACTTCGGGAGAAATGGACAGCTCATTTTAAATATTGTCAACTATAATTAATACTAACTTCCTTATTTTAATTTGTTTAGAAGTGTGCAAACATGTCGGCCGCCGATGGGGCTGGCACTTCTAAGGCCGCCATGAGCGTCGAAGACCAAGCCAGAGCGGCGAACCTCACTTTCTGGGAGGCGACGGCGCAGCACGAGGCGGCGGAGTCTCAGCATGATGACGTGGCAGCTACTGCGGGCCACGATGGGCATGATGAGCAAGAGAGGGACGAGGACTACCGAATAGATGGAGCTGAGGAGGAGGATGGGACCACCTCCGATGGTGGAGGCCGCACAACCGATGGCGGAGGCTGCACGACTGATGGCAGTAGTAGCAACCCGTCCGTTAAGAAGAATAAGAAGCCGAGGAAGGATCAGAAGCCGCAAAAGCTTGCCGACACCACCAACGAGATCACTCTGGTCTCGGAAAGTGGCCTTCCGTTGGAGCCCCCAGATGTTGCTGCCGGGTACGGCATGCAACTCGGGTGCATCATCCGGGAAAGCATGTCGATCAACATGAAGCACCTGAGAAGTGAAGCGAATGAGCAGTTGGTGGCAAACTACCTTAAGAAGCTTCACCGGCGGTACAAGTTCCCAGCACCGTACACCGACAAACTGGAAAAATCCAATAAGGTGAACAGGTTAGCCATCATGAAGATGGCCAATGCCTTGAGCAGCTAGAGAACCCGGGTGAAGAACAAGATCGCGAAAAAGGAAAGCTGGGAGAAGATCAAGAAGGGTAAGCCCATGATCGACGAAGACGAGGTCAAGATATTCAAGACGGAGATGGAGACCGACGAAGCGAAGGCATGGACGGAGTGGGGTTGGGAAATGCGGGAACAAAACATAGGTAACCACCGATGTGGAAGCGGCGGTTACAGGGGAAAGAAGGCCATATGGGCAAGGGAAGACGCCGAGGTTGAGCGTCTCGGGAAAGAAAACCCGTTTTTAAAAATTACGGACAAGCAGACCCGGAACTTTGTCTGGGCCCGCTACTATCTGGACAAGGATTCCAAGGAATTCGTCACCGATGATGACGATGTGAGGAAGTTTGATAATAAGCTGGTAAGGAATTTACCGGTGGTCCATTTGCTTTCATTTTGAATAATGAAGGCAAGTTCCTAAATGGGTTCACCTTTCCTTATCTGCAGGACGCTGAAATCAAGGCTACATGCGAGGTGCCGGACTCGTCGTCCCAGGGCTCGACAAAGCCATGGGACACGATTTTCAACAGGGCGACCAACGCCTTCATGGGGAGGCCACAGTCCGAACCGCCCACGTCATTTGGCCGTATCTCTGGCTTTGGTACGAGCACAAAGTTCCGCGAGTACTACAGCGAGGAAGCCAAGAAGAGAAAGGAGAGGCGGACCCAGTCGGCGGCTCAGGATCAAGCCTAGAAGGAAGAGCTGAATCGGAAGATCGCGCATCTGGAGGCCAGTAAGGTGGACCAGGACGAGGTGAACGCGATAGTGCAGCAGAAGATCCTCGAGATGCTACCCCCTCGGCTGATGGAGGGGATAGCAAAATGGAATGCGGATGGTCAGGTGGGGTCGATACAAGTGCCCAGCGCCGACGGCAGCACCTCGAGCCACCAAGTGTCGCCAGACATGGTTACCCCGCCGCCCTCCATCCCCGCGGCAGCCGGTGGAGTTGGATGCGCCGGAGCTGCCCCCTCCTGCCGAGACTACCAAGGCGCAGCAGCCGGCGGCGGCGGTGCTTCCTAATGCACCCGAGATGGAGAAGAAGAAGGATCAGCCACCGGCTGCCCGTGTCTCGACATTAGCCGAGCTCGGCGCCCTCACCAAGGTAAACTAAGTAGTTAGTCAGCATGCTCTACTTAATGCCTTTGATTGGCTGCCATCTCATGATGCATATATGTATGCCTCAGGACACTCCGTGCATGCTCCTGCACAAGGTGCCCGGCGGCGAGTTGAAGGATGTTGCCACGGGCAAGCTAATACAACTGGCGAACCACACGATGCACTGCAAGCCCATGGATGATGTCGTGATGCGTGTCGAGTTGGGTCGGGTGTTGGGGGGTGCGAAGACATGGACCCTCCCATGCAACCTCTGGGAGCCGACGAGCACCTGACCCTGGAAGGTTGCCATGGCTATCCCATGATTTGGCCAAAGATCCAGATTCGTATTGGGTCTCGCTCCACCGGTGCCACCTCGGTCGTCCGGCCGCCAAGGACGAAGCCTCCTGCTGCACCGGTCGTTGTCGCCGCCACCACAAGCCATCACCAGAGACTCTTGGGAGCATCTGCACCGGCGCCACAAGCAGCCACGGGCGTGGTTGCTCCTCGACCGCCATCGCCCCCGCCAAAAGGCAAGGCCGTGGCACCGCAACAGCCATCGCCACCACCCCAGGATGACATGGACATGGCGGCCTTCGATGCCAACATCGAGGTGGATGATGATGATGATGCACCGGTCGACGTCAATGCCTTCGTCAACACCGGCGCCAGCAAAGGACCGTGCATGCCTCCTCTCGTTGAAGAACCATCATTTCGCGATCAAGCTAGCCATCCCAAGAAGCGCCTGGTCTTCCGTGGGTTTTCTCAGGAGACGCCTCTGGCCGCCGAGACACAACCTCCATCGGCCGGAATCATTTTCAGCCCTGACGCCCTCCGCAGGACGGCCGATGACGGGTTAGCATTGCCAGTGGAGGTTGCTGATGCGAAGAGGAAGAGGGTGAGGAAGAGGCCGAACAGGAACAAGGACAAGGCTGCGAGCCAGCCCGCTCCGATCCGTTACCGGGACGACGTTGTACCACCCCGCGAGGATGGCTTGACCAGAGTGCACGAAGCTGGTCAGCCCATACTGCCTCCGGAACTGCGCCGCCTGGCTTCGGGAGTTATGATGAGTTTGCATGAAGGTGTCCTGACACTAGAGGGCCTCCTTCTCAAGGACAAGGACCCGAGTTACCTGGTGTTCACCGCCAAGGTGCCGGAGGACGTGGGCTTCATCACCGATGCCCCCGCGGATGTGTTCTTCATAGCCTACGAGGACATCTTCAAGCTGTTCCACTCGAGACGGCTGGACTATAACTTGGTCCGCCTATTCGTGCTCAATCTGGTGATGAAGGTCAAGAGAGAGGACACCCCGTTCATCGTGATAGCAGATCCCTACTACATGCGGGATAGCCAGCTGGAAGAAGGAACAAGGACCCGGGCCCGGGCAAAGTCCTACCTTCAGAAGCTATTGATGGACAGCAAGAGGAAGGACAACATTCTTGTGCCTTTCTTTCCCGAGTAAGTGTACACATCCTCCTACCGCCGTCATAACACATAAGTATTTATTTCCATTGCTCTTTTCCAACATCCCATTCCACATTGTGTGTTGCGCAGAGACAAGTACTGCACGCTCATCATCCTCTCCACGAGGTATTCGCTTGCCACCTACTTCGACTCGGGGAGTGCGAGGAGGAAGAACTACGCCAGAGTAAGGAGCGTTTCGGATGATGCTATCGAGGGCTATGCCAATCAGGGAGGCCCCTTCAACTATAAGGGGAGGCTCACAGGGACGATGGCCGACACAAGTTCAAGCATGTGTGCGAGTTCCCCTGCGTCAAGCAAACGTCTGACAGTGTGAAGGAGGCCTTCTACGTTTGCCATCACCTCAAAGGGTTTGTCCGGGATTGTGAGATGCTAACGCTACCATCTTCTCTCCAAGGATGGGCCCAAAAGTTGCATGGGATTAGTGACCCCGATCTCAGGGAAGACTTCCATGATACGCAGGTGAAGCTGTCACATATCATCATGGAACAGGTCAACACACATGGCGGGATCTTACACCAGCCCAGGTCGTTCACCAAGAGGGAGATCGAAGCCCGCCTCAAGGCGTAGGGTGTCTTCAGGACATGGAGGACGAAAGACATGTACAAGCCGTTCTCGGCGCCCTACGAGGAGAAGGCTACTTGACCGAGAGAGCGTGTGTAGACATGTAGTGTGTGTGTCGAAAAACTTAACTTGCCTAGCTTGAAACCATCGTAGTTATTGTGTCGGACATGTTGTCGTGTTTCTTTCATTGTCATCAACGCATTGTTTTAAGTTTATGAATGCCTTGCTCTAATATTTGTCAACATATATATTTGCATGATGTACTAATATGCCTTGTCAATAGAGATGCTGACGTACGTTGTGTACAAGGGTCAGGTTCCAGGTGTCTACGAGGAGTGGGTGGACTGCCACCAACAAGTGGACAAGTTCAGCGGCAACAACTACAAGGGATACGCGACTAGAGAGGAGGCGGTGGCCAAGTGGAGGAGACACGTGTGGAAGAAGAACCGGACGAAGATCTTGGTGTCGCTCCTCCTCACCGGCATCGCGGTTACGGTGTACTACATTCTGGCCTAAGGTAGGCGTGACAACATCGCGCGGTTGTAAGTTATGTGAGTGAGATGAACACTTGTGAAATATACTTGTACACTTATTCGGTTCTAAGTGATGTGATTGATGAACACTTGCCAACATTCGTGCTTGTTGATGTATTATATGTGAACTGGAACATTTGTACTGCTGTGTGCAGCTTTTCTGTGAATTTCTGTTAATTTTTGTGTATTTCCTGTAATATACCTGTTATATACCTGTATTTGTACCAGATTCTGAAAATTTCAAAATTCTGAAAAAAGGATTACGTGGAGCATATGGCTATATGCACCACAGAATGTACCATAGAATTCGGTGGCGCATATAGCTATATGCGCCACAGAATCTGGGACAGAATTCTGTGGTGCATATAGCTATATGCACCACAGAATTTGGAGAATTCTGTGGCGCATATGCATATGCGCCACAGAAATATAATTTTAGTGGCGACAATTTAGTGGCGAGTACTAGATGCACCACAGAAAGCGGTTTTGGTGCGCCATTGATAACATTTTCCCTAGTAGTGTAGGGTTAGGTCGGCCCACCCCAACTCGATTCGTCCCCGAGTCCTTCTCGCTCCTTCTTTCACCTCTACCTCGGTGACGTTGTTGCCGCCTCCAAATTCCAACGAGCCCAACAACTCCGACCATCGTTGCCAGCAAAAGATGATGTGCCACCCTTTACTCTATCTTCCTATCCAACTGGATTTGGGAGATGGGCTCTACTCTACTCGCCCCCTTCATTTCTGCGAGACTAGGGTTTCGGTACCCTAGCTTCGTTGTGCCCTGGTGATGGCTTGGTGTTAGTGAAGGTGGGGTGTGCTCCTGGGGTTGGTGTGGCTTGTTGCAGGTTGTAGTGCCACTTGTGCTCCCTGTGCTGCCATGTTGTTGTGCCCTTTGTTCTCCTCCGCCGGTCTACTTCCTCTTCTCAAGCTTACGCGAGGACCATCAGTAAGTCCTCCCCCTTCTATTCTTTCTCTCTCTAATCTTTCTCTTTTCCTTCGTAGTTGATGTTATTTAGGTTTCTCCTATGCTAGGTTTAGTCTACAACTTGTGGTGGTGCACCTAGTGTTAATGTTGAGAATTTCTTGCTCAATTATAGCTATGCTCAATACTTCTAGTTTATATATTCGATCAACTGTTAGTGACTTGCTTTGATCTGGTATCATGTTAAGCTTCCTATGGTATCTCTTGCTCTACTGGGACTTGATACTATTATGATGCTAGAATCTGAGCCATGTGTTGGTGGTGTATGTGATTCAGAGAATTCAGATGATAGTATGAACTCAAAGGAATCAACTAAAGTCCCATACAAATGTTTATTTGCTAGTCGATTTAGTACTGAATTTTCATTTAGTATTGATTGTGAAACTATTCTCCTAATATAGCAGAAACAAATGATAAGATGATTCCTTAAGTTTTTTGGAAAATGATTAGTTGATTATATATTCTTTTCTGGGAACACTTGCTTGGTAACTTATTTGGTTATGGTCCAATTACTGCTAGTACGACACTGGTCACATGATTCCTAGATGTTCTTGGCTAGGAAATGGATTATGATGTTCTTGACCTAATGCCTTAACTTGGAATGATTGAATCATCCCAAGAATGTATGGTTTGATTTACTGGTGGTTTGAATTGTAGCTTGATTAACTTTAGTAAGACAGTGATCATCTACTGTATAGTTACTATTGTTAGCTTGGTATAATGTTGGTGGATAAGTACTACAGCTAATTTGACCTATGCTTTATCTATGAAATGATGCCTCAATTTGGATGAATTGTTCATCCTAGGCATGTGTGGTCAGCTGAACCCCATTTGTGATGCTTGCTACTGGATATAAGTTATTTAGCTTATGAATATGCTTCCTGTATTGCAGGACAGATAACAGTAATGAACTTGTGGTTGATGCTTTAACATGATTTCTAAGAATGGAATGATTCCTAGATTGGTGGCTAGGAAGATGATTTGAAAACTTCTCTATTGAATTGTTGTGATCTATTGTTGTTAATTAAGTAGTGGCCCATGTTTTATCTAGAACCATATTGTGGTGCCTCCAAGGAGTGTGCACCGTAGAGGTTCATGGTGGCATGATATGCTACTGTAGTAATTGACAAACCATTAACCTTTAGCTGCCAATGATGCAAAAGATGAGGCTTAAATTTATGTAAGAACAAATTTGTGTGCTTGATTTCTTGACCTAGCCTATGATGGAAAGGCTAAGGCCATAAATTTATTGATAAGAATAGATATTATGCCTTGTTTGAATGCCCTTTTCGGTTTAGTCAATTCATGTGGCTGTTGCTAGTGCATCTGCCACTGTGATACCTCCATTTGGAGTGTACACAGTGGTAGCTATCATCTGGTAGTTGGCTATTGGGATGAGTTATCCAGAGGGCTCTAATTAGGCTGAAAATGATGTTTAAATGTTCTATGATAAGAAAAAGCATAAAATCACTATGCCAATATGAGAACAATCCTTACTTCCCCAAAAACCTTTTCTAAATGAAATGATAAGAATAGATGCCATGTTGATCTAATAAATTAACCTACTATTGTGAAGTAGAAAAGTGGGTTGGTGATATGTGCTTGTGATGAATCTTAATCAGATTCCACCTCATGTTGCTGGTAAGCCTTCTCCTTGTGCTCCTGGTCCTCTTCTCCTGGAGCTATCATCTTTCCTGTAATACTCCTCCCCACTAGCCCTTGGATGGACTTTCAAGCAACCAGATGCTTGTGATGTGGTGGTGATTTTTGAGGGGATGATCAGGTTTACTTGATCTGTTGTCCTCCTCCTCCTTGATCTTTGGCCTCTTCTAGGCTTGCTTCAATTCCTTCTTCTTGATCTGATTACAGGTTGTACTATCTAGTCCTATTGACTTGGTGAGCTACTAGCGTCGTATTCTGCTGGAGTTTGGGAAATGAACTATGAAGGACTAGAAATGTTCTTGGTGTACTTATTCAGTAGGAATAACTAGTGGTGTGGGTAGAGGAGGTATTGTGGGAATGATATGAAAGATATGGACTTGGTTTGCAAGCTATGGTTGTGCTCTCTATATTTGCTGCTCTCTTGTGGTGTTGATAGCACACCAGTGCGTGCTTATGACTATGCTGCTTGTGTGTGCTTCACTCGAATGGATGATAACAAGTGACTCCTGTAATTATTATTGTTACACTTTACTTTTCTCTTTGGTGAAATTTGCCCCTAGCCAATGATGCTGTTTTGAGGCACTGCTGATACAAGAACAGATACTTAACTGGTCCCTATTTAAATAAGTACTCAATAATGAATTAGGCACTAGCATCTCTAGGCCAAATCTGAGAGTAAAACTCTAATAAACTAACACTCTTTTATTTTTATTCTATTTTCTTTTCTTTTTTGTTGTGTTTGCAAGGACAAGAGCATCCAAAGAAGAACAAGAAGATTAGATTAGGAACTAGTTAGGAATTAGTTTAGGATTTCCTTTTATTGATCATTATTGTAATCTTGCATTTTTATTTAAACATTTGTAAGACATTGTAATATTGGTATGACTGTAATAAAGGAATTTATTTATTTATTCATTCTTCATTTGTAAAGAAATGTTCTATTGTTTGTTTTAAATAATAAAGTTAATATTTTCGTTCTATTCCAATTTGTACATTTCTCGTATTCCTTTATATAAAGGACAATGATATATTTATACCCATCTTATATTTAAGAATTCTTTTGTTTTTCATTATTGTAATACCATTATTGTTGTGTTTCTTATTCACTATTATAATATCATATACTATTATCTAATATTCAAATTCATTAATTAACAATATAATTAAAGCTTTAAACTATTTCAATTTTCAAATACCTAATTCAAATTCTCGTTTGAATTATTTCTCCCTAAACATAAGGATATGATAGAGGTCATGTCAAAATTTGTCGCACATATCCCGATGTTTCTATGAGAATAATAGGGATCTCGATCCTTCTATCCACTCTTTTAGGTTTGCCCGAAAATTTCCCGGATTTTCTTATGCATGAATGCAATGCACACATGTGTCCTCTCTATTTCTAGGTGCTAATCCTAGGATGTTACACTGTGTCTGCGTCCGACATGGTTGGATGATGATCCTCCATCTCGCGGCTTCATCTAACTGATCCACTCCTTTTTAGATAGGAGCAGCTTGCCAGCTTGATGGGTGATGTCTACGCACTTCTATTCTTGTAGACAGTTGTGGGGCCTCCAAGTGCAGAGGTTTGTAGAACAACAGCAAGTTTCCCTTAAGTGGAAAAGATAGTCTCTTATGTCCCCAACACACCCAATACACTTGTCAGATGTATAGGTGCACTAGTTCGGCGAAGAGATAGTGAAATACAAGTGGTATGAATAATTATAAGTGGTAACGATGTCAGAAAAGAGCTTGACGGGTAGGAAGAGACTAAAGGCAATCTGAAATAAAGATGGAAGCAATTAAACATGAAACAGATCTAGTTGCAAATGGTGTTTCAATGCTTAGAAACAAGGCCTAGGGATCATACTTTCACTAGTGAACACTCTCATATAAATATCTTCTCTTTATGATACTACTCTGAACTACTCTCCGGTTGGACACTCTAATCCATGGTAGGGCTATAACAGCACACCTCAAAGTTTGCTTTTCCCATCTAGATAACCCCACACTGTCACCTTGAGCACTAGATGGTTCCAACAAACACCACAATTTCATAGAGACATTCAACTCCAAATATAACTCATAACAAGTATTTGTAATCTCTAGCCTAAGTGCCACCATGGTGTGCACGCTGTCACCTCCACACACATGGGGAGTGCCAGAGATCTATTAAAGCACTTGAGTAGCAAGGTAGATCTACTTGATTACAAAGCTCATGATCACAATATGATCAAGCATAGAGAGAGATGAACACATAGCTACCGGTAGAACCCTTAACCTCGAGGAAGATCTACTCCCTCATCATCAAGGGAATCGGTAACGGTGATGGAGATGGTGATGGAGATCGATGGTGGTGGAGATCGATGGAGATGGCTCCAGGGGCACTTCCCCATCCCGACAGGGTGCCGGAACAGAGACTTTATGTCCCCCGAATCTCCCCTTCAATGGCGGCGGTGTTGTGGAACTTTTCGTGGTTGGAGGCTGGATTATTTAGGGTTTCTGCATCAGAGGCTTCTTATAGGCGAAAGGGCGATGTCAGAGGATGGACCAGGGGCCCACACCACCTGGTGGCGCGGCCAGGGGGACCCGCGCCACCACATGGTGTGGCAGCCCCTGGCCCCTCTCCGTCTCATCTTCTGGCTCCATGAGTCTTCCGGTAAAATATCGACTTTGGCTTTTGTCCGGTCCAATTCTGAGAATATTCATTTTCTGGCTTTTCTGGAACCAAAAACGGAAGAAAACAGGCAACTGGCACTTTGGAATCTTGTTAATAGGTTAGTTCCAGAAAATGCGTAAAAGTACTCCAAAGTGTGGACAAAACATAAGAAAGTAGATATAAAACAAGCATGGAACATCAAAAATTATAGATACGTTTGCAACATATCAACATCCCCAAGCTTAACTCCTGCTCGTCCTTGAGTAGGTAAGTGATAAAAAGAAAGAATAATTTTTGAGGTGACATGCACCATCACAATCTTGATCAAGGCATTTATAAAACATTGATAGCTGGGATCATAGTACTTTAACATAGCATGTAAGATATAGTTCTAACTATAGGACATAACAACTATGATGTAGCATGAAAAGGTACAAACAAAAGATTCATGAATAACAATGCTTTGCAAGACGTTTGTTTGTTTCACATAAAGAAAGCATAATAAGAATGGTATTCAGCTTGTCCCTCATAGTGTAGCAAAACATAAATGCATAGGACACCTTCAAAGTTCATAAGGGTAACTAGATACAAGTAGTTTAAGAACAAGCAATATCAAAGTTATGAATCAATCAACAAGTTTTGGGACAATGCACATTAAACTAAGAATGGCCACTATGCTCTCTCAATAGGTGCATAAAGATAGAAGATGGAGACTCAACATAAAAGTAAAAGAAATGCCTTTCATAGAAGGAAGCAGGGATTCAAGTCTCATAAAGATCTTCCAAAAATTATGGTACTTATTAGCTTTCAGCTCTCATTTCCTCTATCATAAGCATCTTGAAGTGATTAAGGTTAAATTGAACAAACTATGGAGTATATGCTTGACAAAGTATAAGTTGGCAATCTCATGTCCCTTGAATACGAGGGCTGCTCCTCATGCTACTCAAGTTTAGTTACCGGTAAGTTCTTGTCATAGTAAGTACATGTGTATCATAGAGAACCGCCAACGGGGTACCCCTTGCCCGATGATACGGAAGAATCCCCATATCAAAATGACAAGGCAAGCAGACAATAAGCATCTCAACAATCTTCTTATTTACCATGGGAAAATAGTGCTTTTTTCTCTCTTTCCTCTTTTCTCATCTCTTTTTTTCTTTTTTCTCAATCTCTATATTTTTTTATAAGAAGAATGCTTCATAGATTGCTCATTATGGTTACGCTGCAGGTTTCCACCATGATTAGGCATGGATTAGACCAGCCGCCCAGGCGTTTCTCTAACACACATACATAACTACATGGACTTACAAGCTCCCTTTTCATTTCACACCGATGACATCCATAAACAAAAGAGCATGATATCAATTGGGTACAATGTACAAGTGCAATGTTGAAAGTGTTCCCCATGACAACATGGTTCTGCTAATCCCCAATGTATAAGTGCAAGCATATACAACATAGATGACACAATGGTTCAAGTTTATTAAGGGCAAGAAAAGTAAAGTGTGCCATCAAGTTCGTGAGAGCTTTAATCACTAATTTTCACATAACAAGTTTAATTCGGAAGATAGATAAAAACATGAATATACTTGGAATAGCAAATGTTAATAGGTAGGTATGGTGGACTCTTTGGAATAACTTGGTTTTATTTGGAGTTGGGTGCATGAGTGGAACTCATACTTGGTATGGAGGCTAGCAAAAGGCTGGGAGCGACCAACTAAGAGAGCAATAATGGAAATAATCATGCAGAGTGACAAAACATCATTAATTAAAGCATAAACTGATATTACAAGTCGAAAAATAAATGATTATGGAGGCTATGGTGACTTGGTATAGTCATAACATGGTGTGAGCATGCGCCAAGTCGACCCAAATAAAGCATCAAAGGAGAATACCACAATACTATGCTTTAATATGCTAAAACAGCGCATGATTCTTTCAAGGCACATTAAGCAATCTCGATTTATTTGTAACAAGTCATGCTACAGCAATAATCACTGAGCATAAAGTCAAAACAATATCAAGCATGACATGAAAAAGGCTAGGCCACAGTCAAAAACAAGACTCCTTTTATACCACTTAAGCATGAACTTTTCTATTCTTTTCCAATCCAAACCAACTTATTTGAAACAACTCACAAACATAAAATAAATAAAGATCAGTGAGCTTATCTCACAAATCCAAAAGGAAGAATTAAAAATTTCTAAGCTGAAAGCACAGGAAAACTAAGGCTAAACCCATTGCTAGCAAAAGAGAACACTCACAAAACAATAAGAATGAAAACTAGAGTGTTCTAAACAATGAAAGCAGAGTGTGTCTCTCTCCAAAAGAAGTGCTGGGATCCAACCAACTTATTGAAGCAAATAAAGAAAAAGAAAACTAAAAACAAAAATAAAGACGCTCCAAGAACAACACAATAGTGCATGAAATAATAAAAACAAAGTGTCTAGAAAGACCTGAGATTTTTATTGATGAAGAAGGGGATGCCTTGGGCATCCCCAAGCTTTGACGCTTGTACCTCTTGAATATTTCTTGGGGTGACACGGGGTGGCAGACCCAAGCTTGAGCTTTTGTCCATTCTTCATCTTATCACATTACGCTTCCCTACACTTAAAATTTCCTTCATACAAAACTTCACACAATCTTCATTACCAACATTAGTGCACTCAAGATAATAAGTCTTTTCGTTCAGTTTAAACACAAGTAAAACTTCCATTAGAACACAAGCTACTGTAGCACTTCCTTTAAAAAGTTCAAATAATCAAAGAGAACTCAAAGAGAAAGAGATTAAGAGTCAAATGCAAATAATGGAACAAATCTGTCGAAACAGACCAGCAGGTAAAAACCAATTTTTTGGAAGACCTTCTGTTGCTCAAATCGAAAAGTGTGAAACTAACGAAAGTTAGATAAAAACCTGGGGCAGAAGCACAAAATATTACAGCTCAAACCGAATTACAGAGATTTTTCTCAAATTTTTACAGCGAAGCACAAAAATCTGTTTCGGGACAGCAACTTTCCCAAGTATTACTTCTCTCTCATTACAGGTTACTCTTGGCACAAAACCCACACAAAAATAATAAGGAGAGGTTATTACTGAAGCAATAACTTTCAAGACTCAATTAAAACTTTTAGGTTATCTCCCAATAAGTACTTTTTTTAACGCCTTTAAGTTAGGCATGATAGTTTGAGAAGATGCTCACATAGGAAATATGAATTGAAGTAAAAGAGAGCATCAAGAAGCAAATTCAAAACACATTTAAGTCTAACCCACTTCCTATGCATAGGAATCGTGTAAAGAAACAAGTCATGAAAGCACAAAGCAACAAGCATAGGAAAGCAAAACAAGTGCAACTTCAAAATTTTAACTTAGTATTGTTGAGACACATAAAACCATGTTTCCCTCTCTCATAATAACTTTTAGTAGCATAATGAATAAAAATAACAATATAACTATCACATAAAACATTCTGATCATGAGCCACATGCATAAAAGAATTAATACTCTCCTCATAAACATAGTCATTCTTATTAATCGTAGTGGGAGAAAATTCAACAAATAGCTATCATTATTATTCTCATCACCATAATCATCAAATATAGGAGGCATATTGTAATCATAATTAATTTTCTCCTCAATAGTAGGTGGACTGAAAATATCATATTCATCATTGTAATCATCATATATTGGAGGCATAGTATCATCAAAGTAAATTTTCTCTTCCGTTCTTGGGGGACTAAAAATATCATGCTCATCAAAACCAGCTTCCCCAAGCTTATACTTTTCCAAAGCATTAGCAATAATGGTGTTCAAAGAATTCATACTAATAACATTGCTATTAGCATGCAAATAAAGTTCCATGGGTTTTTTAATTTTCTCTTCAAACACTCATGTCCTAACTCAAGATAAATACTATAAAGCTCTCTAATTTTGTTGTTGTTTTCCATTAAGCCTAACTAGTGAAAATAAAAACAAGAAACAAAAAGATATAATTGCAGCATCTAAAGGAAATAACTTCGAGCACTCACACACCAGCAACAGTACTAGGAGATAGCTTAGTAGCCAGAGGATTTGAGTACCTTTTACCTTACCTCCCTGTCAACGGCGCCAGAAAATAGCTTGAAGTCTACGCACTTCTATTCTTGTAGACAGTTGTTGGGCCTCCAAGTGTAGAGGTTTGTAGAACAGCAGCAAGTTTCCCTTAAGTGGATTACCCAAGGTTTATCGAACTCAGGGAGGAAGTGGTCAAAGTTATCCCTCTCAAGCAACCCTGCAATCAAGATACAAGAAGTCTCTTATGTCCCCAACACACCCAATACACTTGTCAGGTGTATAGGTGCACTAGTTCGGCGAAGAGATAGTGATATACAAGTGGTATGGATAATTATAAGTGGTAACGGTGCCAAAAAAAGAGCTTGACGGGTACGAAGAGACTAAAGGCAATCTGAAATAAAGATGGAAGCAAGAAAACATGTAACATATCTAGTTGCAAACAGTGTTTCAATGCTTAAAAACAAGGCCTAGGGATCATACTTTCACTAGTGAATACTCTCATATAAATATCTTCTCTTTATGATACTACTCTGAACTACTCTCCGGTTGGACACTCTAATCCATGGCAGGGCTATAACAGCACACCTCAAAGTTTGCTTTTCCCATCTAGATAACCCCACACTGTCACCTTGAGCACTAGATGGTCACAACAAACACCACAATTTCATAGAGACATCCAACTCCATATATAGCTCATAACAAGTATTTGTAATCTCTAGCCTAAGTGCCACCATGGTGTGCACGTTGTCACTTTCACGCACACATGGGGAGAGCCATAGATCTATTAAAGCACTTGAGTAGCAAGGTAGATCTACTTGATTACAAAGCTCATGATCACAATATGATCATGCATATAGAGAGAGAGATGAACACATAGCTATCGATAGAACCCTTAACCTCGAGGAAGATCTACTCCCTCATCATCATGGGAATCAGCAACGGCGATGGAGATTGTGGTGGAGATCGATGGCTCTGAGGCACTTCCCCGAATCTCCCCTTCGGTGGCGGTGGTGTTGCGGAACTTTTCGTGGATGGAGGCTGGATTATTTAGGGTTTCTGCATCGGAGGCTTCTTATAGGCGAAAGGGCGATGTCAGAGGGTGGACCAGGGGCCCACACCACCTGGTGGCATGACCAGGGGGACCCGTGACACCACATGGTGTGGCCAGCCCCTGGCTCCTCTCCGTCTCATCTTCTGGCTCTGTGAGTCTTCCGGTTAAATATTGACTTTTGCTTTAGTTCGGTCCAATTCCGAGAATATTCATTTTCTGGCTTTTCTGGAACCAAAAACAGAAGAAAACAGGCAACTGGCACTATGGCATCTTGCTAATAGGTTAGTTCCAGAAAATATGTAAAAGTACTCCAAAGTGTGGACAAAACATAAGAAAGTAGATATAAAACAAGCATGGAACATCAAAAATTATAGATACGTTTGCAATGTATCACTTGGCCTCTGGCTTCTCCGAGTTTAGTGCTCCTTAGTGGCCTTGAGTTAGCCGATGAGATCCTCAACCGAGAGTTTGCCGAGGTCAAGAAGGTATCAATGGAACATTCCATGTGCGAGAACTTGGGAGGGAGGATAGAGAGAAACTTATGAACGACATTCGTCTCACCAATCTGCATGCTGAGTACATTGATCTGCGATAAGAGCGATGATAGGCACATGTCGAAGTCATCGATGTCCTCATCATCACCGAACTTGATGGCCTTTAATGCTTGTTGAGTGTCGATGCCTTCGCTTCGTGCACAAGGGTCAACCCGAGTTGCATCGTCTTACCATCTCCCATGTCTCCTTCACTGTCTTTTTTATGGCGAGGGTGGAGAGCATCTCCGGCAGGACAGACTGATGCATGTAAAATGCATACATGAACTTTGTAGTTTATTAACATGTTTTCCCACATATTTGCATCATATATAATGTTATATCCCTGTTTTATATTGATTTTTGGGGATTTACCAATGATCCCTTTATTTTAGTTATAACCCTGCAGGGCAGAAAAACCTTGTTTTCAATGTTTTTAATGTTTCAGGACCTATAGGAAGTCAAATTGACCTACACTTTTGGGAATGCCAATATTTATTCATGAGAAGCATCTGGAGCACTTGAATCTCACCAGGAGGCCAGGAGGGACAAAATAGCCTAGGTGGCGCGCCTAGGCTTGGTGGGCGTGCCACCCATGCTCTTTCCCTCCTCGGCCATTTGATCGTCTTGATGCTTTCGCCCACGGAGTTCTCTTGACCAAAAAATCCCTATATAAGGACCCCCCTAGGGCATCCTCGAAACAGAAGAGATGAGATCCACCAGAGACAAAAACACCACCAAATCTAGCGAAGATTGGAGGGGGAAACTCCGCGAGAGCTACCTCCGGGGAGATCTCCGCCCTCTCCAACATCTCCAACTTCATCACCATGATGAAGAGGGAGTAGTCCACCTCCGGGCTATTTGTTTGTGGCAGTAGATTGATCTATTTCTCTCTTGTTCTTCGTATATCTAGTACCATATGAGCTGCCCAACATGATTATGGTCATATTTGTAATTCCTATGTGGTGGATCTTTCTTCTGTGATTTTATATTTGAGATTGGAATCTATTTTGTGTAAGATGTTTTAATAGATGCATATCATGCACCCCGTTCTTCATTGCTTGTTTTGATCCATCTTGTATGGGGATAAGTGTGTGTTAGATGGAGTAGCATGGGGGTGGAGACTGAAGTGTGACACATAATATTCAAGATCTACTTTGGTTTTTACCTTTCTTTTGCTGCCTCGCTAGGGGTAAAGTGAAATCATCTGCTTTAGTCATCACGTGACAGTGTGATGACCTTGTTAAATCAAGATAGCATATTTGTATTTCAAACATCATATAATATTGCTTAAAGCTATACTCTGTTTTTTTCTTAAATCAATATTGTCGTTGTATGGGGAACGGCAGTACCTAAACAGGTTAGATAGAGGTGTGGGGACTAGCAGGGAAGCTCTCGACGGCGTCAGCAGGCGGGATTGGATACGAGCAAGTGTAGCGAGACACAAGAAGTACCCAGGTTCGGAGCCCTCGTGGTGAGGTAAAGCTCCTACTCCTGCCGATCTGACTATGTGTGGTATACGTGCTACAATCGCTCCTGGAGCTGTATTCTCTAGCTACTGCCTTAAATGAACTCAGACCAACCTCTCTGTCTACGTGAGAGAGCTAGCAGGGAGAGCTAGCTCCTGTGAGTGATCGATCGATGGATGTGTCAATGCTAGTACGTATGTCCATGAGCTGAGTGAGTCCCTCCCTAGTGCCTTATATTGGTGGCCCAAGGGACAAAGGTGGGACCCACTGGCCTAACTACACTATGCATGTGTCATCTAATAGTACAAGGGGTCATGCATAGTGCAACAATATAGCGATGTAGGCAGCATGGCCTCAGTGTCTTCGGTCTTGTCGCTCTTCTCGTCGTCTGGTCCTTCTTCTTATCTTCTCGTACGTGGTTCTAGAATCCGATGCCGTTGGCCGGTGATCGATAGAGAGATAGCAGCTGGGCTACTACCGACTAGAGGAGGGAGCCGGTCAGCGCTCCACCGATCCGTCCTAGGGAACAGCAGCTGCTGGCGATCGCTGTTGCCATCGCGAGCCAGGGCGAGGCGGCGGTCGAGCTGGCCAACCGGCCCAGCAGGGACTGGCGGTGCGAGGCGGCCCAACCGGGCGAGGCGAGGGGAAGCGGCCGGGAGGCCGGCTAGCGGCCTAGCCGGGAGGAGTCGTAGGAGGCCCAGCCGGCTCACAGCCCAACCGGGCGGGCGAGCGGGAGGAAGCCAGCCGGGAGGAGGCGACGCGGCCCAAGGCGGAGCCGGCCCGACCGGGGGGAGCCGGGAGGCGCAGGAGAGGAATGCTGGTGGGCCGGCTGGCGCGGCCCAGCCGGGAGGAGAAGGTGGCGCGCCTGCGGGCCGGCTGGGAGGCTCCAGCCGGCCTAGGATACGTTGCTACTGCTTTTTCTTTATTTCCTTTGTCATTTTTCCTTTTTTACTTGTATTGGGGCGCTTCTTTGGGGTACCCAGGGATAATCCCCCAACACTAGCCCCCGAGCTCGCGCTGATTTCACCCAGAGGGGGAAATTTGCACGAGCTCCACAAAACTTGCCGTTGTCGTTGTAGATGAAGTTCTTGAATGGCGTCCGGCTAGACACCTCTAGCCCGGGAAGCAACACAACTACCGCGGGGGGGGAGGGGGGCGAGCGCACCCGCGGGTGTAGCCCCCGAGATTCGGAGTAGCTGATGGAGATAGGTGCTTCGAATCTTCTATCTCTTTCCCTTTTCGACACCTCAAACTTGCTATCCAGCTGAACGCCTTCAGCTGGACCGGAGACTTGATTATACCGAGGGCACGCGAGCGCACCCGGTGGGTGTAGCCCCCGAGATTCGAAGTGGCTGACGAAGTCAGGTGTTTCGAATCTTCAACTGTACTTGAGATCTAACTCGGTGCAGTCGTGCAAAACAAACACACACAAATGAACTTGCTGTCAGTACATCAACATATAGTACACATGTTATCAACCGGATAACGGTTTTATTTTTCAAAAACTAGCTCGTGCTTCTCCGAACACTTAGTCCCTTTCTCATGCGCTCTTCTGTTTACGCTGTGTCCTTGCCGGCCAGCCGGGTTGCGGTCTGGAGCCAGAACCGAAGGGGGAGCTGACAGTACATTGCGCACGGTCCTGGGGGCTAAACAGCCGGAAAATACCAACTAAGCACAAGGCCGGAATGTCCGATCTGTCGCACCCTTCATCGTTTTTCATGTGGGATGCCTCAGGCTTTTGCTCTTGCTAGCCGGATAGCCGGGTTGCGGTCTGTAGCTGAGACGAAGAGTGGGCCTCTGACACCGTCGCACACTACTCAGTCGGTTTACAGGTTTAGCAGGCCGGGCCAATCGGTGAGCCCTCGGGTAGGGGTTGCCGGCGCCAGAAAACTAAAAGCAGGAAGGAAAACAACATCTAGCGAGACCTCAAGGGTTGCTCGAGGTCGAAAAAACACACACATTGCAGCAGTTGGCGCGGTAGGGTCGAAGACGCGATTCCGTAGTCGTTGCGGGCGCTGGAACGGTCCAACTGGCCCTAGTCGGACATGCAACCAAACGCTGCGTAGCCGGATTCGGTCCTCAGTCGACCGGACAAACAAACGCGCGAGGATGCTCCGAGCCGGCCTGGCCTAGCCGAGAGGGGGTCTAGCCGGTCCAACCGGCAACCAAACAGGTAACGTCGCGCGGAGTGGGCCCGGTTCGGCCGGAACGGGAACCGAACCGGACGAATCGGACAAACAAACAGAGTCATCCGGACTGTTGTAGCCGGATTCGGAATTTTCCTCCTTTCTTTTTCTCCTTCATATTGTTCCTCCCTTTCTTTTTTCCTCACTTTTTTTTTCAACCGACTACAAACAGCCGGCTCCCCGTTTTTCTTTCAATTCTTTCCTTCTTTATCTTTCTTTCCCTAACCGGCTAGCCATAGCCGGCCCTTCTTTTCTCATCTTCTTTTTCTTTGTCTCCAGATTTTTTTCTCTCATACCGACTGAAATCGGCCGGCCCCTCTACTTATTTTTTTTCTTTTCTAGTTTCTTAACCGGCCACGCCCCATCTCACTTTTCCAGCCGGCCCCACCGCTCCTCTTTTTTCCTTTCTTTTTTCTCATCCGGCTCGTACTGGTTCTTCCTCATCTTTTCGCCATTAGAGGAACACGCTGGCGCGGCGGACGCACGGGCGGGCGCGCGGGAGCTGGGCCCTAAGGGGCGACGCTCGCGCGAGTGGGGAGGAGCTTCGGGCGGCGGCGGCGGCTGCGAGCGCGCCGCACGCAGAGATGGGAGACGGTGAGGTGGGCGGCGCGCGGGCACGCGGGCGTGTCGTAGCGAGGTGTGAGCACGGCACGGCGGCGGCGAGGTGCACGGGAAGGGGGTGTGGTGGGCGTGGGCGGGGCGCGCGACTCGCAGTGGCGCGGCGAAGCGGGCGGCGGCGCTGCAGAGGGACGCACGCGCTCGGCGCGCAGCTTTGCAGCAAAACGGGCGGCGGAGCTGCGGCCTGCCGGGAAGGACGTACCGGCGGCGCATGGGAGGCTCGCGGCGGAGGGGCCTGTAGCCGTGTTGTACGGAGGTGTGGCGCGTCGCCGCAGCGGGGCGGCGCGGCATCCACGCGCGGGGGAGCTCCACGGGCGGAGGAGCTCAACGGGAGGAGCCTGCCGGCGGCGCGGACCTGCTGCAGGTGGCGCAGCGTGCAGGTGCAGGCGCGAGCGCGGCAACGATGCTGGACGGTCGCACGAGGGAGCTTGACGAGGAAGGGGCCCGAAGCACGGAGGCGGTGGCCGCCGTGGACGGCGCCGTAGCTGACGCGGACGGGGGACGAAGACACGGACGGACGCGCTGAGCTCGCCAAAGGGGTTGAAGGCGGGTACGCCGGCGTACGGTGGTGCAGCAACCAACACGGACGAACGCAAGACACGGATGAAGCGCCAAGTCCCGTGAGACTTGACGAGATGGAGGCGACGATGGCGCGGAGGCGACGGCGTGCCTCCGGGTGACTCGGTGAGCCCCTGAGAGACCCGACGAAGCTGAGACGAAGTTGGCGAACCCAGCTCGGCAGAGGTGGCGAGCCTCCGGGCAACTCGAAACGATATCGGTGAAGACGATGACGATGAAGAAAATCGGTCCCGTGCGGAATGGAACTCCGGCCGAAGCTATATTTAGCCCCACGGTGGGCGCCAACTGTCGTTGTGTTGGGACGGAAGTACCTAAACAGGTTAGATAGAGGTGTGGGGACTAGCAGGGAAGCTCTACACGGCGTCCGCAGGCGGGATTGGATACGAGCAAGTGTAGCGAGACACAATAAATACCCAGGTTCGGAGCCCTCGTGGTGAGGTAAAGCTCCTACTCCTGCCGATCTGACTATGTGGGGTATACGGGCTACAATCGCTCCTGGAGCTGTATTCACTAGCTACTGCCTTAAATGAACTCAGACCAATCTTTCTGTCTATGTGAGAGAGCTAGCAGGGATGTGTCAATGCTAGTACGTATGTCCATGAGTTGAGTGAGTCCCTCCCTCGTGCCTTATATTGGTGGCCCAAGGGACAAAGGTGGGACCCACTGGCCTAACTATACTATGCATGTGTCATCCTAATAGTACAAGGGGTCATGCATAGTGCAACACTATACGATGTAGGCAGCATGGCCTCAGTGTCTTCGGTCTTGTTGGTCTTCTTGTTGTCTGGTGCTTCTTCTTATCTTCTCGTACGTGGTTCTGGAATCCGACGCCGTTGGCCGGTGATCGATAGAGAGATAGCAGCTGGGCTGCTACCGACTAGAGGAGGGAGTCGGTCAGCGCTCCACCGATCCGTCCTAGGGAACATCAACTGCTGGCGATCGCTGCTGCCATCGCGAGCCAGGGCGAGGCGGCAGTCGAGCTGGCCAACCGGCCCAGCGGGGACTGGCGGTGCGAGGCAGCCCAACCGGGCAAGGTGAGGGGAAGCGGCCGAGAGGCTGGCTAGCAGCCCAGTCGGGAGGAGTCGCAGGAGGCCCAGCCAGCTCACGGCCCAACTGGGCGGGCGAGCGGGAGGAAGCCAGCCGAGAGGAGGCGATACGGCCCAAGGCGGAGCCGGCCTGACCGGGGGGAGCCGGGAGGCGTAGGAGAGGAACGCTGGTGGGCAGGCTGGCATGGCCCAGCCGAGAGGAGAAGGTCGCGCGCCTGTGGGCCGGCTGGGAGGCTCCAACCGGTCCAGGATACGTTGTTGCTGCTTTTTCTTTATTTCCTTTTGTCATTTTGTCTTTTTTACTTGTATTGGGGCGCTTCTTTGGGGTACCCGGGGATAATTCCCCCAACAAATATTGCATGGATATTTCTCTTTCTTGAGGAGTATAAGAGAGATGTATTCTATCTCAATATTAGAATGTGATGCCCATATTAATTCCTTTTATCAAGCACTTATTAAATTTCCATCAATCTTTATCATTGATGAATTGTTTCGTGATCACTACAACTTAAAACGAGAGTAGACAAGTAAACCCATGAAACTCGGTCTGATTTTTATCATAAGAAACACCTTTCCATTGCATCTACTATACTTTATAATTTTTGCAATTTATTATTTCGAAAATATAAAATACTTTCTCTACTTGCAATCACTTATAAAAACCCAAAAACGAGTGTACTATCTTCCATATCATCTAGTTTGCATTGTTTACTTTATTTACTGCTTTTATTTCAGTTTACATTTTATTTTATTTGATATTAGTAATATGAAACCTTGTGCTTGACAACCACTTGATGGAGTTGGGGACACAAGACAAATTATTTTGCTTTACAAGTTGCTTAAAGAGGAGAAGACAAACATCCTTCCATAACCAATTTCCCGAGAGTTCGATATAAACCCTCGACTCACACTTGCAGGGAAAAGAAGCTTGCTACAACACTCTACACTTGGAGTCCCAACAAAAAGTGTCCACATTTGTTGCCATCAATACTATTTTCTGGCGCCGTTGCCGGAGAATTGGTGAAGGTACATCACAACTGCATCCTCATCAAGTTTGAAGAGCAAGATAACTCCCACGACAACTGCTTATTTTCTAGCGCCGTCATCTTCATCAACTTGTGCAACAACCCAAGCTTGGGGAGGTTGCACCACTGTGAGCTTTTTATTCTCCTTTTAGATTTTTAAAGTATTTTATTTTGTGTTGTTTTTAGTCTTTTTTAGTTTTTCTTTAAAAACACAAGAACACATAAAAATTAGTGTTACCTTTTTATTTGCAAACATGGGGAAAGAGGAACAAAACTTTATGACTACACAAACACCCCTAATGATCAGTTCATGGCTAGACCCATTACCAAGTTTTGAAGTAAGTCCTAGTATTTTAAATCTTATAACTAGAGAACAATTTGGGGGGAGTGCTAGTGAGGATGACTCTATGCATTTGCATGATTTCTGACAAATTTGTGATATGCAAAAGTTTAAAAATGTGGAAAATGACATTGTCAAACTTAAACTATTCCCATTTTTACTAAGAGGTAAAGCTAAATAATGGTTATTATCGCTTCCTGCTGCTAGCATAAACTCTTGGGATGACCTAAAAGAAGCTTTTATTAAGAAATACTACCCACGGGTTAAGATCCTACAAAATAGAAATAGTATCCTATCATTTTTACAAAATGATAATGAACATGTAGCAACAGCTTGGGAGAGAGTTAAAACATGCTTAGATCTTGCCCATCACATGGAGTAAATGAATGGACCATATTGCATTCTTTTTATAATGGCCAAAATATTATGTCAAGAAGCATTCTAGATTCTGTTGCGGGGATGCATTTATGAGTAAAATTGTGTTTGAAGCTAAAACTATCCTAGAAAGCATGGCCCACAACCATAGTCAATGGCATACTGAAAGAGCACCAAGCCCACCTAAGAAAGTTAACTACATTGAAGAAATAGACTCCACAGGAAGTAAACTTGATGCCATATTTTCCTACATATCTAAGCAAACTACCGATGATATTCCTCTAGAAGAATTAATAACAAATACCAATGAAAGTGTAGATGTCAACTACATAATAAACTTGGTAGTAATGGGAATGGGAACAACTATAATAAATCTTATGGTAGGCTAGCTTTTGTTCCTAATAAATATGCTAGTGGTAATAACGCTCCTAATGATTTAGAAAGCACCATGATATCCTTTATAGCCACTCAAAAGGAACTTAACAAGGAATTTATAGCTAAGTTTGAAAGACAAGATGCTTTGTTTGAAAGGGTAGATCTCCTAACACAAGAAGTCACATCATTCAAAAAACTTATTCAAGCTCAAAAGAACCATGAGGAAACAATCAAATGTGTGCACGAAGTGATAGCTAAATCATGGGAAACTCTTGATATGATGGAGGAAAATGAAACACTAATGATAGCAAATGATAAACAAGTAGACGAAGTCAAAATTCTAAGTTAAACAAAAGAACCTCTACTTGATCTTGATAAATGTATCTTGCATGAACTCATTAACTTGTTGCAAAAAAATTCTAATGATCCATCCTTTAATGGTCATCAAGCAGGATTTGGTTCCTACCTAGCAAATTATGTTATAAAAGAAAAGATTGAAAGATATAATAGAGAAGCTATGATACCACCTAAGCTTGGGGGTGTATGGATACCCAACATATAAATCACTATCGGAAAAGAGACACGTCATGCTATTCTAGATTTAGGATCTAGTGTCTTAGTTTTATCTAAAGATCTATATGACTTACTTGAATTCAAAACCTATAGAAAAATTCCCAATAGATATTTTACTTGCTGATGATTCAACTAAACATGCTCTAGGAAAAGTTTAAGATATTATGGATGAATTACATATGACATTTTTACCTGTTGATTTTATTGTCATGGATATGGGGAGCAATACCTCAAGTCCTATAATACTTGGTAGACCATTTTTGAGAACCACAGGTGTAGTCATTGATGCAAAAGAAGGAACTGTGAAGTTTGAATTTCCTCACAAGAAGTGCATGGAACACTTTCCAAGGAAGGAGGTATCTAAGAAGAACAATCTATCCCATGAGTTCCACATCACCTAACCAAGTAAGTAAAGCCTAGCTATATGGCTATAAAGAAAGCGCTTTGCGGGAGGCAACCCGGTTATTTTTATTTTAGATTTTTGTTTTGAATTATTGATGTAGGAAGAGAGTTTTTTGGTTTTCTTGATGAAGTTTTTAATAAAGTACCAATTGGAACCCATTTAGGATGTTTTAAAAGTTGCTAAACATATGGAGTAGCAAATTTCTACATAACCGTTTTTAGTGCGTGAATTTTCTGATTTTTTATGTAACTCCGATTGCGCTCAGATTCATACATAATTTATAACTTTTCATCCTCTGTATTAAAAAAAATTGGCTAAAATTCCTGACATGTCTAAGTGGACGAAAGAAAAAACTATTGCTAAAAATTTGGACAGATTCTGCCATGTTTTGTTTTAATCATTCCCAAGTGTCTTAAAATGATTTGTATGAGTCATATTATATGCTAGGGATATGTAGGAACATTATGTGCTTGCTAGAACATATGGAAAGAATTTTTTTCTTTGATATATAGGCAACAACTATTATATTCTTGTGCCACTAATGTCACCTCTCAAAAAAGAGATGGGAGAAAAAGTTTTGTGTTAAAGTTTTTTGACAAGGAATAGAGGAAAACCACACCAAGAGCAATCCAAGGATTGTGAAAACCATAAGCTTGGGGATGCCCAAGGCACCCCACTGGACCAACTCAACTCTCGGTTTGCAAACCTCTAAACTTTGTTTTTTGAACAACATAGAACTATCGTAGAAACTTGGAGCGTCTATTTTGTCATTTTACTTTTTATTTTGCATTAGAAAGACAACCACCACCATTATTATAAATGCTTATGATTAGCTACTGAAAAGAAACTCTACCTTGATGAGATTAAAACTTAAAAAGAATGCCATGGAACAAAAGAAAAGGGGAGATAAAAATAAAAGTTGAAATTCATGTTGTATCTAGTTCTTAACCTCAAGTGTTTTATATGAAGCATGATCTATTTTATGCCTATAAAATTGTATACTTTGCTTGTGCATATTTATGTTCAACATTAAGAAGCAAGGTGAGAAAATAAGTGTTGACATTATGAACTAGATGGCACACTCCTTAGATCTCTTTTTTGCTAAGCCTTTTTATGCACAAGTTAAGACTTGTTCCAAGCCCCTTAAAACTAGACTAGGCACACCCACCTACTTGTAGAAAAAGCTACTATCAAGTATAGTATGTATGTAAATCCTCCAAACACTCTTAAAAACACCTTTTTCATGTATATTAAAGCTCATAAGAAAGTAAGGTTTGGGGTGATACCACTATGGAAATTTTTGTGCTTCACATCTTATTAGTGGTTGTTAGCTAAACCATGACTGGCATGGCACGAAGCTTTCTATATTAAATATTGAATATCAATCATGTTTAAGTTCTACCTATGGATTTCAACGATGTGAAATGAAGTGTGCACACTGGAGTAGGCATGTTGGTAGAAAACGCTCCTGAACCACTAGCCAATGCCCTGCATGACATGGTGGAAACTTACATCATGATGATCCTTGTTGATATGATTCATATGTCTGTTTTTCTTGTCTTCTGAGTAGAGATACTGCCCCCTCCCACCTTGAACACAATCAAGGAATTATATTATCTTTTATGCTAAAATAAGCAAATAAGTAAATGCCAAAAAGGGGGTATAAAGCTACACAGGGGCAAGAAGTACTTCAGTGATGCGGTTTCACAAGACCAATATGAGTATACAATCACATGCCTAAGTTGAGTAGCATGAGGAGTGCTAGGTCATAGACTAGGTGCATGAAACAATCAACTTGTAAGATGTTTAGCACATAAACCATACGATGCTTTAAAACTAAGTGAAAATAAAAAGCTACTCGGACCCCCCTCCCTCCTTATTAGTATTGTTGACATGAATTACATAGCTCAAAATTCTATTTTTTATTCTTTATGGAAGATTAACATATGTATTCAATGCTTACTTTCGGTACGGGATGCAAAACATCTCAAGAGAAGACATAAAACTAAGAAGTGAGTCTTCTAGTCAAGGGAAGACATAAAACTAAGAAGTGAGTCTTCTAGTCAAGGGCATGAAACTTAGGGCCTGTTTGTTTGGGCTGTGGCTGGCTGGCTGTGGCTGGCTGTGCAACTATGCAGGGAAAGCTACTTCTCTGAGTTTGACTGTTTGGCAACTTGGCTGGTTGTCTGGCTGTGTACTAAGAAATTGTTTGTAATGTCCCTATAATTAATATAACACGTAAACTTCACTATTGAAGTGTATAAACGCATATGTCATTATTACATACCATATGTCACATATTAGTTTATCAAAAATACATATCCGAGTTACACAAATAAAGATAGCTGCATAATGAACATAGATACATCCACACCGATCAAACCGATCATCTTCTTCTAGCATTGTATAGTGCAGTAGCGATGCGATCACGCGTTGAGTTCATGTCTACTATGTGTAGTCCACTCAGGGCAGTATCACCAACTAATGTTACCGATTGCCTTTGGACCTTGGGAAGGTAGTCCTTGTATGCATCACACCAATCAAACTGCTTGTCTCGTAAGTTGGAGTCTCTAATGAAATTGTGAAGCGCTATGCAAGCAAGAATAATTCTTTTCTGAGTAACCAGACCGTTAGAAGGAATATACTTCAATATGCGCCACTTGTTTTTCAAAATACTGAAGACACGCTCAATAGCATTCCGGAGTGATGAGTGTAGATAGTTGAAAATCTCTTCCCTATTTGTTGGTCTCCCTTCCCGACGAAAATCGGGTATGTGGTATGTATTCTGCTTGTAAGGAGCTAAGAACCCGTTTCTATTTGGATAACCAGAATCAACAAGGTAATATGTATCTGCACATGAACGAAAAAAGATCAAACATCAACAACAATGCATTTGTAACTATGTGTGTACCATGTAGACAAACATATAGAATATTACCACCGGGAGGGGTCGGGAACTCTATCGGATACTTCTCAATGGAGCGTTGTAGAATGTGTATATCATGAGCCGAACCAGGCCATCCAGCAACAACAAAGGTGAATCTCAAATCAAAGTCACATATCGCTAGAATATTCTGTGATGTGTAACCATGCCTTCCTGTATGGTTAACCGCCTCTTCTGCAGGTACTTCCACTGGAATGTGCGAGCCATCTATGGTGCCAATGGCATCTTTGAAATGAGGCCAAAAGCGTGCATCTTGTAGTCTTGGATGCACATCCTTGAAATCTCGATCTACTGGCTTTATGTTATCCTTACCCAACTTGTACAAGCAATCTAAAACCATGTGAAACTTCCTATGAATTGTTTCAGTTGAACAACAAAAATGGTTCTCAACTTGGCTAAATGACTGTGGTCCTCCAACCATCCATAGAAACATAGCTAGGCATTCAACAGATGACATGTCTCTAGTTGACTTTAACCCATAGCTAGAAACTAGAAGGTTGTGCAATGCATGAAACACACCAGGGTACATTCTAAACATTTTATAGCATCTTTTCCTATTTCCAAGTTGTTCATTCACCCATTCAAGCCTAGTTTGTTTTGGAACCCTCCTAGGTTCTTTATTCAAGTACTTCTGACTATAGAGATTACCATAGTATCCCAACACGGCAAGGTCATCCACCATTCCAAGCAACTTCAATGTCTTTTCTAGTTCATACTCTCGATCATCACCACCACCATCCATCTACAAAATAATTAGAACATGTCAAAATCAGCAAATGCTTCACAAAGTAATTACTAGACACGCAACAATCATCAAATGTTTCACACAACAATCATAATGGTTGACAAGTTCTACAATGATCACAAATAGTCTCGACAAAATAAATAGAGAAGGAATAATAACCAGTAGTCTCCAACTGCTACATAGTACACACAAGTTCTGAAATGACAACAAAGCAATTATACATCTACTTGTTCATCTCATCATGTGTCCTCTGGAGCCAATCGAGCCTGCCCTCAGTTGTTGCAAATGTTGCGAACACCTCTCTATGATCCTTGTTCATAGCTAGCTTGCCCGCAGTGTACATGATAGCAGTTCCTTCACTCACTCCACAATCTCGAACCATCCCTAAAAACTCCTTCGTAGTTGGAACATGATCATCCTTGCTGCTAGAACTTCCTTCTGTGTGCCTTGATACAATTGTGTTCAGTGCATTGCTATAAGCTGAGAAAAAATCCTTCTCTACATGCTTGCGTTTCCCTGTTCCCATTTCATTCTCTACATGCTTGTGTTTCGCTATTGCATTGTTGTAAGCCGAGGAATCATCATTAAGCATTATTAGACCTTCATTTCCATTTACTTCTTCCTGACCTGCAATGGAAGCTGATTCTCCATTGACATGTGCCTTCCTAAACATAACATCCTGTTGTTCCAAGTTGGGAGGTGGCCCATTCCTAAATTTTGCATAGTCAGGACGAATCTGCAAATAAGAACATAATAGAGAGATCAATCCGATGATCAAAATAACAAATACAAAGAAAAGGCAAGTATAGAAAATGGTAACTTACAGCTAGGTGATTCTTCCACCAATCATCATCTGTATCCATAGTTTTTGTTATACGATCCCAACCAAGCCCGGTTGCATTTAGAAGTTCCATCCACCCAGTATAATCCTTCTTTAAAGCATCCCATTTGTTCTTGAATTGTTTCTGTGTTAATCTTTCCCCTGTTTTCTGGGCAAATTTGTCTCCAAGATTCTTATACCCCTTTCTACTCAAGCAACCCCCATCCCTATTGTTGCCGTTCACTTCCTCCATACAAATGCCACAGAAAACTCTAGTGTGGTATGGATCCCAAACCATCTTCGACATTTCAGCAAGACCAACATGTAGCAATACTACAACAAGCAACATAATTTCAGCAAGACCAACACGTAGCAACAAATAACCTTAAATTAGTAGCAGCAACATCATCAATTTGTACATCAGTAACACAAGTGACATCAAATTTGCAGGCATCGCCACATCAAGAAATACATGTATGAATGTTTATAGCAGTTCAACATCTAACAACATCAAATTTCATAGCACTAGATTATCCCACATCAAGAAATTTGCTAGCAGTACCGCATCCCACCGAAAGAAAATTGATAGCAGAAAGTGTGCTCACCTCTGTACTTGAACAAGATCAACCGGGGACGGGCTGTCTTGGAGCCAAACGGAATCAGGCGGGGACGTGGATGTGCCCAGGAATCAGACGGCGATGGTCTTGGCGGCGGGGAGGAGGTCTTGGCGGCGGCGGGGAGGAGGTCTTGGTGGCGACGGGGAGGAGGTCTTGGTGGCGTCGGACAGGCGGTCTTCACGACGGCGGAAAACTGGGCGGGGAGGATGGAGGCCACGGGGAAGAGGGAGGCCGGCGGGGAGGAGGGAGGCCGCGGGGACAAGGTCCTTCGGCGGGGAGGAGGGAGGCCGCGAGGACGAGTCGAGCTGGCGGCGCGGATACATGACGCTGGCCTTGTCGAACCCTATCCTCTCGAGCTGGCGGCGCTGATACAGGAACTCGTACGTGTGGTTTTTTTTCTGGGGATACGTTGGGCTAAGAGCGGGGTGGCATTCTGATGTAATTTGACCTGAACCATATGTCCAAAGAAGAAAACGTTTCGTTGGTAGGTGCGGGAAGCAGCCCCCGACGTGGTTTGCCCGAGATGCATGTTTCAGAGTACTTCAGCAAAAGCCTAACGCACAACTGCCCGTTTGTTTCGTTTTTCTGCCCTTTTCCACTGGAAAAGTGGTCAAAAGCCCAAACAAACACCCCCTAAGAAATAGCCCAAATAATAAAGGCATAAATACCAATGCCAATCATGAAAAGAGTATCTTATTCTATAGGTTCATCAAAGTGTGCTTGAAGGTTTATTTTGTTCATCATTTGTTTTATCACACCATCACTTATTGTTTAGCATATTTATGAATGTGTAAAAGATACAACTTGATAGTACACTTGCATATTATGTTTCATTGGAAGGAATTGAGCCTCTGAACTCTACATGATAATGAAGGAAGCAAAGGTAACAAACTCCAAAGTCCATGTTTAGTTTTATCACCTTCATGCTCGAGGACGAGCATAGGTTAAGCTTCGGGATGTTGATGCATGTAAAATGCATACATCAACTTTGTAGTTTGTTAACATATTTTCCCACATATTTGCATCATATATAATGTTATGTCCCTGTTTTATATTGATTTTTGGGTATTTACCAATGATCCCCTTTATTTTGGTTATAACCATGGAGGGCATAAAAACCTTGTTTTCAATGTTTTTGATGTTTCAGGACCTATACGAAGTCAAATGGACCTACACTTTTGGGAATGCCGATATTTATCCACGAGAAGCATCCAAAGCACTGGAATCTCACTAGGAGGGCCAGGAGGGCCAAAAGAGCCCAGACGGCGCGCCTAGGCCTGGTGGGCGTGCCACCCATGCTCTTTCCCTCCTCGACCATCTGATCGCCTTGATTCTTTCACCCACGGAGTTCTCTTGACCTAAAAATCCCTATATAAGGACCCCACGGGGCGTCCTCAAAACAGAAGCGACGGGAAGCGATGAGAGCCACTAGAGACAAAAACACCACTAGATCCAGCGAAGATTGGAGGGGGAAACTCCGTCGGAGCCACCTCTAGGGAGATCTCCACCCTCTCCAACATCTCCAGCTTCATCACCATGATGAAGAGGGAGTAGTCCACCTCCGGGCTATGGGTTTGTGGTAGTAGCTTGATCTATTTCTCTCTTGTTCTTCATAGATCTAGTACCATATGAGCTGCCCAACATGATTATGGTCATATTTGTAATTCCTATATGGTGGATCTTTGTTCTATGATTTGATATTTGAGATTGGAATTTATTTTGTGTAAGATGTTTTAATAGATACATATCATGCACCTCGTTTTTGATTGCTTATTTTGATCCAACTTGTATGGGGAGAAGTGTGTGTTAGATGGACTAGAATGGGGGTGAAGATTGAATTGTGACACATAATATTCAAGATCTACTTTTGTTTTTACCTTTCTTTTGTTGCCTCACTAAGGATAAAGTTAAATCATGTGCTATAGTCATCACGTGACAGTGTGATGACCTTGTTAAATCAAGGTAGCATATTTGTATTTCAAACATTATATAATATTGCTTAAAGATATACTCTGATCTGTTCTTTAATCAAAATTGCATGGAGATTTCCTTTCTTGAGGAGTATAAGAGAGAGATGTATTCCATCTCAATATTAGAATGTGATGTCCATATTAATTCCTTTTATCAAGACCTTATAGAATTTTCATGAATCTTTATCATTGATGAATTATTTCGTGATCATTACAACTTAAAAAGAGAGTAGACAAGTGAACCCATGAATGTGGTCTGATTTTTATCATAAGAAACACTTTTCCATTGCATCCACTATCCTTTATAATTTCTGCAATTTATTATTTCAAAAATACAAAAAAAATACTTTCTCTACTTGCAATCACTTATAAAACCCCCAAAACAACTCTACTATCTTCCATATCATCTAGTTTGCATTACTTTACTTTATTTACTGCTTTTATTTCAGTTTACATTTTATTTCATTTTATATTACTAATACAAAATCTTGTGCTGGACAACCACTTGGTGGAGTAGGGGACACAAGACAAATTATTTTGTTTTACAGGTTGCTTGAAGAGGAGAAGAAAAATATCCTTCCATAACCAATTTTTCGAGAGTTCGATATAAACCCTCGAGTCACCCTTGTGTGGAAAAAAGAAGCTTGCTACAACACTCTACACTTGGAGTCTCAACGAAAAGTGGCCACGTTTGTTGTCATCACAGAGCGCAACAGACACTCTATGGTCGTGCCGCTTGTCTCATGCTCCAGTGCCCATCGTTGATGATGACCCAGAGCTGGAGCGCCTCTAGCATGACCTGCATTAGGAGGGCCCAATCCACTTAGTTCGTCCGATCTAGCATTGGCCACGAACCACTGGTTTCGCGGACCACCCGCTGGACCACCGATGACCTCCAGTTGTCCTTCTTCGCTGCTGCTGCTGCGGGGACGGCCTGCAAAGCCTTGTTGTCTCCCATCGCCGGCAGCTCTCAAACTCAGGTAGGCGGTGGCCGAACACGAGACTTGGTGAGTCAGAGGAATAAGCGAGTGGAACGGGGAAGAAGGGGAGGCAAGAGCACACATCGCACTGATATGGTTTTGCCACATTTTTCTCATTGTTACGGTGTCCATTAAATAGGTCAGAGAGACTACAAAGTGAAAAGCTACTGTCTAATCAGACACTAATGTGACGAGTCGATTGGCACTATCGACTACTGATGATAACATCTAGCACATCTACCCGTTCTATATGACTGTATACTCACGTTCGGAGACTCTATGTCGAGTCCGGAGCAAGGTCCGAGTCGGACGCACCGAGGCGACTCTCGAACTATTACTCAATTGGAACACTCCCAAGTGGAAACACAATCACTCGCACAGACTACAAAGTGCAGAGTCGAACTCCCGAAACACAAGCCTATTAGTATAAGAACTATAAGAAGCTAGCTAGCTTGGTGTCCAGGCGCCACGTGCATACGCGGGTGGAGGTGAGGCTGCACATGCCACGCTCGACCGTGTTCTAGTGTGACGCGCAGGAAGCTAGGTGGGGGTGCAGCTGCCGTAGACGGGAGAGGGAGCTCCCTCGGCCGCCCATGGCACCCCGACTGCCCAATTTGTCCTCTGATGCCCTGGACCCCAGCCGCACACACGGTGCAGATTTTTGGTATTACCTCTGTCCTCGGCCGGATCCCTCCGCGTTATGCAATACGACGACGATGTCCACCTGCCGCTCCCGCCATGGTCGTCTAGCCGAGGTCGAAGCGACGCGCCCAGTCTCCCCTTGTGCACTGGACCGACTCCGCTGAGCGTGGCGTGGCCTCTGGACTCGTCCTGGTCGATGGAGATACCGGCCGGACAGCGGAGCGGCGTCCGGTCCCAGCCTCCCGTGTAGTGCGCATCGTAGTGAGCAAACGTTAAGGGCGTGTTTGCCGACCCTAGTTTATCGCACGGAGCGCGAAGAAATAAGCCCGTTTTGCTTGCTGTGTCGCATAAATTTTTTGAATGACACAAGATTTAAAGAAGGAAAGTTGACTCACATGGAACGCTGAAATCGGTTGTTTCTACGGGGATAGGCCCCGACGAGCGCTGCGTGCCGATCCCTTGCACGCGTGGGGAAGCGCGAGAAATGAGACAGTTTCGGCTTAACTCCCAGACCACTCCGCTCATCGGCCACTTCACTCCCTCTGTCACTCACCCCGATTCGCACCCATGGCTGCCGCTCCTCCTCCTCCCCCCCTCCGTTCCGCGTTCCCAACATCGGCGAGGTGAGTGCGCATGGTCGGTGGGCGGCCGTCCAACTAGAGAAGCTCGCCGCCGATGGCTAGGCGGCCTTGGCGAGGTCGTTCAGGACTCCGACACCCTTCTGCGCATGCGCAACAACAGCGGTGACCACGACGGCGACAGCGTCTTCTATAACTGAGGAGGAAGCCGCATCTGCGGCGAAGGCGGCCTGGAAAGCCCACGTGCATGCCCATTGCCAATGTTTATACCATGCACATTGTCCAATTGGGCAATGCTAGTACTTCTAGTCATAGTTACTTTGACCGACTGAACTTTGGTGCTGACCTCTTTTTTTTTCATGCCAAGGTGGTTAAGTTCGAATGTGAGATTGTGGGGAGGGGCTGGCACCTCCCACCGGGTTTTCAAGACGTGCTCCCAACTAACCGCTGGGCACTGAAGCCCTTGGTCATCAGCAGGGTGGAGGCGGCTTCGCAGCCGCAGAGCAAGAAGGGCCGGCAGCCAAAGCTTGGCCACCACCATATCGACGAGGTCCCTCGCCGGTTCATCGTCCAGCTGGACGCTGCTGATCTCCACATGCTGGTGATCCCGCCGGCGTTCTAGCTTGGACTAGGGAATTTGATCAGGACCCCGTTGCCGCACGTCATGCCAATCACTGTCTGCCGCTGGTGCGTTGAGTGAGTGCAGGTGGACTGGTTCGCCGACTAGGTCACGTTCAGGAAGAACTGGCTCGAGATGGTGTACAAGTATGACCTAGGGCGCGACGACGTCGTGGATTTCAAGATCAAGACCTTCATCGTCAAGATGACGATCTACAAGGCGAGATCCTCCAGCTCTAGGCAGTACACCTGCCCTGACCACGGCTAGACGTCGGCGGCCTTGATGTTATAGTTTGTTAGTTTGTAAGTAGTTCTAGTAGTTGCTGATGGAGAACTCGTGCCAGTGAACTATGGCTGATCTCTTTTGGTCAAGGGTTAAAATCCCTGCTGGTTCAGGGGCATGTGATGCCCCTGTTGATGGTTCGTTTCATCAGGGGTTAAGCCCTTGATGGCTGATGGTTCTTTTGATCAGGGGGTAATTTAGAAGCCCTGATTACTGCTTGTATGGTAGTATATATATATGTTGTAGCTAATAATATTGTGTGTGCCTATTATTATGTTTATGTCTTGTGTGTGGACTGTGTGTGGTAAGATCACCAAATTTAAAATGGGTGATTTAACCCATGTGATAATGTGCAAAGCAAGACACCAAACACGTGTAAAATGCATCAGCATGGAAAAAATCTATAATCTGAGCAACCAAATAATTGGGCCGATTTGCAGGAAGTCAAATAAAATGCCTAGGTTGGCCGATTTGCAGGAAGTCAAATAAAATGCCTAGGTTGGCCCAAGTCCAATCTCCCCGTATGCAGCACGCAGCAGGCCGGGGAAACGTAAAATTTGGACAGGAATAACCAACACGGTTAAAGGGTTTAAGGTGAGATATAGAAAGTGCTGCATTTTACTCATGTTTAAGACGTTACGGGTAGGCGAATGAGTAGGCTAGTGCTGTTTTATAAATTGAGTTTCTTCTTCTTAAAGCAATGCATTGACGAGAGTAGTCAACACAATGTCACGTCATCAAGTACAACTCTATACAATGAGACGGTGACAGTGGATAAACCGTCATGCGTATTCCACCATGACCGTTAATTGGTATTTTTCAAAATACAGTGACCAAAGCGAACCTTGATGACAAGTTCGTGGACCCACCACCATGTATTTTACTGTACTCCGTTTGCCGGCCACCGGTTAGACACGCGGGTCAACGCACGTTTCCTCTCCAATCTCCATGGCACGCGGCGCGCTAGGGAAGCGGGGGATTCTGAGACGGCGACCCCATCGGCGAACATACGCGTTTTCCATAAAAAATGAAAAATGCGGCGCTGGATCCAAAACCAGTTAGTACTGCCGGTACGTACGTTACGATCACAAGTCGGAACGCGCGCGAGCTGTGCTGCGCGGTGTGGCCCACCCGCGCGCGCCGGATGTCGACGCGCGGGCGCCTGCATATTGTTTGATACTAGAAATGGCCATTTGGAAGAAGTTCACTCAGCTCTGACTCTTTTCGAAAACTAGTATACTAGTACTATAACCAAGTCTGACCCCTCGGCACGGACGACTTCGGCTGAGTCTGTCCACACACTGACACTGACCACACCACGCTAGTCCATGCGGTGCGGCAGGCAGCGTGACGGAACCGGACGGAACGGCGAAGGTTTTAACCGGCGACGCAAACAGTCCAAAATTAAAAGAGAATTTAGGGTTTAGTGCGTGGGTTTAAGAGTATCATCTGCCAGTCCGCAAATTTTTGCGCCGATATACATTAACAAGGTCCAAAAATATCCTTTCTACATACCGTAAAAGACTGAATATTGCAATTTATTTTGCGGTTGCACATATTCGGTGCAGGGGGCTGGATCCCACATCCATTTTCCCGTAATTCCCCGCCTAGAAACCCTCGCTGCTGCCCACCCAAGTCTCCGATTTCGGCCACATCCGCTGTCGAAAAACACATCCCCGCCGCCAACCTCCGTGTCCACCCCATCTTGCCATGGCAGGCCAATCGAGGCCCGATTTGGGCGCACCCGGCCGCGCTTCTCCGGGCCACGGCGGAAGCTCCGGCCTGCAAGCTCGCCCGACGCTACCTTCGGAGGAGGAGGAACGTGAGCGCCTCTCCGAGCAGAGACATGGCTGCGGCGCCCTTGGGCGCACCCGCGCGACCTCGTCGGTGCCGACCGACCCTGCCGCGGACGATGTCGAGTAGCTCTTGATGGCCGAAATCTGCGCGTTCTGGCCGGTCGTCCGCGAGCCGTTCTCGACGACGAGCATGGGGAGCTTTTGGTGAACGAGGCCAAGTTCAGCTCCCTGTGCACCGCGCTCATGGACATCGTGCAGCGCCCGAAGCATCGACGCCTCGCGCTTAGGACGGAGAAGCGTGATCTTCGTCGTCCCAGTCGCCTCTCCCTCCGCGAGCACCTGTCGTGGCTCGCGGCCCTCAAAGCCGACTACCCCGACGACTACTTCACCAATGACGACTACGCCAACAACGCCGAGGAGTAAGCACGCGCCGCCACTGCCGTAGATGATCCGGTGAGTAGGTACCGCCGGTGGAGCTACGTAGATGCTAGGTGAAGTCTGGATGCAGGCGCAACATCATTTTTTTGTTAACCTTATGTAGATCTCGATGATCAAAACCTCCTGTATGTATGAATCTGCGCCAATGTGTGATGTTTTCTAAATATGCAGTTTAGATTAGTGTATCTGTTTTGCCCCAGTGTTTTTTATACTGCAAACCAGTTTTCCGGTCTACCGCATCCGCGTTTTGCAATACCGCGGGATGCGGTATCTGCTAGAGATGCTCTAAAGCCCCGTACATGCTCCACTTATATAGTCATGACCATATACAAGTTACATACGTATACAACATGTATACGTGATACACGACAGATGGGGTTAGTTCGAGTATAACTCTAACACTCCCCCTCAATCTAAACTGCTACATACAAGGTTAAGATTGGACTTAAATCTATCTAACATCCGTCGTGTGGCTAGTTTAGTGAATACATTAGCCAACTGGTCATGAATGAAGATGAACCTGGCATCCAATTCACCGGCTGCTACTCGTTCTCGCACAAAATAGAAATCGAGCTCAATATGCTTAGTTCGAGCATGAAAAACTAGATTCGCCGTCAGGTAAGTATCCCCAAGATTATCGCACTACAATATGGGTTATGCTGCCGAGTCACACCAACCTCCTTAAGTAGAGAGTCTACCCATATAGCTTTAGCAACACCATTAGCCAATGTCTTATACTCTGTCTCAATACTGAATCTCGAGATTGTGGGTTGATTCTTCGAACTTCAAGCGATGAGGTTCGGACCAACAAAAAATAGCAAACCCACCCGTGGATCATCTATCATCCACACACCCTGCCCAATCTGCATCCATAAAAGTACTGATAACAGATGATGATGACTTGCGAATACTCAAGCCAGTCTGCAATGTTCCTTTGACATATCCTATAATTCGCTTCACCAACTCCCAGTGTACATCAGTGGGCTGCGACAAAAACTGGCAAACCTTGTTTACCGCAAAAGAAATATCCGAACGAGTGAGAGTCAAATATTGCAGTCTGCCGACAATACTGCGATACCGGAATGAATCATCTACACTGAGTTGTGTGCCTGGATCCCGAGCCAAGGCTTCGGATGCTGCAAGAAGAGTGGTGGCAGGATTACAATTCTCCATGTTGACTCGATGGAGAATATCAAGAGCTTACTTCCGTTGAGTCAACGTCATCCCCCTGAATTATATGATGCCTCCAATCCAAGGAAGTACTCGGGTTGTCCCAAGTACTTAGTAGGAAAACTAGAAAAGAGAAAACGAACTAGACAATCCACAGCCTCCTGAGTAGAGCTAGCAATAACAATATCTTCCACATAGACCAACATGTATATTTTTACCCCATCACAGGAGAAAATGAAGAGCGACGTATCAGCCTTGGAGGAAACAAACCCAACCTGAGGGCTGACTTAGTCGCGCATACCAAGCTCGTGGAGACTGTTTCAGGCCATAAATAGACCTCTCAAGCTTACAGACATGAGAAGGATGTTGGGTTCGCAGCATAGAAAACAAAAAATTCCTACGATGAGAACTATACGCCAAGATCTATCTACTAGATACAGAGCAACAGGTGGACATACATCCATAGAGAACTTACCCTCGAAGACAATGAGTTTTGTTAACAAGTAGGAACTCGTGGTTGATGTAGTCGTACGCTTGCTGATCTCAAGATCGTGTGGAAGTCCAAGCGCCGCAAATCAGCAGCGCATCCGTCCTCGCACACACGTTCAAGCTACCGGACAATCTCCACCTCCTCGCTCTAGCGAATCAGCGGAAGCAGCAACTCCTTCTAGACGCAAGGCCACCAGGAATATGTATCTCGCTAATCCGAAACCATGGGGGGATACCTAAAGGGGGAGAGAGATCCTTCACGAGGAGGTGTGCTTTGTGAGAGAGGAGAGGGGGGCCTTTTATAGGAGAGGGGGGATCATCCCCTCCCATGGCCGGCGGCCAAAGGGGGGTGCCCCCACCTCTTCCTCATTCATGTGGTGAAGCTCCACTGACATAAATTTTGACTCCACCCAAAATTCCACTCACATGCATTAAATTTCCACCAAATTTAATGCAACTCTCAATTAATAAAACTCTTTTATTTATTTTATTCAGAATTTTCGTTAATTACTTTAATTAACAAACATTCACATAAAACCCCTTGCAACATTTCAATATCACATGCAGAACAACTTTCTGCAATTTCACCCGAAACAATTCCGGTTTTAATCGAAACAATTCCTATTTCTATCAAAACATTTCCTGTGCTTTGCAAACCTTTTGTCTGAAACATTTGTGCTCCTAAATGGTGTCCGACAACCCTTAAGTGTGTCACCCTATGGTTCGTGAATAATGCAGACATGATTGAGACTCCTCTCAGATCAATAATCAGAAGTGGGACCTGGAGATCCATACTGTCTCATGCACATTCAACGATGACTTCTGTGATCGTGAGAACCTTTAACGCTAGTAACTTAATACCTTTGTCTCATGATATAATACATGTCCGAGATTCGATCATCGGTATCCAAATACCTAGTTTGATCTCGTTACTGACATGCACTCTTTTCTCGTTCCCGTGATATAACATTCTAGTGATCACATCACTTACTTGCAAGCTATCTTAATGTGATATCACCGAGAGGACCCAGAGTATATCTATCCGTCATCGGGATTGACAAATTCCACTCTTGATCCATGAGCCTCAACATAACACCTTCGTAGCACTAAACCCACCTTTATAGTCACCCTGTTACGGTGTGACGTTTGATGTTATCAAGATACTCTTCCGGTGTTAGTAATTAACATGTTCTCATGGTCTAAGGATAAAGGTTACTTCGTATGATGTTATAGCAATATAAACATAATGACTTGATCGTAATGCTATACTTCGGATGAATATTCATCACATCATTTCACAAATGTTGTGACCTTGTTATTAACAACATCCAATGTCCATGATCAGGAAACCTTGATCATCTTGTTAATCAACAAGCTAGTCTATAAGAGAGGCATAACTAGGAACCCTTTTTGTTTATTAAACGCACATGTATTGACGTTTCCTATCAATACAATTATAGCATGCAAAATAAACATCTATCATATACAAGGAATACATAATAACAACTTTATTATTGCCTCTCAGGGCATATTTCCTTCAGTATCCCACTTGCACCAGAGACAATAATCTAGTTTACATTGTGATAAATCTAACACCCATAGAGTTCTGGTGTTGATCATGTTTTGCCCTAGGGAGAACTTTAGTCAACGGATCTGCTACATTCAGGGCCGTGTGTACTTTACAAATCTTTATATCTCCATCCTTGACATGCTCTCGGATGGAGTGAAACCGGCGCTTAATATGCTTGGAATTCTTGTTAGACCTTGGTTCCTTTGCGTTTGCTATGGCTCCATTGTTGTCACAATAGATCACCATTGGGTCCAATGCACTAGGAACCACACCTAGTTCCGTCATGAACTCCTTCATCCAAACCGCTTCCTGCGCCGCTTCTGAAGTAGCAACATATTCCGCCTCCGTCGTTGATCCAGCCACCACAGGTTGTTTGGAACTCCTCCAACTAACTCTTGCTCCGTTCAAGAGAAATACGTATCCGGATTGAGACTTCAAGTCATCCGGATCGGTGTCAAAGCTAGCATCGACATAACACTTAGCGACTAGCTCTTCTTCACCTCCGTATACAAGAAACATATCTCTAGTTCTTCTCAAGTACTTAAGGATATTCTTGACCTCTATCCAGTGTTCCGAACCTGGATCAGATTGGTACCTACTAGTCAAACTAATAGCATGTGCCACATCCGGTCGTGTACATAGCATGGCATACATTATAGAGCCTATGGCTGAGGCATAGGGGATCTTATCCATTATCTCTCTTTCTTCCGCTGTAGCCGGACTTTGAGTCTTACTCAATGTCTTGCCTTGCAACATAGGTAAGAACCCCTTCTTACTTCCGTCCATATTAAACTTCTTTAATATCTTATCAAGGTATGTACTCTGCGATAGCCCAATTATGCGCCTTGATCTATCTCTATAGATTTTAATGCCTAATATATATGAAGCTTCACCAAGGTCTTTCATCGAAAATTTGCTGTTTAGATAACTTTTAACACTGTTTAAAAGATCTATATCATTTCCAATCAATAATATGTCATCCACATATAATAACAGAAATGCCACATTGCTCCCACTCACTTTCTTGTAAATACAAGCCTCTCCATAGGTTTGGACAAATCCAAACTCTTTGATCACCTCATCAAAGTGGAGATTCCAACTCCGAGATGCTTGCTTCAGTCCATAGATGGATCGCTGAAGTTTGCATACCTTATCAGCATCCTTAGGATCGACAAAACCCTTAGATTGTATCATATACAACTCTTTTTCTATATTACCATTGAGGAACGTAGTTTTGACATCCATCTGCCATATTTCATAATCAGCAATTGCTAACATAATCCTAACCGACTTTAGCATCACTACGGGAGAGAATGTCTCATCGTAGTCAACTCCTTGAATTTGTCAAAACCCCATTGCGACAAGTAGAGCTTTATAGATGGTCACATTACCATCAGCATCAGTTTTTATTTTGAAAATCCATTTATTCTCAACGGCCTTTCGATCGTGAGGTAAGTTCACCAAGGTCTAAACCTGGTTTTCGTACATGGATTCCATCTCGGATTTCATGGCTTCTAGCCATTTGTTGGAATCCAGGCTCATCATCACTTCTTCATACGTCGCAGGGTCATCTATTTCATCAATCATGAAATTCATACAGGATTAACGTACAGTTCAGGAGCTCACATGTCCGGCTTGACCTGCGAGGTTCGGTAGTGTCCTCTTTCGGAGTTTCATGATCATTATCATTAGATCTCTCTTCATTAGGTGAAGTCAACTCCGAACAACTTCCGGTGCTGTGAGAAAATAGTCTTGATGCCCACAAGTATAGGGGGTGTATCGCAGTATTTTCGAGGGAAGTGAAACCCAATTTATTGATTCGACACAAGGGGAGCCAAAGAATCTTTATAAGCCTTAACAACTGAGTTGTCAATTCAGCTGCACCTGGAAACAATCTTGCTCACAATAGTTTATCAGTAGCAACAGTTTTGTAGTAGGAATAGTAAAGTAACAGTAGTAGTAAAGCAAAGACAGTAGTAATAAAAGAAGTAAACAGTGGGATTCGAGTGCGGTAGGCATAGGGATGGATGGACGGGCGTTGCATGGACAAGACAATTCACATAGCAATCAGAACATAGGGCAATTGCAGATAAATAAGATAAAGCACCCAAGTACTAGACAATCCTAGGCATGTGTTCCATATATAGTCATACGTGCTCGCAATGAGAACTTGCACAACATCTTTTGTCCTGCCAGCCCGTTTGCAGCGGGGCCTCTAGGGAACTACTGGCAATTAAGGTGCTCCTTTTAATAGAGCACCGGAGCAAAGCATTAACACTCCGTGAACACATGTGATCCTCACATCAAAGCCTTTCCCTTCCGGTTATCCCGATTTCTGTCACTTCGGGGCCATAGGTTCCGGACAACAACGTGTGTATACAACTTGTAGATAAGACCAAGAACAATACTATCATAATGAATCAATAACATGTTCAGATCTAAAATCATGGCACTCGGGCCCTAGTGACAAGCATTAAGCACAACAAGTCGCAACAAAGTCATAAAGCACTAATAAAAGATACTAGGCACCATGCCCTAAGAATCTGATGCCATTACATGAACGATCTCATCCAATCCCTACCATCACCATAGCCTACAGCGGGGGATTACTCACTCATAGATGGGGGAAACATGGATGGTCGATGGAGAAGCGATGGTGATGATGATGGCGATGGTCTCCTCCAATTCTCCGTCCCGGCAGGGTGCCAGAACGGAGTTTCTGGTACTGTTTCGTGGAATCTGGTGGTGGCGGCGGAGCGGAACTCCTTCTGGAAAAACGTTGACCCCCCGAAGTTTTTAGGTAAGAAGGCTTCTTATAGGCGAAGAGGGAGATCGAGGGGGTGCCTGGGGCCACCACACCATGCCCTGGCGCGGCCAGGCCCAGCCCGCGCCTGGGAGGGTGTGGCCAGCCCCTGGCCCTCCTCCGTCTCGTTTTCTGGCTCCTAGAGTCTTCTGGAAAAATAGGCACTTTGACTTTTGTCCCGTCCAATTCCGAGAATATTCATTTTGTGACTTTCCTAGAACCCAAAAACAGCAGAAAACAGGCAGCTGGCACTGTGGCTCTTGTTAATAGGTTAGTCCAAGAAATCATATGAAAAGTACTCCAAAGTGTGGACAAAACACAAGAAAGTGGATAAAACCAAGCATGGAGCATCAAAAATTATAGATACATTTGCAATGTATCACTATGCTACTCGCCATTTCATGAATAGAAGGTTCAGTAACCTCTTCGAGTTCTACCTTCCGACTACTCACACCTTTCGCGACAAACTCCTTCTCAAGAAAGGATCCATTCTTGGCAACAAAAACCTTGCCCTCGGATCTATGATAGAAGGTATACCCAATTGTTTCCTTAGGGTATCATATGAAGACGCATTTTTCCACTTTGGGTTCGCTCTGGCTGAAGTTAATTCACATAAACATCGCATCCCAAAATTTTAAGAAATGACAGCTTAGGTTTGTTTCCAAACCATAATTCATACGGTGTCGTTTCAACGGATTTAGATGGTTCCCGATTTAAAGTGAATGCAGCGGTTTCTAGTGCATAACCCCAAAATGACAGTGGCAAGTCAGTCAGAGACATCATAGATCGAATCATATCCAATAAAGTACAATTACGACGTTCCGACACACCATTACGTTGTGGTGTTCCGGCAGGCGTGAGTTGTGAAACTATTCCACAGTCTTTCATATGTGTGCTAAACTCGTAACTAAGATACTCTCCTCCATGGTCGGACCGTAAAAATTTGATCTTTCTGTTACAATGATTTTCCACTTCATTCTGAAATTCCTTGAACTTTTCAAAAGTTTCAGACTTGTGTTTCATCAAATAGATATACTCGTATCTACTCAAATCATCCGTGAAAGTAACAAAATAACGATATCCACCTCGCGCCGACACACTCATTGGTCCACATACATCAGTATGTATGATTTCCAATAAATCTGTTGCCCGTTCCATTGAACCGGAAAACGGCATTCTAGTCATCTTTCCCATAAGGCACGGCTCACATGTATCAAATGAATCAAAATCAGGTGATTCCAAAAGTCCATCAGAATGGAGTTTCTTCATGCGTTTAGTGCCAATATGACCTAGACAGCAGTGCTACATATATGCAGATAGATCATAATCAAGTTTAATCTTTTTAGCATCAACATTATGAATATGCGCAATAATACTATCGGGATCCAACAGAAATAAACCATTCAACACAGGTGCATGACCATAAAAGATATTATCCATATAAATCAAACAACCATTGTTTTCATACTTAAACAAATAACAACTTTGCATCAAACATGATCCGGATACAATGTCCATGCTCGGTGCAGGCACCAAATAACAATTATTCAGATTTATAACTAATCCCGATGACATATGGAGAGGCAGCGTTCCGACGGCGATCACATCAACTCTTGATCCATTACCGACCCGCATCGTGACCTCATCCCTTGCTAGTTGTCGCTTGTTCCGCAGCCCCTGAATCGAGTTACACATATTAGCAACCGATCCCGTATCAAATACCCAGGTGCTACTGTGAGTACTAGTCAAGTACACATCAATAACATGTATATCACATATACCTTTGTTTGCCTTGCCGGCCTTCTTGTCCGCCAAATATTTGGCGCAGTTGCGCTTCCAATGGCCAGTCCCCTTGCAATAGTAGCACTCGGTATCAGACTTAGGGCCAGCTCGGGATTTCTTTTCAGGTGCGGAAACAGATTTTCCGCCCTTCTTTCCTTTCTGCTTGCCTTTCTTGTCCTTCTTAAAACCGGTGGTCTTATTGATCATCAACACTTGATGTTCTTTCCTAATCTCCACTTCTGCAGTCTTACGCATTGACAGAAGCTCGGGAAGAGACTTCTTCATGCCCTGCATGTTATAGTTCATCACGAAGCTCTTGTAGCTAGGTGGCAGAGATTGGAGAACACGATGTATGCCTAAGTCAATGGGAATCGTTATTCCCAAGGACACAAGCTTATCGGCGTACCCAGACATTTTGAGTATGTGCTCACTAACGGAGTTGTTCTCCTCCATCATGCAGCTAAAGAACTTTTCAGAAGCATTATAACTCTCTACGGCAGCATGGGTATTGAAAATCATTTTCAATTCTCCCATGGTATCAAAGGCATTGCCATTTTCGAAACGCTTTCGAAGTTCTGGCTCTAGCCCATACAGTATGCCGCAATGAACTAAGTTGTGGTCCTCCTGGCGAGTTATATAGACATTCTTTTCCTCGTCAGGGGCATCAGGAGCTGGTGGGGGGCCTAGCGGCGCCTCTTTCTGCATGAACACATTCTTTTTGTAGCAGTGAGGAGAATCCTCAAATTCATAGCCTAGTTGGTGAAGTTGCTACCATTCGCAGCAAGTTTCTCTTTCTCCATGAACACATTGAAATTAAAAGCAGGTGGTGCCATCTACAACAGAATTTGTAAAGTTTATTTTTGGTGTCCAAATTACTAATGAACACCCACTCAAAAACGACATCTCTCGTGTCTTTTTGGTGATTACATGAACCAAATCCACTACACCAAGTCCGATCATCATGTGAGTCGGTGTAGCTTCAAAGGATAGCATCTATATGGGCATCATATCAACTATATGACTCATGCTTAACCTTTCGGTCCGTGTTCCGAGGCCATGTCTGTACATGCTAGGCTCGCCAAGTAAGAACCTTAGTACTCGTGTATGTAAAACTATCTTACACCCGTTGTATGAAAGCGTAGAGTCGAGTACACCCGATCATCACGTGATGTCTCGAAACACGATCCATAGAACGGTGCATACTTAAGGAGGAACACATTTTTTATCTTGATATCTAAATGAGGGATCATCTTACAATGCTACCAAAAGCGCCAAACTAGCAGTATAAGATGCTAACATCTAATGTGTAAAGTGAGATGATATGGTTCATGCATTTGATCTCTATCATTTGCATCGTGGTATGATCTCTATCATTCCTTTCTGTGTAAGGCTGATACGTCCAAAACGTATCTACTTTCCTGAAGACTTTTGCTATTGTTTCTCCTCTAAACTTGTGAGATTTGGATGCAACTAATGCAGACTGACGCTGTTTTCAGCAGAATTGCCTTGGTATCTACTTTTTGTGCAGAAAACCAACTATCAGGAAAAATCCGGGAAAATATGCCAAAAACCCTATTTGACCTGAAGATTCCAGGAGCCAGAAACGAGACGGAGAAGAGCCAGGGGTTGGCCACACCACCTGGTGGCGCGCACTAGGCCAGGCCGCGCCAGGGGGTGGTGTGGGCCCCCAGGCACCCCCTCGGCCTCTCTCTTCGCCTATAAGAAGCCTTCTGACCTAAAAACTTCGGAGGGTTCGATGTTTTTCCAAAAGGAGTTCCGCTTCGCCGCCACCACCAGATTCCACAAAACAGCACCAGAAACTCCATTCTGGCACCCTGCCGGGACGGGGAATTGGAGGAGATCATCACCATCACCATCACCATCACTTCTCCATCAACCATCCATGTTTCCCCCATCTATGAGTGAGTAATCCCCCGCTGTAGGCTATGGGGATGGTAGGGATTGGATGAGATCGTTCATGTAATGACATCAGATTGTTAGGTCATGGTGCCTAGTATCTTTTATTAGTGCTTTATGACTTTGTTGCGACTTGTTGTGCTTAATGCTTGTCACTAGGGCCTGAGTGCCATGATTTCATATCTGAACATGTTATTGATTCATTATGATAGTATTGTTTTTGGTCTTATCTACAAGTTGTGTACACACGTTGTTGTCTAGAACCAATGGCCCCGAAGTGACAGAAATCGGGATAACCGGAGGGAATGGCTTTGATGTGAGGATCACATGTGTTCACGGAGTGTTAATGCTTTGCTCTGGTGCTCTATTAAAAGGAGCACCTTAATTGCCAGTAGTTCCCTAGAGGCCCCGCTGCAAACGGGCTGGCAGGACAAAAGATGTTGTGCAAGTTCTCATTGCGAGCACATATGACTATATATGGAACACATGCCTAGGATTGTCTAGTACTTGGATGCTTTATCTTATTTATCTACAATTGCCCTATGTTCTGTTTGCTATGTGAATTGTCTTGTCCATGCAACGCCCGTCCATCCATCCCTATGCCTACCGCACTCGAATCCCACTGTTTACTGTTATTGATACTACTGTCTTTACTTTACTACTGCTATTACTTTGCTATTCCTACTACAAAAATGTTGCTACTAATAAACTGATGTGAGCAAGATTGTTTCCAGGTGCAGCTGAATTGACAACTTAGTTGTTAAGGCTTATAAATATTCTTTGGCTCCCCTTGTGTCGAATCAATAAATTGGGTTTAACTTCCCTCGAAAAATACTATGATACACCCCCTATACTTGTGGGTCATCAAGACTATTTTCTGGCGCCATTGCCGGGGAGCATAACTTTATTTATCAAGTTCACTTGGATTCTCTATTGTTCGCTGCTATCCATCCATCATGGGTAAGTCTCGTGATGGCAAGTTTCCTATTTTACCATCCACTACAAGAAGAGGTACGGTTCTGAACACCTCTGCTGCTCTTGATTCACCGTCTGTTATAAGTAAGCTCGTTACACCACCACATACACATGGTACACACACTGCTACTACTGCTGAATCTGAAGCTTCTGATGCTTATGATGTTGCTTCTACTGTGCTTGATAAAAGTGGTTCATTAGGTCCTTTCCTAGATGCTACGATTGCTAGAACTATAGCTGGAAATACCGAAACTCCTAATGAAGACACTACCACACCTGTTAGTTCACCTGAGTCTAGTGAGAGTTATGATATTGAAGATGGTTATGTTGAGATGACCGATGAATTTAGTAAAGAATGTAAGAACACCCATGATAGGAGCGCTGCTAAGAGTCTCCTTGAGAGGCATACTATTAGACCCAAATTGTCTCCTATTGCTAAGTTTGCTGCTTCTCCCATAAACATTATAGATGAAGATTATGATTTCTCTCTCGATCTATCTTACATAGCTATTGTCGAGAAAGAACCTTTTTGTGGGACTAAGAATGAAAGTGCGGTAGCACATATGAATGAACTTTCTACCATGAGTGGCTTGTTTTCTGATGATATTAAGATGCGTACTTACTTTGTTGCTAAGATCTTCCCCTTTTCACTGAAAGGAGAAGCTAAAGCTTGGTTTAGTAATTTACCTCCTAGATCTATTGATAGCCCTGAGTGCTTGATTGGTACTTTCCTGCAGAAATATTTTCCTCCTAGTGCTAGACATGCTATTTTGCAGGAACTTTTTGATTTTAAACAGGGGGAAAAAGAGGTATTGCCCGAATCTTGGGCAAGGTTTTGTGCTTTGATTCATGCACAAGATGGAAGTCCATTACCTAAGAATGAGCTTCTTGATATATTTTATAATGGACTAACCGAAGAATCTAGGACATACCTAGATAGTTGTGTTGATTGTGTTTTCAGGAATAGGACTCCAAAGGAAGCTGAGGAATTAATGGCTAAAATAAGCAAGAACTATGAAGATTGGACTCCTCCTGAATCAGCTATACGTGAAGTAATTGTACCTCAACCATCTATTCCAGTGCCTATTCCAACATCAAAGAAGAGGGGAGTTATTGAATTAAATGATGAAGTGATGAAGGAAGCTAAGAAATGTCTTAAGGAGAAGGGAATTAAAGCTGCAGATGTCAAGAATTTACCTCCTATAGAAGAATTATGTAAGCCTATTCCCTACTCATCCACTATTAAGGTACACTCCCTCCAACACTTTGATGAAGGTGATATCCCTTACTCTAAACCTCCTGATCAATGCTTAGAAGAATTCGATATCTTTATTGCTAAGCAAGATAACTTTAATAAAAGGGTGCAAAATCATCTAATGGAAAACACTAGAGCTATTGCTGAGTTGAAAGATATTGTGGAAAGAACCTCTAATGATGTTAAAATGATTGTTAAACACTTTCAAATGGTTCAAACTCAAATAGATCAACTCGTTAAAGTGCAAAACGACTTGCTAGTTAATGTTGCTAAAGAAAAACATGCTTATGAAATTAGAACTAGAAGTGGTGCTGCTACCCAGGATCCTCTATATCCTGAAGGCATCCGAAAAGAATTGAGCAGGATTCTCAACAAGCTGAAAATAGAGGTTCTACTCGTAAGAAAAGGAAAAGGAAACATAAAACTGTTGTAGAACGCTCTAAACCTGCTATAGATCCTAATAGTATATCTATCTCTAATGCTGAAACTGAAAGTGGTAATGAAGAAAATGAAGGTCCTAATGAAGAAAAAGTTGAAGAAGAACCTAAAAACCACACTAAGAATACTAAATACACCAAAGAAGATTTTATTGCTAAGAAACATGGTAGTAAAAGGGAACCTTGGGTCCAAAAACCTATGCCTTTCCCTGATAAGAAACACAAGTCAAAGGAAGATGAACACTGTAATAAGTTTTGTAAGTGGATGAAACCTTTATTCTTGCAAATTCCTTTGACTGACGCTATTAAATTGCCTCCTTACTCAAAGTATATGAAGGATACTGTCTCGAATAAAAGGAAGATCCCTAATGAAGAAATTTCTACTTTTCTTGCTAATTATTCCTTCAATGGTAAGGTTCCTAAGAAACTTGGAGACCCAGGGATTCCAACTATCCCTTTCTCTATTAAGAATAGTTATGTTAGAACCGCTTTGTGTGATTTGGGAGCTGGAGTTAGTGTTATGCCTTTCTCTCTCTATAAGAGGCTTCAACTAGAAAAATTGATACCAACTGATATATCTTTGCAAATGGCTGATAAATCTACCACTATTCCTGTGGGTATATGTGAGGATGTACCTGTTCAGGTGGCTCACAATTGCTTAATATTAACTGATTTTGTTGTGCTTGAAATGCCTAAAGATGACAATATGTCTATTATTTTTGGGAGACCTTTTCTTAATACTGCAGGAGCTGTTATCAATTGTAATCAAGGAAAGGTGACCTTCAATGTTAATGACAAAGAACATACTGTCTATTTCCCCAAGAAGATTGAAAGGACTTATGGTTTGAATTCAATTGAACATGTTGAAGGCATTCAAGTTGGAGAAATATATTGTCCCATACCAAGAGAAATATTTGAAACTATTATGATTGGGACCATTGCTATCAAGGTTGACGTAACATAATCATTAGTGGAATACAAAGTTTTGTCTCATATGCAATTGTTTTGGTAGCAAGACTTGATCAACCTTGTTAACAAAAGGATTCCATTGAACAAAACAATGTTTTCATTGTGATTATCTCCGTTTATTTCTACCCTTTGCATTTTAGTTTTTGCTTTCGTTTAGTTTTCTTTTTGTTGTTAGTTGCTTGCTTTTTAGAGTGTCTTAGAACTTCTGTAGTTCTAGCCTTGTTTTGTCCTTGCATCATGTTTCCAAAAGAAAAGAAAAAATTTGTCTGCCAGAAAAAATCATTTTTCTATTTCTGATAAATGCCCAAAAATAAAGTGGCTCCGATAGCTGGCGGCGGCGCTCCTCGATCTGCATCGCCAACACGTTGTCGCGCAAGAGTGGCACGACAGGAACCCTGGCGTAGCTGAGCTCGAAGCCAGTCAGAAGCCTCACGAACGGCGGCGCGAGTATGTCATAGTGGGCGAACATCTGAGCATCGTGCAAGCTGAGTTTGGGCCTCTCCCTCTCCATGGTGATGAAGGAACACGGTCTGATCTTCGGCTCCGAGGTTAAAGGGATAAGGGCAAGGACATAGGCCCAACGTAGTTGCCATGGCCAATCAGTTCGCAAAACAAACTTCTCGTGGATCGCCCTCGTGAAGGACATCACTATCATCCACGCACCCTGATACATTGCAAATGTATCTATAATTTTTGATGTTCCATGCTTGGTTTTATCCACTTTCTTGTGTTTTGATCCAAGTTTGGAGTACTTTTCATATGATTTCTTGGACTAAACTATTAACAAGAGCCATAGTGCCAGCTGCCTCTTTTCTGCTGTTTTTGGTTCCAGGAAAGTCAGAAAATGAATATTCTCGGAATTGGACGGGACAAAAGTCAAAGTGCCTATTTTTCCAGAAGTCATCAAGTGCCAGAATACGAGACGGAGAGGGGCCAGGGGGCCACCACACCACCTGGCCGCATGGCCCAGCCTGGCCCACGCCAGGGGGTGGTGTGCCCGCTCTCGGCACCCCTCGGCCTCCCCTTCCGACTATAAGATGCCCTCGGGACGTAAACCCTAAGTACCTGATAAAAAATCCACGAAAGAGTCTGTAGCCGCAGTCATCTCCATCCCTAGATCGGGAGGGATTTGAAGCTCTTCCCGGCACCCTGCCAGAGAGGGGAATTCACCCTGGAGGCCTTCTTCATCACCATGCAAGCCTCCGGTGTGATGCGTGAGTAGTTCATCCTTGGACTACGGATCCATGTAGTAGCTAGATGGCTGGTTCTCCTCCTTTGTGCTTTCATGTTTAGATCTTGTGAGCTCCGTTCATGATCAAAATCATGTATTTGTAATTCTGCATGTTGTGTTTGCGGGGATCCGATGGATATTGAGATGCTATTTTAGATTGATTATTGATTCTATCATGTCTTTGTTATTTGTGATCTTGCATGCTTTCCGTTGTTAGTAGCTATCTTGGCCAAGTAGATGCTAGCAACTCCAAGAGTTAGTATTTATGCTCGATAGTGGGTTCATGCCTCTGGTAATCTGGGTAAGTGACAGAAATCTCTAAGGTACTAGATGTGCTGTTGCTACTAGGGAGAAAACAACAATCCTTTGTTCATAGAACAATCGTATTGTTTACTTTACACGCAGTTCGTAAAGCAATAATCTGTTGCTTGCAACTTAATACTAGGAGGGGGTTCGAATGATAACCTGAAGGTGGATTATTAGTCATAGATGCACTTGGATGGCGGTCTATGTATAATGTTGTAATGCCCAATCAAGTCTCAAAGGAGTCAAGATGATTAGTATATGCATGTATTCCTTCTCGATGTTTGTCAATTGCCCCACTATAATTTGTTCACCTAGCATGTTATCTATCTTAAGGAGAGCCACTTCTAGTGAACTATGGATCCCTGTCCTTGTCTTTTACATACAATCTACAATCCTTTACTGCTTTGTGTTTACTTTCTGCAAACTTTTACTTCTTTCCATTCGATACGTTTAATCCTTTGTTTTCCACAAAACACGGTGAGATTGACAACCTCATCGCAAGTTGGGGACAAAGTTCTGTGGTTGTGTTGTGCAGGTCTCCACGTTGCTACTAGCACCGGTAGTCCGCCCTGCCAAATCTCAGCTAGTAACACCTTTGGGGTGTTTCCTTGCTCCTACTGGTTTGATTAAACCTTGGTTTCATAACTGAGGGAAACTTGCTGCTGTGCTCATCATACCTTCCTCTTGGGGTTCCCAACGAGCTCTACATCAACACCGCCATCAAGCATTTTTCTGGGCGCCGTGCATTGAGCCATCACACCCTGATCCAACGGTGCCTAACAATCGGGGATCGAGTCTTCTAGAAGCCCAGAGTGGTTCCTGGTTAGCTCTGCCTCCCGATTGTTTGTGGCCAACAGCTGTAGTTGAAAATAATACACATTTCAATGACACTGGTGGATAAATATGTGGTCTCTGAAGAGAACACACATCCAATGACTCTAGCTGTGGTTAATGAGAAGAACACACATTTCAATGACACCGGTAGATGCGCTCGACTTTCGACGTAGAGCTCGTTGGAAACCCCAAGAGGAACGTACGATGAATACAGCATCAAGTCTTCCCTCAGTTATGAAACCAAGGTTTAATCGAACCAGTAGGAGAAAGGAAACACCCCAAAGGTGTTACTAGCTGAGCTTTGGCAGGGCGCACTACCGGTGCTAGTAGCAACGTGGAGACCTGCACAACACAACCACAGAACTTTATCCCCAACTTGCGATGAGGTTGTCAATCTCACCGTGTTTTGCGGAAAACAAAGGATTAAACATATCGAATGGAAAGAAGTAAAAGTTTGCATAAAGTAAACACAAAGCAGTAAAAGATTGTAGATTGTATGTAAAGAAAAAGGACCAGGATCCATAGTTCACTAGAGGTGGCTCTCCTTAAGATAGATAACATGCTGGGTGAACAAATTACAGCGGGGCAATTGACAAACACCGAGAAAGCAATACATGCATATACTAATCATCTTGACTCCTCTGAGACTTGATTGGGCATTACAACATAATACATAGACCGCCATCCAACTGCATCTATGACTAATAATCCACCTTCAGGTTATCATTCGAACCCCCTCCAGTATTAAGTTGCAAGCAACAGATTATTGCTTTACGAACTGCGTGTAAAGTAAACAATACGATTGTTCTATGAACAAAGGATTGTTGTTTTCTCCCTAGTAGCAACAGCACATCTAGTACCTTAGAGATTTCTGTCACTTCCCCAGATTACCAGAGGCATGAACCCACTATCGAGCATAAATACTAACTCTTGGAGTTGCTAGCATCTACTTGGCCAAGATAGCTACTAACAACGGAAAGCATGCAAGATCTCAAATAACAAAGACATGATAGAATCAATAATCAATCTGAAATAGCATCTCAATATCCATCGGATCCCCGCAAACACAACATGTATGAATTACAAATAGATGATCTTGATCATGAACAGAGCTCACAAGATCTAAACATGAAAGCACAAAGGAGGAGAAACCAGCCATCTAGCTAATACATGGATCCGAAGTCCAAGGAATGAACTACTCACGCATCACACCGGAGGCTTGCATGGTGATGAAGAAGGCCTCCAGGGTGAACTCCCCTCTCCGGCAGGGTGCCGGGAAGAGCTTCAGATCCCCCCTGATCTAGGGACAGAGATGACGGCGGCTACAAACTCTTTCGTGGATTTTTGATCGGGTACTTAGGGTTTTCGTCCCGAGGGCAACTTATAGGCGGAAGGAGAGGCTGAGGGGGTGCTGGGGTCGGCCAGACCACCCCCTGGCGCGGGCCAGGCCTGGCCGCGCAGCCAGGTGGTGTGGCCGCCCCCCAGCCCTTCTCCGTCTCGTATTCTGGCACTTGATGACTTCCGGAAAAATAGGCACTTTGGCTTTTGTCCCGTCCAATTCCGAGAATATTCATTTTCTGACTTTCCTGGAACCAAAAACAGCAGAAAACAGGCAGCTGGCACTATGGCTCTTGTTAATAGTTTAGTCCAAGAAATCATAATAAAAGTACTCCAAAGTTGGAACAAAACACAAGAAAGTGGATAAAACCAAGCATGGAACATCAAAAATTATAGATACATTTGCAATGTATCACCGGTGGATCCATATGTGGTATGTGAAAAGAATAGTCATGAAATGACTCCAGTTGTTGTTAGTAAAAAGAACACACATGCAATAACACTGGTGGATCCATAGGTGGATTGTAAAAAAGAGCACACATGCAATGACACTGGTGGATCCATGTCTGGTCTCTGAAGAGAACACACATTTCAATGACACTGGTGGATCCATATGTGGTATGTGAAAAGAACAACTATGCAATGACTCCAGTTGTTGCTGGTAAAAAGAACACACATGCAATGACACTAGTGGATCCATAGGTGGATTGTGAAAAGAACACACATGCAATGACACTGGTGGATCCATATGTGGTATGTGAAAAGAACACATATTTCAATGACTCTTGTTGTTGTTAGTAAAAAGAACACACATGCAATGACACTGGTGGATCCATGGGTGGATTGTGAAAAGAGAACACATGGAATGACACTGGTGGATCCATATGTGGTATGTGAAAAGAACACACATTGCAATGACTCTAGTTGTTGTTAGTAAAAAGAACACACATGCAATGATACTAGTGGATCCATAGGTGGATTGTGAAAAGAACACACATGCAATGACACTGGTGGATCCATATGCGGTATGTGAAAAGAACACACATTACAATGACTCTAGTTGTTGTTAGTAAAAAGAACACACATGCAATGACACTGGTGGATCCATAGGTGGATTGTGAAAAGAACACACATGCAATGGCTCTGGTTGTTGTTAGTAAAAAGAACACACATGCAATGACACTAGTGGATCAATGTGTGGTCTCTGAAGAGAACACACATTTCAATGACACTGGTGGATCCATATGTGGTATGTGAAAAGAATAGTCATGAAATGACTCCAGTTGTTGTTAGTAAAAAGAACACACATGTAATGACACTGGTGGATCCATAGGTGGATTTGCGAAAAGAGAACACATGCAATGACACTGGTGCATCCATATGTGGTATGTGAAAAGAACACACATGCAACGACTCCAGTTGTTGTTAGTAAAAAGAACACACATGCAGTGACACTGGGGGATCCATAGGTGGTATGTGAAAAGAACACACATGCAATGACCCCAGTTGTCGTTAGTAAAAAGAACACACATGCAATGACACTGGTGGATCCATAGGTGGATTGTGAAAAGAACACACATGCAATGACACTAGTGGATCCATATGTGGTATGTGAAAAGAACACACATTTCAATGACTCTGGTTGTTGTTAGTAAAAAGAACATACATGCAATGACACTAGTGGATCCATAGGTGGATTGTGAAAAGAACACACATGCAATGGCTCTGGTGTTGTTAGTAAAAAGAACACACATGCAATGACACTGGTGGATCCATGTGTGGTCTCTGAAGAGAACACACATTTCTATGACTCTAGCAGTTGTTAATAAAAAGAACACACATGCAATGACACTGGTGGATCCATGTGTGGTCTCTAAAGAGAACACACATGCAATGACTCTGGTTGTTGTTAGTAAAAACACACACATACAATGACACTGGTGGATCCATGTGTGTTCTCTGAAGAGAACACACATTTCAATGACACTGGTGGATTCAATGACTCCAGTTGTTAGTAAAAAGAACACACATGCAATGACACTGGTGGATCCATATGTGGTACATGAAATGAACACACATGCAATGACTCTAGTTGTTGTCAGTAAAAAGAACACACATGCAATGACACTGGTGGATCCATAGGTGGATTGTGAAAAGAACACACATGCAATGACACTAGTGGATCCATATGTGGTATGTGAAAAGAACACACATGCAATGACTCTAGTTGTTGTTAGTAAAAAGAACACACATGCAATGACACTGGTGGATCCATAGGTGGATTGTGAAAAGAACACACATGCAATGACATTAGTGGATCCATATGTGGTACGTGAGAAAAAACACATGCAATGACTCCAGTTGTTGTTAGTAAAAAGAACACACATGCAATGACACTTGTGGATCCATAGGTGGATTGTGAAAAGAACACACACGCAATGACACTGGTGGATCCATATGTGGTATGTGAAAAGAACACACATGCAATGACTCTAGTTGTTGTTAGTAAAAAGAACACACATACAATGATACTGGTGGATCCATAGGTGGATTGTGAAAAGAACACACATGCAATGACACTGGTGGATCCATATGCGGTATGTGAAAAGAACACACATTTCAATGACTCTAGTTGTTGTTAGTAAAAAGAACACACATGCAATGACACTGGTGGATCCATAGGTGGATTGTGAAAAGAACACATGCAATGGCTCTGGTTGTTGTTAGTAAAAAGAACACACATGCAATGACACTAGTGGATCAATGTGTGGTCTCTGAAGAGAACACACATTTCAATGACACTGGTGGATCCATATGTCGTATGTGAAAAGAACAGTCATGAAATGACTCCAGTTGTTGTTAGTAAAA